>CM053786.1:256539813-256997313 GCA_028749045.1 Cupressus sempervirens | reverse complement strand
TAGCAACTTACAAATGAGTGTCCTCCATGATTATGAATCGACTTTTCTGTAGATACCCCAATCTGCTAGTTTGGGAAACTGAAATTTGGACCACGATGTCTCCATCCATAAGCTAAGTAATAATTTGTAAGGTGTTTTCAACACCAAGAATTGAAAATGAAAACCCTTATTTAATTCTATCACTCATCTTAAAATCCAAGATAAAATCCAAAGTTATAAGTCTAGATAATGGGGACAATCTTTATGATTGACACAATCATAGATGATCTTTTATCCATTGATTATGAAACTCATAGATTATATCAAATTAGCATTAGAATCAATTATTTTATATAGAGGATAATGTGTCCAACAGTCTAAAACTTCTAGTGGAGGATTGGCCCCAATGAAATATACAAATAACTATAAAAATGCAACTTCATACATATGATGGATCAAAATACACGAGATTCAATTAAAGACTTTTTGTTCTTTGACTACCAAGGGATTCTATTTATCCCCAAAATTCTTACATTCCTGACATTATATGCAGGTAGGTTGATGTACATGTAAGCTTGTGGGTAAATTTTTATAGTTGTAACATTTTTTCTTTGAGTACAACATTATGCATGAAGAACATGGTCTTGTTATAGGAAATAGGGGATATAGGCATAGGATAAAGGAAGAAATAATTTTGGAAGCTTTCTGAACTTTAGTAATATCAGAATGGATGCTAGGTTGAATACAAGGGTGAAATAAAGGTAGAAGATTGGTGGTATTTGAATAAAGAAACTTGTAATTTTCTTGGTATTTTCTATTGTTTCATCTCTATATATGGCATTGTATAGATTTATTGACATGACCAAGTGGAATGGTTGTTTAGAGGGGTGAGTTCTCTATCATATGCAATTTGTTTGAATTTAATTGGTTAAGTTTGATACAATTTATACAACATTTTGTGAAAGTAGTTTTCAAATCATCACTCCATAAGGGTTTTGGAGAAATGTTGCCCTAACTTGCAATTCCATTGATGGAATTAAACAACCCTTGAGGGAATGAATTTTATGGATTTATAATGTGTGATTCCAAAGGCTAGGACTGGAGGATTTGGTTTGTCATTTTTACCACAAAACCCTAAGTCAAACAAGCTCATGTGTTTTTCCTAAAAGCAAGGTTTGGTGCACACAATCAGCATAAGGGGTGTCTAGATCAAGTATATTGATGGAATTGGTGGAAAATAGTTGATTTAAGACTCTCTAAATCATTGGCTCTATTTCATGAACCCATACTTGAATACTTGCTTTGTTAACTAAACTTAATTAGATCTATTAGGTTTGTGAACACAATAGGTGTTAAGGGGTGTAGGAGTGGAGTTAGGTCTTGATTATTTGATGTTTGATATACTTACCAAAAAGGTTATCCAAAACCCTAATTTTTTTGGTAGGTTATTTTGAAACTTTTGAAGTTGTTCCCTAAAAACTTATTCCATAGGTCTAGTACCCTAATAGATCAAATTGTGTATTTTGGTCTTGGAGAAGTAGTGGGTTATTGAAACCTATTGAAATGATCATGATATGATATCCTAAGGTATAAAAATTCTCTTCAATCCTGTAGATTTTTTTTTCAAATTGTGTTCAAGTTTTGAGTGTATGAGTCAAGGTGTTGGGGTTGTTTGCCTTCATATTTGAAGATAGGACCAAAGGTGGATGTTGTTTTGATTCTTATTTGTAGTGAGAGTTGGTATAATTCATAAGAGGAAAGATTCCCACAAAAAGTGTGTGTGTGTGTGTGTGTGTGTGTGTGCGTGCGCACGCGTGTGTGTGTGTGAACTCTTCAAGATAGGAAGTGGTGTTCATCTAAAGGACTTGGTCCTAGTTTGGTCCATTTTGAGGATCAAGGGTGTTTTGGATGAACCCATTGTTCTTCCACTAACTGCTATGCATCATATTGTAACAAGGGGATGAAATAGTTATAATATTCCTAACTAGATTGATTACCAGACTATATTTCAATTTATTGGACTATGATGATAAGCTAAATTCTAATTAATTTCTTGATTGGATCATTGAGATAGAAAAGTATTTTGAGTATGAAAGTAAAAATGCATATAAGAAGGTGAATATTTATAGCACTAATTTTAAAGTACATGTATTATTATGGGAAAATTTACAAATTGATCAAAAATTGAAGATGAATGGAAAATGTCATGATGCCTAATTATCGAGTGAAATATAAACACATTCTTGAATATGTATGTGTGTGTGTGTTTAATGTATATATATGTATATGTATATGTATATGTATATGTATGTGTATATATGTATTAATATGCATATATATATATATATATGTGTGTGTGTATGTATACATATACATATATATAGCACTAATACATTAGGGGTCAATTTGCGACGTTAATTTGCGATGGCAAGAAAAGATAATGTGGTTTTGGCTTTTTTTTTTTCAATTTTAGCCCGATGGCGTCGCAATTGCGACG
The DNA here is from genome assembly GCA_028749045.1 of Cupressus sempervirens. Taxonomy (NCBI): domain Eukaryota; kingdom Viridiplantae; phylum Streptophyta; class Pinopsida; order Cupressales; family Cupressaceae; genus Cupressus; species Cupressus sempervirens. The sequence continues at coordinate 256,994,837 of CM053786.1, read as the reverse complement.
CCAGCGGGATATAAGAGGAAAAAAAAAGCCAAAAACCCTCATTTGAATGAAATTGCGCGACACAGGGTTCTTCTGAAAGGCGCGCGTGGGAGAATATCAGAACTCATTTGCATCAGGCATCCTTAAAACTAGTTCCATGGAGTTCATTTTTTGAATGCAATGACCCATTCTATTCTCTATGTTTGGGTGGCAACTTGAGATCTCCATTCACAGGTGAGTCCCAATGACTCAAAAAGATTTTAAGGCACCGGCGTTTTGCGCACTTTGAGGTTGCATTGTTTCAAGGCAGGGCACCGTTTGCAACCTACGTGGATGTTTTATCAAATGGGAGCAGCTGGTTGAAGGAAGGGTGATTAGCAGGAAGAAGGATCTCACTGCCAATGTCTGGTATGTACATGTAAATGTGATAAATTTGTTTATTATTTATGTGTTTTTTGGATTACTGATTATACAATCTCCTTTAATCTGTCCTAGAGACCTGACTGGCAGCCTAGTAGCCCAAAAACCTTTGTATGACTATTTTGGGCCAACACCAACATATTTCTATGGTAGATGCTTTATTTTAATTGCATAAATTCACCAGATTAACAAAGGAACTATATGTAAGACACTTCCTAACACCTTCAACTCTTGGAAAATGCCTACTTATACTATCAAATGGTCAATTCCAAAAGGAATTAACCCCAAGAATTTTGCAACACCCGAATCCCCAAATCTGGACTCCAAACCCCTATTTTAGGGCCTCCTTGATCTCTTGTCTGCAGATACTCTTGTAACCAATTAAAGATGGGTTCACCATCTATTGGACATCACATAATATTCCCAATCACCACCTATCTCCTTTGCTTGGCAGATTAGCCGCTGCTACACTTTGTCACACCTTTACAACACATGGTCGGACTGTTCTCAACAATGATCACCTCTGTCCCAATGAATTCTGCATATGCATGGTCAATATTATATAATACATGTTAAATTGATTCATTCCATGAATATCAGGCCTACATATTCATGTAATGGTCACCATTTCTCTTAAAACCCGACTGTGGTAAAAAAATGGTTAAAGAAAATTACTGTTACTTCAATAGGCGCCGCAACAGTGAATTCAAAACAATATGGAATTCATCAACTAGTAACTGCAATAGTTAAAGAAACTCTTGTCAAATCCTATGAACTCCAATGAATCAATAAAGACTTCCAAAAACCAAAGAATAGTAGAAATCTCAGAGTTTTTTTATTCACCAATGTTACAAACCCGCACACCAGTCTCATTCACTGTCGCATAACAGAGACTCCACAAGATTAAATAAGTTAAGAAACTATCTCAACCAACTTGTCATTGAATTGAGAATAATTCATTAAACAAAGCACAACTAAACTCTAACTTCACTCCAATCCCAAACTAGCCGTTTATGTTTAAATATTTGAATATTTAACTAACAAAAGGTTTTATTTGAATATTCACCCTTAATTTTAATGTCTTGGGATTACCTCCTACCCAACCTAGACTTATCAAACATTATTAAACATTACATCCCAATACTTAGTCCTTTGTGGACATGACCAACATTACACAATGAAGAGTACTCCTTTAAGGACCTTGTAAATATGCCAATGTAGTGTACTACTTGAAGGTCATGATCGATGCTAGGTTCTTCCAACTGATCCTTGGACTCCGCTTATACATTCCACACCTCTGATTTGCTTGGAGAGTTTTGAAGGTCTTCATGATCCTTAAGCCTGACTTGAGTGTTTGAGGTGCTCTTGCACCAGTATATTTATTATTTCCACATATATAGTAAATATACAAATATATATTCAAACTCATATCCATTCCAAATAATAACCAATATAGTTCATATAGAATTCAAGATTAATTCTATATTAATCCATTACTGATCTAACTGAAACTATAACACTGACAGCAATATCATAGATTCATGAATTCAAATACAATTGGCCACAAACAATACAGGCTTATAGAACATACAGGTATATACCTATGCTCCACAGTATAATGGCCCGCCTAGGGCAAGACATGAAAAATAGCAAACTGCATTTTTTCAACCCAAAAAAGATATAATGCACTATACATTGAATGCCCTCAAAAGGTTGTGAAACACTATGGGAGTTCAAAAAAATGGCATGTTTATTCAAGAAACCCTAGTTCTGGTAGTGAACAGGCCAGTGGGTTTGGAATTTTATTACACTGTGCCAAACTATTCACAAAGATCTACCAAAACATATAGAGCAAGGAATCAAAGCAAACTAACTAAGAATAACAAGAAATTGCGAATTTCAATTCATATTAAGGTAGTTTCTCGAGTTGCAAGCCAAACTGTGACAAAATTGCAATGTAAATGTTATTGCTTGCTATTAAGGTTTGAGAAAAACCTCAACCAATACATACACCAGGCCTTGGATGACCTTATATATCTCCATATGCCATGTTCCAACTATTGGAACTAACCCATAACCACCTTTGGAGATTTTGTAAAATCTTTCCCAAATGTTGAAGTTAAAATGACAACTTTACAACTTTTCAGCATCTTGACTCCTATCAACCTACCATCACCTCAAATCAATGTAAAATGCCTTCCTCAGCTACATGAACCATGTCTCCATCCTTTTCAAATAATTATGCTAAAAGTGTTAGATGATACTCATCAATGGCAAGTTAAAGCAATGTAAAGTTCTTCTTTGCCTGCAACACATATAACAACAATGTAAACTTATCTTGAAACTTCTTCTTTTCCTGCAACACATATAACAGCAATTATAAGTGCTTGCAAGGTATATACTTATGAATAAATATTACATCCTGATTTAAATGTATGAAAACAATTTTCATTCCTTTTAAGCTTCATTCATCTCGAGGTGCAATTCACAAACTCAAGAATAGTGGCTTTTGTTCTTCAGGATACCTTTAGGGGAAGAGTATGTGAATGCCCCCTCGTGTCTGGAGTCTAGTTTAGAGGAGATGGCTATTTACACTGCTAAGGTTTGTTGAATCTAATTCTGAATAACATTGCTTGCTATTGTATCATGACATAAATGAAAGCAAATGATTTAAGAGTTAAAAGAACAAAATGGATTTTTTGAAAAGGCTTTGGAAACTTTCAAGTAAATACTATTGCTAATGATTTATTGCTTCTCTATTTTGGCATTTGATGATTGTCCATGCTTAAACATTTAATGTCATTATGGTTATATGAATGGATTCTTTGCCTTAGAACACTATCATCTTCAAAATCCCATATGAAATCTATATGACCATATCATTTCTTCAATATGCCCTATGGATGTCCCTATCTAACTTTATATCTTTTAATTGCATATAATAACTAATTTATGTGCTTTTTCATGACTATGTTTGACTCATATAATTGTGATCTCTCTAGCACTATGTTGTCATTTAATATTTCTTGCTAAAGCTTGTAAATTTTGTTCCTTTTGCCATGTCATGTAATATGTCTTGCCTCGTAGCTTATATGTTTTGAAATTTTTGTTAGGCCTTGTAGCTTGTATGATTTGATTGCTGGAGAGCTTCTACAACTAAGCAAGAAGGTCGTTGCACAAGTTATAGTTGCGCGTTCGAGTATGAAAATTGTATATTTTTTAATCTAATGTATATTTTAACTAGACTTGTAGCTTATATGTTTTGAAATTGTTGTTAGGCCTTGTAGCTTGTATAATTTGATTTCCGGAGAGCTTGATCTATAGCTAAGAAAGAAGGCTATTGCACGAGTTATAGCCGTGCGCTCGAGTATGAAAATTGTTTTTTTTTTATTCTAATGTATATTTTAACTAGACTTTTAGCTTATATGTTTTGAAATTTCTTTTAGTGGCTTAATGTTGTAAGGTCTCTTGAAATAAGACCTTCAGGCCGTTGGTCAAAGTTTTACAAATAATCTTAGGAATAAAGTCAAAGAAAGTATTTTTAAAATATTAAAGTATTTAGCTAGGTCTAAGAAGATTTGTGTACTTTCGACAATTTTGCTTAGTTTTTGAAAGTTGCAGTAGACCAAAGTTTTCATAGCCCAATTTTTTCTTCCTGCAAAGAACGATCATGTCAGATAATATAAGTGAAGAACAAAACAGGGAGACAATCGCTAGATTGTGGTCTAACTTGAAAAGAAAAGGTGATGGAAAATGTTATTGTCCTTGCAATATTTGTAAGGGCTTAAACCATAGAAGATTGCTAATCAAAACAGTTAAGAGACATTGTAGGGAGAATGGTCACATTGAAGGGGGGCATGACTATCATCCACTGGTAAGTCGTTCATTATATCATTTTAACAATTTATATACATATGAAATCACTTGATGATGAGTTGATGATCATGGTTTATTTATGTTAATCAATTTTATATAGGTTGATCTTCCCAGGGAAGTACATGATATGAACCACAACAATCCAAAGAATATGGTTTTCGAAGTGGAGGAACATGGAGGTGCAAATATCGAAGGTGAAGATAATGATCCCATGGAAGATGACGATCATGCGCCAGAAAACACAATTGAAGAGGATGGTATAAATACATTGATCCATGACACATCTAGTCCAAGCGTATCTAATCATGATGATGATGATAGCCTCGATGTACATCTACTTCAGAAGGCATACGAGCCCCTATACAAAGACTCCCAAACAACTCTTCTCTTTGTTGTATTGTTGTTGTTGAACTTGAAGGTTATGAATCGTTTATCCAACATAACAATGTCACGTATGTTAAGGTATGTCATATATGTCTTTATAGTTAACAAAGGGTGAATAATGTACCACTAATATTGTTTATATTAACAACTTATATTTTTTGTTGTAGATTGATAGGCGAGTTTTTGTTACCATCATCAAATATTCTACCTCGCTCATATCGAGAATTAACTGCTGTTATGAAAGATATTGGAATGGAGTATGAAGCAATACATGCTTGTCCCAATGATCATATTATATATTATAAAGAACATGAATTTGCAACACAATGCCCTGTATGTCATACGAGTAGATATCGAACAGATCGACTAACAAAAAAGGTGCCTCAAAAGGTTCTTTGTTACATCCCCATTATTCCACGAATGCGACAATTATTCAGGTGTAGTAGCTTGGCTCAATTTATGGATTATCATGCACACAATAGAATTCGAGATGACATTATTCGAATCCCTGCGGATGGTTTGGCATTTATGCACATACAGGAAAAGTGGCAACACTTCAAAGAAGAACCTCGTAATCTCAGGCTTTCATTGGCAGCGAACGGTGTCAATCCATTTGGAGAGATGAGATCTGTTTACTCGGTGTGGCCTGTTTTTGTTATCAACAATAACATTCCTCCGTGGATGTCAATAAAGAGGGAGCACATTATGTTGGCAATGATTTTTCTAGGTATCTTATCATTTGATAGTTATTAATTTACACGCACTTACAAATCTTGCAATAAAACGGTCACAATAACTATGTAATGTTACTGTTCATTCAAGTAGGTAAATATCAAGTAAAAGATATGAATGTATATATTGAGCCTCTTATCAACGAGTTGGTGGAGTTATGGAATGGTGTCACTATGTATGACGTGTCTAGACCAATACGACAAAGACAATTTCAATTCCATGCAATACTTGCATGGACAATACATGATGCCCCAGGGCTAACACATTTTTGTGGTATGTTATAGTGAATTCAAGTTGTGCACAATAATTCTAATTATAAAAATCAACATATTTAATAATCCAATTACATCATTATCTTGTAGGTCTTCAAACAAAGAGAAAATTTGCATGTCCAGTTTGTGGTCCAAAGATGAAATCTCGTCATTCAAAAAGTTTAGGAAAGCAGGTGTTTGATGAGTGTAGACACTTCCTCCACAGGAATCATAAGTATCAAAGTACGAAAAAACATCTTTTCAATGGGAAAGAAGAGACTACATCAAAGCCACGAAGAATCACACCTCGCCTATGGAAGTTGGAATATAATAGAATTAATCGTCGAGGTAATGTCGTTCCACCTAATGGTTTATGTTTGTAATTTATATATTTCTATTGTGATTTTTGTTGACTAATTGTGTAATTGATGATCGTGAAGGTTGTCAAGGCAATACTGACAACCTTCCAAAGGGACTAAAAAGCTATCCCAGACAATTTAGTAGGTTGCCCTACTACAAGCACTTACAAATTGTGCATTTGTTTGATACTATGCATTTTGGAAAGAATATAACAGAGACATTGTGGAAAATATTGGATGGAAGGCGTGAGAAAGAAAAAATTGTCAAAATTTGTAATGACATACATGAATCCAATCATATTGCATTGAAAAATTTCATTCACTCAAATAGCAACAGAGATCAGATTAATATAAGTGCCCTTCCATGGTTATTAACAGAGCAGCAAAGTGATGCCATAAAAGAAGTCATACGAAAAATTTGATTTCCCACAGGATTTGCTGCGAACATAAACAATCTCATATCAAAAAAAAGTGAATTTGGGCCAGGGCTCAAAATGCATGATTGGCATACTTTCGTCAAGGTAAGTTATGTTCTTCTGTATTTACAATATATTCATAAACTATGTGAATTGTTCGTTATGTTATGTTAGAAAACAATGAAATGATTGGTTTACAATTACTGCAGTACGTGCTTCCTCTATCTCTCCCAGAGCACTTCAACAATAACATCAAACAAGTGATATACAATCTTGGAAAATATATGAGGTAAGCAGTAATATCTGTTCAATTTGTTGTATATATTTATTATATTCATGATTTGTTTTTCTTGCTATGTAATCTATTGTATATTATTTTGTAAAGTCTCATATCTATATATTTTTTGTGACTTGAATCTCTTAATGTAGGTGGTTGTCACCTAAAGAAATCCATAAAGAAGATATAAACTATTGGAAGAGAGTATAAAGTTGAATACTTTACCAATTAGTCTATTTGAAGAGAGTATCAAATTGAATACTTTACCAATTAGTCTATTTGATGTTAAGTTCCAATATAAAGTGAGTATATCTGTTTTAAGCAAGCAATGATAACAATGCGTAGGATGTTGGAATGCAGCCTGACAATCCTTCTACACAATCTGTGGATGTCGAAGGTTCGCATGATGTGCATCCCAGTGGTGGAGGTATACATTTTCTATTAAATTTTTTATATGTAATTGCAATTGGTTTTTGGATTAACGTAACATTTTGTATAGTAGCTGTAGAGGATCGAGGGGTCGATGTTCATGACCGTGTTGATGTTGAGTCCAGACAAAATGATGTGGTCAGATCAGGTAAAGAGACACAGTTATGTTATTTAAAATAATTAAATACTTGTAACAATTATAATAAATTATTTTTAATTTAACTCTTTTATTTGTTATTGTAGAGGACCCCCCTTTGCAACAGTATAGGAATTTGAGATCATCAAGAACAGAGAACAGAACAATTGATGAGGGGGGAATTGATGATGACACTGATGCTCCTCTTAGAGCTTACATAGAAAAAAGAAATAGAAAGAAAAAAAAGAAATGATTGTCACTACATACCTTAATTGATAATGGTTGTATTTTATGTCTCAATGAATTTAATTATGTGCTAATGAATGTTCATGAATTATGTGTTAATGCAGAATATTGATGAATGTTGCATGTTAACGAATCTAATGTGTTAATGAATGTTATCATGTGTTATTGATTGAATGTTATCATGTGATATTGATTGAATGTTACATTTTATTAATGGTTGAAAGAATGAATGAATGTTAGATGTTAATGGGGAATGTAGAGTGATGTTAGGGGGAGGGGGGTGGGGCCAAATGAGCTTCCACCTTCACGTGGTTGGCCCTGTTTAGTAGAGAATATTAAACTATTCTCGAAACAAAGTGAAGCTCAATAAGATGTAAGTGAAGCTCAAATTGGCACAAATAGGGAGTCTATATGATGTAAGGGGTCATTTGAAGTCCTAGGGTGTCCTAGGAAGAGTTATGGGTGGATGGTAGTGTTTACATGATGTAATAGGCTATTAAAGCCCCTAAATGATGTAAAATGCACTCAAAGTGCAAGATCCGTTATTTCCCACTCCTTCCCCAATATCAAATGCTTTAATGTTGATCTCCCTAAAGTCATGTCGGAGGCTCCCAATTACATCGATACATGGATGCAAGAACACTGGCAACAACCTCATGTGTTAATAGGACATGGCATAAAGCTGCACAAGATAGATATTTTTGTTCTCAATAAGATATCACAGATAGACTTGAGACTTGATACATATTCCAAATTGAAATAAGTCACCATCTTTTCCTGAAGTAACCAAATTGCATAAATATGTTACCTTGGATATTTTAGTCTTACAATTTATGTACATATTATTTTATAGTATGATTAAGTATTGTTAACTGCGTATATTTACTATTTAGTTGTATAGGATACTTAATGAAATAAATTAATGTAACTTTTTTGTTTTTTTTTTTTTGTATGGAGTTACCCAGCCCCAAAAAACATTGTTGTATTGGTATGTTGTATGCAACTACCCATTCCCAATTATGATTCCAATTTGGCAACTTAGGAGTTGTGAGAGCAGTTCAAATCACTCACTGGGGAAGATGGTTCATAATCATTTCCCCACTTGCTTCCTTGTATTGTCATAATTGGAACATAGGCATCTCTCTCTAATTAATGCTTACCTCTGATTTATTAACCGTATTGTTACTATGGATATAACACAATTAAATTTAAATCTCTTGATATTTGGATCATCAATCCAAGCATGGCTGTAGAGAATCGTAGTTGTGTAGACACCAAATTTGAACAGTCCACTTACAATTGAGAAATAGATTATTGGTAGTGTCCTCATCTACTTGACAGATTGAGCATGCAGAAGCTTGGTAGGTGCCTCAAACCTAGCCCTAGTTTCATTGCCAACCATAAATTTGGTGTATAACGAAAGCTGTTTTGATCTTGTGAGCATTGAATATCAGGATCTCCATTTGACTTCTCGTTATTAATGCCTTGACTCACTACTGCTGGATAAACAACCTAGTTGAAGTCCAGTGCAAAGAGGTTGCTGGCTACCAAAGATTTGATAAGTGTTATGAAAATATTCACTGTAACAATCTCCTTCTAAATTGAACTCCCGATGAATATTAATCTGGAATTCTTTTGGAACCATCTTTTTTATTTGTTTTTTAATATTCTAAATTCCTACTCTAGCCTCATTGCTCTATTTTTGTTTTTATTCTATTTAATTATATATGTAATATTACAATGTGAAATTCAATGTTCAGATGTTTGTGGATGAAGTAATGGAACTTGTGGAGCTCACTTCTTTGAGAGGTGCCTTGGTTGGGCTTCCTGGACTGAATGGCCTATCTACTGAATAGCGTAAGCGGTTAAAAATAGCAGTAGAGCTTGTGGCTAATCCTTCAATTATATTCATGGATGAGCCAACTTCAGGCTTGGATGCTCAGGCAGCAGCTATAATTATGAGAACAGTAAGAAATATAGTTGACATAGGGAGAACTATTGTTTGCACAATCCATCAGCCTAGTATTGATATCTTCGAGGTATTTGACGAGGTAAAGATTTGGTTTTCTTAAAATAGCTTTGTGAAGCATTTGAAATTGGCATTTTCTTAAAGCTAAATGAAATATGCTGCAACTATTCTTAATGAAGCGAGGAGGTCAGCTTATCTATGCAGGTCCACTTGGTCACAATTCTAACAAACTTATAGAATATTTTTCGGTAAGATGCCATCCACTACGGTTTTATTCTGTTGAGAGATTTAGATCTAAATTTGGTACCTTTTGATGAGCAGTTTGAATTTTGGAGTTGTAAGTAGTCATAGTTTATTGTACTAGAACCAATAGGAAGTTGATTTTATATACAAGGAATTGGTCATGCCGGATAGTGTTGACCACTAAGCTTTTAGCAAACATTCTCAATATGTTGAGCTTAAGAGTCAAGAACTAGCTGCAATCATCATATATGTTTCAGCTAATTGAAAATGATTCATGTAGGCCATTGAGGGGGTTCCACAGATCAAGGAAGGTTATAATCCAGCTACGTGGATGCTGGAAGTAACTTCTATGTCAGAAGAGCATCGTCTAGGTGTCAACTTTAGTGAAATCTATAAATCATCATACCAGCTTAAAGCACGAAATTTATTTTTTTTTGTTTTACTCCTTCTACCATCACAATTGCGACGGCGTTTTCGTCGCACCTACAGTAACCCCATCGCAATTGGAGGGGTTGGTGTCACAATTGCAACGGAAAACATGAGAATTGTGACGCTGTTGTCGTCACACCTACCCTTCAATTGTGATGGGGTAGATGTAGGTGTGACGAAAATCTCATCGCAATTATGACAAAAAACACAAGAATTGTGACGATGATGACGGGACAACATGGTGGCTGCATAGCGACGGATAGGCGTCACAATTGCGATGGCGAAGATAGATGTCATAAATTGCAACTAAATAACTACGACATCTATGTCTATCGCAGTGGCGACACATTGTTGTCGTAATTGTGACACATAGCCGTCGCAAATTGATGCCAAATCTATTAGTGTAGATACACACACACATATACACATACGTACATACATACATATATATACATACATATATACATATATACATATACATATATACATTATATACATACATATATATACATATACATAGACATATATATATACACATACATACATACATACATACATACATATATATACATTATATACATACACACACACACATATCTATATTTATATCTATATATATCTATATAATCATATATGTATATATATGGGCACTACAGCAAAGGCTTCAACCGGATCAATAACTGGCTTTGATCTTTTTCCAAATATGTTGGCCTATGTGGGATCTCAATTTGCATCTAGATCTTCATATGAAGTAGGAATAGGAGACTTTATAACATGAAAGGATACTATGCACTATTGTTCCATAAGAGATGCTACTAGAAATGGAAAACATACTTGCCCCATTAGCATGCATATAACGAAGTGAGCAAATGCTACGCTCCAAACAAACCATAGCCATCTTTAGAACAAAATAATAATGGGAGGATAACCAATAAATACATATGTGTGTGTGTGTACAATACATACATATGTATGTATATATGTGTGTATATGTATAAATACATATATATATATATATATATATATATATATATATATATATATATATATATATATATATATATATATATACACATACATACATACATACATGTATATCTATGTATGTATATATATACATATACATACATATATTTACATATACGTATATACATACATAGATATACATGTATATATATGTATATGTATATTTATATGTATATGTATGTATATACATGTATGCATTTATACATATATATGTATATGTATACATGGATATATACATATATACATACATATATATCCATGTATACATACATATATATCCATGTATACATATACATATATATGTATATGTATACATGCATATATGTATGTATATATATACATGTATATACATACATATTTATACATATATAAACATGTATATATATACATATATATACATGTATATATACCTATATATACATATACATACATACATACATATACATACATATACATATATATATATATATATATATATATATATATATATATATATATATATATATATATATATATATATATATATATAAAATCATTATATCACATTTTTGTTTAATATTGATCGGCCCATACTTTAAATAAATAATAATCCTTATAAATTTAATAGTTACTAACCTAATATGAAATTTATGTATTTAATACTAAAGCAATCTATATACACACACACACACATGTATATACATGTGTATGTATATATGTATATATACATATATATACATATACATACATATATATGTATGTATGTATGTATGTATGTATGTATGTATATAAATACATAAATTTCATATGTTTTAATGTAATCATTATATCAAATTTTTAATATTGATTGGCACATACTTTAAATAAATAATAATCCTTAGAAATTAAATAGTTACTAACCTAAATATCCCTAAGATATCCTTATAACTCGAATAAGAATAATTAATCCTTATAACAATAAAAATAATAAAATATATTGTTACTACTATACATAATCTATACAACACTAAATTCATATCAAAATAAATTGTTCCAATGACATAACCCTTAATTAGTCAATTAGGTTATTTACTACGGGATTCACGATCGAGAATTGTCCAATCCAAGTTAGAATCCCCTATTCAGCTACTGGTGTTGGAAATTGATCGGAGTCTATGCTGGCAAATGGTTGCAAAGGTATTTCAAAGTATTTTCATGGTGCATGTGTTGTCCATGCCTAATCTCACCACAGTGCTACTTGTAGATGTCAACACCATCCTATTTCTCTGGTGCATTGTCATCTCCTACCAACAACAGTTGGGCAAGGGGATAAGAATTGGTGCTACCCAAAGATTTACCAACAACAATGGTAAGAGAAAATATTTATATAGTAGCCATCATTGTGGCTAGGAAAACTGGTTTTCTATACAGGTGTGCCTATAACCCTTATTGAGTGCCATTAGTTTTTTGGTCTCTCCTATGTGAATCGGGTTGCTTTGGTGTTTGATAACAACATGTGAAAGGTTGGAGAGGAACTTCTACACATTTGGAACTAAATAAGTGCTCTTCTAACTAAAATTTTCATATTTTGTTTGTTTTTTTGTGTCTTGTTAATCTCTTTGTTCATATTTTTTTTGGATAGCAAGTTATAGATGAGTGTCCTCCATGATTATGAATCTACTTTTATGTAGATACCCCAATCTACTAGTTCCAAAAACCAAAAAAAGAAACCACCATGTCTCCATCCACAAGATAAGGATTAATTCGTAAGATGTTGTCAACACCAAGAATTGAAAATGAAAACCCTTATTTAATCCTATCACTCATCTTAAAATCCAAGATAAAATCCAAAGTTATAATTTTGGATAATGGGGACAATCTTTACAATTGACACAATCATAGATGATATTTTCTCCATTAACTATGCAACTCATAGATTATATCAAATTAGCAATAGAATCAATTATTTTATATAGAGGATAAAGTGTCCAACAATCTAAAACTTCTAGTGGAGGATTGGCCCCCAATGAAATATACAAACAACTAACATAAATGCAACTTCATACATATCATGGATCAGAATACACGGGACTCAATTAAAGTCTTTTTGTGCTTGACTACTGAGGGATTCCATTTATCTCCAAAAGTCTTCCATTCTTGACATTATATGTAAGAAGGTTGATGTATATGTAAGCTTGTGGGGAAATTTTTATAGTTGTAACATTTTTTCTTTGAGTACAACATTATGCATGAAGAACATGGTCAAGTTATAGGAAACAGGGGATATGGGCATAGGGTAAAGGAAGAAATAATTTTGGAAGCTTTCTAAACTTTGGTAATATCAGAATGGATGCTAGGTTGAATACAAGGGTGAAATAAAGTTTGAAGAATTGGCTCCTATTTCAACTAAGAGAAAGATAGAGGCAAACACTATACAACAAAACCCAAAACTATGTACTTGTGATGAGAAAATAGTATATTGTGTACAAAATTTAAGAATGAACTCTACTTTATGAGCATGCAAGAGGGATATAAGTTCCATGTTCATAGTCGATATATATTTTTGTGTGGAGAGAAAACACATATGGTAGTATTATCCAATTTAGGTTGTCCACCTCAATTTTAAGAGGTCTTTTTCTTGAGCTTTAATTTTAAGTTGGTCAGCAGTGCTACAGTAAAAAATTTGTTTCACATGTATTCCTATGGCCAAGTTTTGATGGATAACTAAGATGAGTTGAAAATTCTAATGGAGTGTGGTATTGATATAGGTAGGGAGGCTGCAAGTTAGATTCTTTGGTGGAAGTCTTGTCAGTAGCTAGCACCTTGAAAGAGTTGAGCTCAGCTGCTTGTAATTTGTTAGTCGATTGCATAATAATTACCTGGTGTACAACAATTGTGTGTGTAGGTCACAATGGACTAGATTATGCTTACCTTAGTAGAATAAATAGCTAGATAGCAGTGATTGATTCTTGGAGTCCTGAGTCCATCTCATTAGAGCAAGCACATAACACCATTTTCACCCTTCTCCCTCTTACTCTTTTAATGCACTTTTAACATTCCTATTCAATATACACAAACTAAATAAATGTAGCCTTCACCAAAGATGATTGTCTACATGCTGAGCAATGGCTTGTGTTGTAGCTAAATAAAGTTCCATCCTTGGAATGATCAACCTCCTCTCTCTACCTTTGAAAAATTATGAACAAAATGATGGTCTATTAATAAGTCCCCAAATGATCTCTACACAATAAAGAAAAATAAACATAAAACATGCAGAGAATAGCATATAGCAAAATAGCAGATGTCTTCCTAAGCATATAATCCTTGAAAGTCCACCTTATCAATCAACTAAATCAAATATTTTAGTTTAAGTAAAAGAAATAAACAATCATCGCCCTACGTTCCTCTAATATATTCAGAGGAAATGTGAATTGTATATAAAGTAAGTATATAGCAATTAGCTGCTCTATCAATTTTTATTATCAATTGAAAATGGACATTGTCTTCTTGGTGTTATGATGGACCCATTAAAGAAGCACATAAAACTATTTTTCATCCTTATCTCACTCTTGAAGATGTGTTTTCAACTTCCCTATGCAACATATACAAACTACATAAATGTAGCCTTCAACTAAGATGTAGATGTATGATGATTCTTTGCACAATATTTATTTCTTTGTAGGGGAAGATGATGTTAATCAACGGCCCATACATCACATTTGAATAAAGATCCCTCCTTGGCATGCTTGATCTCTTCTCCCTGGTTTCTAAAAAATGAAGAACATAGTGATGGTCTTATAATAGGCTCCTAAATGCTTTCTGCGTAGTGGAGAACAAATGTGTAGAGAATAGAGAATAGTTTCATCCATACTTGCAATGCATCTCTCTATAGACATGCAATATCAATTTTCTCAACCATGCCAACATAACTCCCCATCCAAACTAGAGCAATTCATTAGATAAACTAAGTAGTGTCAATTTCCTACCATAAATTTTTGAAAACTATTTATAAGTTACAAAGAAATCCACAAAGAAAATCAAGTTATTTTTCACATGATGGTTCAACACATAGAATGAAAAATAAAATTCTAAATTTCTATCAGAAAATTCATAAATAGTGAAAGATAATGAAACAAACAGTCTGATGAATATCTCAAGCAATGGAAATTAATTTAGCGACGAAAATTAATTTTGCAACAAGTTTGAAGAACATTGAATTTTCAATTTTCATGTTTCAAGTACTTCAATATGGTATTAAAGTTACATTTTTTTAAAGAAATATGTTAAATAGAAGACCTCTTACTTTAAATAGGAGCTACATGATTTCATGTGTAAAACAATATTTGAACCAAGGAATAAAAAATTCTTACTATATAAGGTGAATGGAAAAGAAATCCCCTTGCAGACCTTTGTTATTTATATGAAATTGACATTTGCCTCGACTAAGACCCAAAAAATAGCTAATCTACTTTTTTTATATAACGCAAATTTTCTTTTCTAAGTGAATTTACAATATTGCCAATAATAGATATGTCACACATCTGCAACATGGTTTTTCTAGTAAAACAAAACAAACATCTATCATGAAAATCCATCCCCTGCCATCATAAAATCCCCAAAACATTGTTGAGCATGCTAGAAGTGCAATATTTATAAAGTTAAATTAATCATCCTATGCCAAAATATTAGAAGACATATATTCCTAAAAATCAGAAAACATCTATCAAAATCCAAAACATTCATTAAAGGAAAAATCCCAAATGATTTTAAATTGTAATAAATGCAATTTTTTTGTAATAGATACTAATTCTTTTTGGTGTTTGGTTACTGAACAAAAAAAAGTAAGTTGCTACAAAAGGGTGAATACAAATCAATGTACATTTTTCTATATTCACAAATGTAAATTTGGTTGTCAAGACTCTATACCACTCAAATCTTGAATAAGATAACATGAATGATAAAATATGTAGCTTAAACTATTAGAAGAAATCTATCCCAAAAAATTAGAAGACGTCTATCAAAAGTCAAAACATCCATTAAAGGAAAAATTCAAATGATTTGAAATTGTAATAAATACAAAATTTGTTGTAATGGATACTAAATTGTTTTGGTGTTTGGCATACCGAACAAAATAAAGTAAGTTTCTACAAAAGGGTGAATACAAATCAATGGAAATTTTGTTATATTCACCAATGTAAATTTGGTTGTCAAGACTCTATACCACTCAAATCTTGAATGAGATAACATGAATGATAAAATATGGAGCTTAACATATTAGAAGACATCTATCAAAAGTCATAACATTCATTAAAGGAAAAATCCCAAATGATTTGAAATTGTAATAAATATGAAATTTGTATTAATAGATACTAAATTTTTTGATGTTTAGTATACTGAACAAAACAAAGTAAGTTGCTACATAAGGGTGAATATAAATCAATGTAAACTTTTCTATATTCATCAATGTAAATTTGGTTGTCAAGCCTCTATACCACTCAAATATTGAATGAGATAACATGAATGATAAAATATGTACCTTATTGTCCCATACAATTTTTAAAAATTCATATTTAAAAAAAAATCTTATTGAATTGTTTTGATTATCCTTTTCTCATTTACAAATTGGTTTAAATCCTTTTGTTTTGTTTGTAGTTTGCACTAACATTATGATTATTGAACATGTTTTGTAGGCCCTTTCTATATGGTATAGAATTGGGTTTTTATAATTTTAAAATCAAATCTTATTTTTTTCTTAATATAAAGTTGTTGATCGCATCATATGACCCATGAGTAAATCATTTTATATGTTTTAAAACATATTTTTTTAATTAGATTTTAATATAATTATGATCAATAGTGTTGTTTATGAATTCTATTAGACATATTTTTCTCAATCTATGTTTGTATTTGGGATTATAATGAGAATGTTAAGAAAGTTCACAAACTAGTAACTAAAAATAACTCAAGTGATGTCATAGAATGGATGAATGTATCTCACAGACACTTAAACATGATAACTCCATAGAAGAACTAGTTATAGAGAAGAATATTAAAAGTATCAACAAAAAGGAAGCTAATGTCTTGACCAAAAAATGGTAAAAAACTAAAATAAATAGGAAAAATAACTAGTAGAGGAAGGATTTGAATAGGAATATGAGAATAAAGAGGATGAAGAATAAAAATTACCATAGTTCAAACTAGATAGAAGACAAAACAAAAAAAGAGTCTAGGGATGTCAAAACAAAAACTAACACACAAAATAAAATAGGTAGGTTGTCTTTTAGAGGGGGAAGAATATTTAGCTAGTATGAGTAGACAGAAAGATCTAGTGGTTGAGATCAGCTTTAAGCATAAAAAGAGAATCCAAAATAATAATAAAGTGCAAAAATGATTTTACTTTCGAGGAGTATGAATGTATAGATAAATAAGTTTAGCTTATAGATTGCAAGCATGTATTTGAAGTAAGTGTACTTAATACATGGATGAATATGGACAAGAGAGTCATTTAGGATGAGCCTATTGCAGTTGCAATCAAGCTTAAACAATGGTGATTATATTTCTTGTCATCTTTTTTCCCATCCTTATCACTAGACTCTCTAAATAGAATGGCAGGGAGTAGAGAGGATTCCTCAAATGTTATTTTCCCATTGCCAATGTTTGGCCCTACTCGAGGTATGACCCTTCTTGTACTTCATGTGTATCGCCCCTTTTTAGTGCAATATTACTAGTGTTGAGGCTTTCAAGAAATAGGATGGAGGCTAGGTCATGATCCCCTATAGATGGATTGCACAATTGATAGCGAGAGAAGATCTAAATCAAACAACCATCGCTAGAGAAATTCCTCGACTATGTTCCTATACAACTAGATGACAGAAGAGTCAACTTGCATAAAAGTTGTGTCCTCTTCTAATACCACTATTGCTTCTCATTAGTTTGAAAGATACCTCTTATTAATTGCGTTAGACTTGGTGCCCTGCATAGCTCTCTACAATAAAGGGGCAAAGGAATTAGAACACAAAAATTATGAAAGGAAAAAATTCAACATCTACCCAAATCTTTCAATCCACACTCCCAACCTAATTTTCACCACACAAATTTCAAACTGCACTAAGGTGTTTGATAAAAAGGATGAGATTGCAATCCATGATTATCAAGGAAATGAAAGGTATGGTGTTCCTTGAGTGTTTTGTTATATATGTCAAATATGAGAGTAATAGCTTTTTTCATAATTTATCTTTCCTGACTGAGAATAGAATAGAAATTTAAAATATGAAATGATGGACTGAATAACTCCTACATTTACAAACTTCCAATTTTTTTAATATCAAACATTTAAATCAAATGTACACTAACAATTCAAGCCAAAAAACTCAAATGGTAGGGTTAGAAACCAACCTAGAGATGAAGCCTTTTGATAGCTGAGTAAGTATATCTTGCAATGGCGACATCTCTATATATAGGAGAAAATAGTGGTATTTATCCATCTACCCCTGCATCATGCTTGTTGTTGCTTTAGAAACTAAATCCCATTTCCCAAATTGCTTTGTACAACTTCAAATGCAGAAAATGTAGGAGAGTGTGAACAATAATCAAGCATGAAGGCATAAACACAAAATGAACTAAGTGATCACAAAGTATCATCTCCACATATCCATAGATATCAAATATTTCTATGACATCATTCATTTGGGGATCTTGTTAATGATGCACAGATGGGCCCAAAAAATATTTCAATCAAATATTTAAATCAATTACTCAATTGCATCCCAAAATTATAGGTTATTTTTAAAATATTTATTAATTTAAGCTTAGAAAAATCACACAGCGAATATCACAACCTACCCAGGTATGTTACGTGTCTGATAACTTATACCTTATTAGTTTTTATGATCGCTACTATATTTTTTGGAAAGAAGAATGAGAAATTAAAAAGAAAGGAGTATCCAACATTCCATACATTTTGTAATGTAATGACTATTATCTTTGAATAATTTCTCTTGAAGTTGAATCAGATGAATTCCTATGTAAGGAGTAGTCAAATTAATTATATCTTATTAGTTTTTTTTATGAATGCTATTATATTTGTTGGAAAGAAGGATGAGCAATTTCAAAGAAAGGAGTACCCAACATTACCATATTTTGTATGGTTCCAATTTTAAATAACCTCAAGCTGTGTAATTTCAAAAGAAGATAGAACGAACATTTCATTATTTGTCAACTCAAACTCTATTTTTAAATTTTAAATAATCAGTATTTCTATATTTTTATTTTTATTCTCTCTCATCATAACATTTCTCATGTAATGTCCACCTGTTGTTCACTTTTCTGTTACGATTGCCAAACTCTTTTAGGCTTATTTTTATGCTTTTGTTAGTTATAGAGATATTTGGTTTATAGTTATATGGTATTGTTTTATAACTTGAATTATAGATATTTTGGTAATAATTGCTTAGTTGATTACATTTTATGTTTTGTTTAATGATTATGCTTGCTCGTGCATTAATGATGTTTCAATGATTCTCATTTGTGATTGTGATTGCTTCCATGGTGATGTCATATGATATATCTATAATGATGATTATTTTATATTCATAATGATACATTTTTATATCTGAGCATTTGATGTTTGACTTGTGGTTATTATGATACTTACCCCATACTTGCATGTGTATGGTGCATGTGTATGTTTTATCTTTTGTTTGATGTGTTTGATGTGGTTAAGGGAGGGAGTCATAGTCACCTACTACTTGGGATCTACACGATATACTACTCCCTATCATTACCTGTTTAGTTTAGATATATTTATATACATGAACATGCTCATCTTTTATGCAAGATGCAAGTACTAGGCATCAACTTCCTTGAATTGCCAGGATGAGCATGCCCTATTACAAATGCTCAAATGGTAAGAATGAGAAGTTAATGATCAGGTCCAATCCCAGACATAGACTAAATACTTGTCCTACAAGGAGGAATCATAACAAACTATCTACCCTTTTTAAAACTCACAAGTATTTTGTTCGTATGTGGTTTGATTCTTGCTTTGGTTGGTTTTCCTTATGCATTTCTTGAGGTTTGACTTGGTGATTTGCCTGATAGACTAGTTATTTATGATTCTTGGATTGATCGTTGATATCAATTTATCAAATGTTATTTATTTTCAAAAAAATAGAAAAAAAAATCAAATAAGACGATTTTCCATTTATTGGAATTATATGGATTTTTCATTAAATTAAAAGATTTAATTTAAAGTCCTAATTTATAAAACTACATTAAAAGGTTTTAGAAATTAAATATTAAATATTGTGTAGCATTATTATTTAATTAATAAAGATTTAAAATAATTTAGTAGCATTAAATAATGCACTTAAGTTATCTTTATAAATTAAAAATAATAAATAAATATCTTTTTTGAATTTACTTTAAATAATAAAGTTGAGAAATAAATAAAAATAATAAATTAATATTTTAATTTAAAAGTGGATTAAGTGTGCATGAAAGGAATAATTAAATTAAATAATTATAATTTTAGATCTTGTGGAGACAGAAACTCTAATAGGGAATTAGAATTCTATATTAGAGGCTTTTCGGGTCATTATTACACACACAGGCTTTGGAGAGTGACTTTGGGGTTTGGAAAAGAAGGGAATTTTGGTGGCTTGAAGGATTTTTGTTGCAACAGGAATTTCACCCGGCTGCCAGATTGTTAGCATCAGTGTGAGGTGGGGTTTGAAAACCCAAGATTGAATATGTCATTGGACAAGATCTATTTGCTTCGTGTTTGATTGGGTGCTTGAATCTTGTTTGTCATTCTAGTTATTCCCAGATCTGTATGAATGGAATTTTATTCTTAATTATTCTCAGAAGAAAATTGTAGAAGAAAATGTAGTAGATCATTTAGGGTTTGAATGAGAATTATATAAATTTAATTTACATCTTGGATGCATCATTTATTTTAATATTTTTCTATAATTCTGTACATATTCATTGTACAACTTTATGTAAAATAATAATAATAATAAAGAAATATACACTTGCTGGAAAATTACCAAGCCTATACCTGTAGGAAAGAGAATAAAAATAAAATAAAAAATTATTTAGAAAAGAAAAGAAGAGAATATAGATATATAAATAAATAAAAGATGGGCACATATATGTATAAATGTGCAGCACCAAATACAGAAAACGTAACTCAAAACCAAACTGAACCAGTACTTAGATCTCATGCATGATATTTCATGAGAATTGTACATGCTTTATGGGATATCTATATTTTGGGCTATACTTTTTTTTTCATGTCCATCACCTCACAATTTATGATTAGTCTCTTGAATTAATATTTTTGCTTCAAGCTTGCTCTTTCAAGCCATTTGCGTACCCCAATAGCTCCATTTCTATTTATGGAAAATGTCTTAAATATTTTATTATATATTTTTAAAATATAATTTTGTCTTCTAATATTCTATGATTTTTTTTAAGTGCAAGAATAGTTTGTTGGTTATTAGGGAACACATACCTTTCCCCTTAATTGGTGGAGATACTTAACTGGAAAAAAATACCATATAATAATAATAAAAGGACTTTATGTGTTAAACATTTTATATTTTTAGAGATTATAAATGCTAAACTAACTTAAGTTTAAGTCCCACTTTAAATGTCGAAAAGCATGCCCACTAAAGGAGGAATGGTCATACATTTTTAAAAAAGCAATCTTTGATTTGTTTGTGTTTTTTCTTTTAAAACCATGGATGCATCACTTCTTATTCTTACGTGAGTATGAGGTGGAGTGGGAAGTGGAAATATTTCATTTTAAAGAAATGTTTTCTTTTAAAATTGATTAATTTAGTTAAATTAGAATTTATCTTGAGCCTCCTCTGTAGATTTGGTTTGTACCTCTGGTGGTGTATTTATTGTTGGATGCTTTTAATAAGGTTATTTACTTCCATTGATGGTGATTGGTGATTCATGGATGATGTACTTTTGACATATGGTTCTTGACTTGAGGTGGATATCTTTCATTAACTTGATCTCATGATTTTTGGTGATTTGATCTATTCTTGGTATATGTATGATGTCTTGTTATATGGTGTTGGTATTGGATTGAGTGTTCTTTCTAGATTATCTTATCTTCTTGAGTAGTATTTGTTACCTCTAAGGTAGTTTTGGCTATCAAGAAGTCCTTTCCTATGAATTTTTTATGATTGATTAGTTGTATGTAGATCGTTCATTATCTTTCTTGCACTATGGGAGTGGAAGCATGATTAGGTAACCACGCGATCAAGAGGTAGTGTCTTCTTACCATTTGCATCCCCCTCACATTACCATATGTTGGATGTTCACTGCAGGAGATGTACATTTATCATTCTTATTCCTACCTCGGAGACTTCTTTTTAGTTGAAGTATATATGTTATCATGTATTCTGATGTATTGTATCTATTCTCACATACCCTGCGACATGTGCAGTGAATGTTATACACTTTCATTGTATTAGTTATACTTATGCATTTTCTTATGTGATTATGTGTCTATTACTTTTTTATGATCATGAGATATTGTACTTGAATCTTAAACTGGTTAATATAACTTCATAACGTGACTCAACGTGAAGGAACCCTTGAGGAATTGAAAACTATATTTATAATTGCTTATGTGTATTTGATGTGTATGTTCATATTTCTTCCACATTAATGTTATCTTGATGTTGTTTAAACTTCTTTTTTGAGTTCAATAAATATTATTAAATGTTAAGTTTATTTCTCCTGGGTTCCCGAGCAGAGCATTACATCTAGTATCAAAGCCTAAGTTTCAACATTGGGAACTATGAGCATATTGTGTGCCATCACTTGAGAGAATAGAAAACTTGTAACTTGATTAAATGATAAAGTTATATTGACATCAAACTTGAAACCAAACGGTTGAACAACAAACTTTGAAGTGATAGAACTTTTGAACATGGAATTTGGAAACTTATAACATTTATGTTCTAGACTTTTTCTTTCTGTCAATGTGTTATGCCCTTATGTTTTTGTTTATGGATTGAGAGAATTTGGCCTCTTGTTTGGGGTTTTTAGGGGATCTATTTTAGTATTTTTTAAAAATATGAATTTTGGATTAATATGATTTTCAGTTTATTCTTAAACCAATATCATATTGCTCTTGGCGACTAAAAGTGTATGCATAGTTAACTTATTTGCAATACCTTTTAGATAGTACATTTTGAATTTTAATTATCCTAGTCATTGTAGTAGGCTTCCAGGAGTAAGCCTAATTTTAGGGGGTGGATGTAATGCCCACCCATAGTTCACTTTTCTGTTATGATTGCCAAACTCTTTTAGGTTTGTTTCCATGTTTTTGTTAGTTTTAGAGATATTTGATTTATAGTTATATGATATTGTCTCACAACTTGGATTACAGATATTTTCATAATAATTTCTTAGTTGATTACATTTTATGTATTGTTTAATGATGATGATTGCTCGTGCATTAATGACTTTTCAATGATTCTCATTTGTGATTGTGATTGTGATTGCTTCCATCATGATGTCATATGATATATCTATAATGATGATTATTTTATATTTGTAATGATGCATTGTTATATCTAAGCATCTGATGCTTGACGTGTGGTTATTATGATACTTATACCCCATACTTGCATGTGTATGGTGCGCAGGTGTATATTTTATCTTTTGTTAGACATGTTTGATGTGGTTAAGGGAGGGAGTCGTAGTCACCTACTAGTCGGGATCTACACAATATACCACTCTCTGCTATTGCCTATTTAGTTTAGATATATTTATATACATGTTCACATGCTTGTCTTTTATGCAAGATGCAGGTACCAAGCATCGACTTCCCTAAATTGCCAGGATGAGCCTACCCTATTACAAATGCTTAAATGGTGAGAATGGGAAGATAATGATCAGGTTGGTTTTCCTTATGCATTTCTTGAGGTTTGACGTGATGATTTGCTTGATAGACTAGTTATTTATGATTCTTGGATTGATCATTAATATTGATTTATCAAATGTTATTTATCTTCAAAAAAATGGGAAAAAAAAATTCAAAGAGGACAATTTTCCATTTATTGGAATTATATGGATTTTTCGTTAAATTAAAAGATTTAATTTAAAGTCCTAATTTATAAAACTATATTAAAAGGTTTTAGAAAATTAAATATTAAATATTGTGTAGCATTATTATTTAAATAATAAAGATTTAAAATAATTTAGTGGCATTTAAATAATATGCTTAAGTTATCTTTATCAATTAAATAATAAATGAATGTATTTTTATGAATTTACTTTAAATAATAAAGTTGAGAAATAAATAAATAATAATAAACAAATATTTTAATTTAAAAGTGGATTAAGTGTGCATGAAAGGAATAATTAAATAAAATAATTATAATTTTAGAGCTTGTGGAGACAAAAACTAGAGCAGGAGCACCCACATAAAATATTTTGGATGTGATTTTTGCATGAAGAATTTATCCCGATTTTGTCATTACGATAAGATCTTTTCTTGGGATTCGTACAGATCATTGTGGGGTTATTCTTCCCCATTCTATATTGATCTAGAGTATTATGTAAGTTTTTCTTCCTATTTTGTAATAATCTAGAATGTTCTGTAGAACGTCTTAGCAAGTATAAATAGAGTTTTAGGTTTAGGTTTAGGTTTAGGGCAAGTTTTTGGGATATGAAATTATGGGGAGAAGAAATCTATAGGAGAGAAAATGTATATATTGTTCATTTGATGAATTAATTAAGAAGAATTTTATTATATATCTCTCGTTGGTGCTGGTTCCTTTTGATATTGCTTTCATTGAATTTATCTCTGCATCATTTTTGGTCTCAGAGCTTGGGGAAAACTCCTGAGGCAATTAGATTTTATGTCTGGATCAGAATCAGAAGCTAAAACATCAAACATGGTCACCAATCTTGAACTGGTAAAGAAGATACAAGAACATGAGAAAATCAATAAGTGGTTATTAGATGAATTTGAGAAGATGAAGGTTCAGATGGAAAAGACTGCAAAGATTTCCTTAGAGCAAGAGGAAGAAGGGGAAGAAGAGGATACCCCTAAGGAGGAGGTGGTTAACTTACCTACAGACCAAAGATACTTCATAGGAGCCCTTGAAAGAGTTGGTAAGAAGAATGCCAAAGGTGACCTACCCATCTTCTTGGAAAATATGGATGTTGATGTTGTTGTGGATTGGATAGAAGCCTTGAACAACCATTTTGAATGTGAAAATATAGCAGAGAAGGATAAGGTAAAAATTTCCAAGTCAAAATTGAAGGGACCAACCCTCACTTGGTGGAATTTCACTCAAGGAGAAAGGGTCAAAGAAGGTAAGAACATGATAACTTCATGGGAAAGGATGTGTGCCAAGGTGAGAGAAAAACACTTACCCAAGGATTATGAAATCCAACTTCATCGAAGGAGACAATGTTTAAGACAAAAAGAGCTAGATGTCATAGCCTATACTAAAGAATTACAAAAATTAAGCCTGAGGGCAAAGCAGAGTGAATGTGAAAGTGTAAAAGTTGCTAGATATCTCAATGGATTGAGGTTGAACATTCAAGAAGAACTTAATTTATTGTGTCTTGATACAGTACCAAAGTGTTATCAACTAGCTTTGATGGTGGAAGCCAAATTGAAAAGATGGCAAGAAAAAAATAGCAGAGGAAGAGGAAGAAATCAAAGGGGAAGAGGAAATTTCCAAGGAAGAGGACAAAACCATGAAGATCATAAGGAGATAAAGCAAGAAACCAGTCAAAGCGAAGGAAATTTTAGAGCTAACTTTAGAGCTAAAAGAGGTTGTTCAAGAGGTGGATTTGGTGGTAGAAGGGTAAGTCAGATTATTTGTTTCAATTGCAATAAGGAGGGACATTATGCATCTAGGTGTCTGGATAGAGCAAGTTCAAGTTCACAAGGTGAAAGAACATATTTGATACAAGATGATAAATACTAAGAGAAGGAGATGGCTAACTCAGATAGTATATCTAAAAGAGGAGAAAGTTTAATGATGAAAAGAACACTTTTGAAAGTGCCTACTACCATGGAACCACCACAAAGGAAAACTATCTTTGGGACTGCTTGCAAATCTAGAGGTAAGGTATGTAAAGTCATTATTGACTTAGGATCTACTAAGAATTTAGTTTCTCTTGAGATGGTTTAGAAGTTAAAACTTATGAGGATACCTCATCCTTTTCCTTATAAGGTTTCATGGCTAACAAAGGGTCAACAAACTCTTGTAAATGAGCAAGCATGGGTTGATTTTTAGATTGGGAAGCATTAGGACAGAATTTTGTGTGATATAGTTGACATGGATGCATGCCACCTATTATTTGGTAGGCCCTAGTAGTATGATTTGTAGGCACACCGTGATGGAAAACTCAATATATACACCATCAAGAAGGATGGAAAAGTGATTAGATTGATTCCTTTTGTTGATCATGAAGAAGTGGAAGAAAATAAAGAGAGGGAAGCCAAAATTATGATGGTTGATAAAAAGGAATTCTTACGAGACATGAAGAATGAACCTAAGCCTTGTTTTCTTTTGATGCCTAACTCACAACCACAAGAACCCATTGGAAATGACAAAAAGGAACCTGAAACAAAGAAGGCAATTCTTGATGAAATGAAAGAACTTTTGGATAAATATGAAGGTTTGATTTCCAAAGATATGCCAAAGTCTTTACCACCTATATGAGACATTAGTCATTGTATTGATTTCATTCTTGGAGCTACTTTACCCAGTAAAGCTACATGGAAGATGACACCACAACAAAATGAAGAGATTGCTAGACAAGTAAAGGAGTTACTCGATTCTGGCTTGATTACAAAAATATTAAGTCCATGTGTTGTACTTGTTATTTTGACACCCAAGAAGGAAGGAACCTAGAGGTTGTGCATTGATTCTAGAGCCATTAATAATATTACAATCAGATATAGGTTTCCAATGCCAAGAATTGAAGATTTGCTTGATTTTTTGGGAGGTGCAAAGTATTTCTCCAAGATTGACTTAAAAAGTGGGTACCATCAAATAAGGATAAAGCTATAGATGAGTGGAAGACAACATTCAAAACCAATGATGGATTATATGAATGTAAGGTAATGCCATTTGGACTCTCTAATGCTCCTAGTATCTTCATGAGACTTATGAATGAAATACTCAAAGACTTCAATGGTAAATTCATCATAGTATATTTAGATGACATATTAATTTTCAGCAATACAAATAAAGAACACCTAGAGCACATTGACATGGTTTTGAGAAGACTTCATGAGGAGAAATTGGTAATAAATTTGGAAAAGTGTTTGTTTATGCAAGAGGAGCTGACATATATTGGTTTTGTAATCTCCCAAGGTAGCTTGAAGATGGATAAAGATAAGGTAAGTGTTATACTATCTTGGCCACCCCCAAGAACAGTTGGAGATGTTAGAAGCTTTCATGGTCTTGCTACATTTTATAGGAAATTCATTAAAAAAATTCAGTCATATATGTGCTCCTATGTTAGAAATTATTAAGGAAGGAAGGAAGTGTAAGTTTTCATGGAATCAACCAGCAAATGAAGCTTTTGAATTGCTTAAGAAAAAGGTTGGTGAGCAGCCAATTCTTTCTTTACCTGATTTTAACAAAGATTTCCAAGTAGAATGTGATGCTAGCAAGGTTACTATAAGGGCAGTTCTTAGTCAAGAAGGAAAACCAGTGGCTTTCTCAAGTGAAAAACTCAATGAAGCCAAGCAGAAATACTCTTCATATGACCTAGAAATGTATGCATTAGTTCAAGCTCTCAAAAGGTGGAGACACTACTTGTTGCTAAAGGAGTTTGTTATGTATACCAATAACCAAGCACTTAGTTTTCTAAATAGCCAAGACAAATTAAGTCATAAGCACATGAAATGGGTGGAGTATTTATAAGCCTATACCTTCACCATCAAGCATAAGAAGGGCATATCAAACAAGGTTGTTGATGCTCTTATTAGAAGGAACCTATCTATCTCCCAGATATAGCTAGAAAGTGTGAGAATTGAAGCACTCAAGGACATGTATGTAGCAGATCCAGATTTTGGTGATATCCACAAGGTATGTGTGGAGTTTGGTGAAAGATACCATGCCAATTTTCTTGATTTTTGATACAAGACAAACTTATTTTCAAAGGAAGATAACTATGTGTACCCAAGTGCTCTATGAGGACAAACATTATCAAAGAGAAGCATAGTGGAATAATGGGTGGACATTTTGGCTTGGATAAAACCTTAGAATTGGTTAAACTTCATACTAATGTTAGAAACTTTGTGGAAACATGTATGATTTTTCAAAGGGCCAAAGGAAGGACTAAAAATGCAGGGCTTTATCAACCTTTGTCGATACCATCTAGACCTTGGGAAAGCATAATGATGGATTTTGTAATGGGGCTACCACAGACACAAAAGTGGCATGATATTGTATTTTTTGTAGTAGATAGGTTTAGCAAAATGGCTCACTTCTTACCATGTAACTCGACCTATGATGCCTCTCAGATAGTAGATCTCTTTTTCAAGGAAGTCATAAGGATTCACAAGCTACTTCTCAACATAGTTTCAGACAGGGATGTGAAGTTTGTAGGACACTTTTGGAGAACTTTATGGAGGAAACTTGGAACCAATTTATCATTCTCATCAGCCTACGACCCTCAAACTGATGGCCAAACAGAGGTAGTTAATAGAACTTTGGGCAATTTGTTAAGAACACTCACAAGACAACACGCAGCAAAATGGGATGTAATCCTACCCCAAGCTGAATTTGCATATAATGACTCCATCAATAGAAGTACAAGAAAGTCACTATTTCAAGTGGTGTATGGAATTCATCCTAGAGGGATTTTTAAGTTATGAGATATGAGTTCACAACAACAAGTTAGTGCCCAAGGAGAAGAATTTGCTATATCCATAAAAGAAATCCATGATGAAGTCAAAGCACAACTCCAACAAACCTCTGACAAGTATAAGAATCATGCATATCAAAAATGGAGACACTTAGAATTTGAAGTGGGAGATTTAGTATGGGAAAATCTCAAGAAAGAGAGGCTACCAAAAGGTAAATCTACCAAGCTTATGTTGAGAAAACTAGGTCCTTGTCAAATATTGAAAAAGTTTGGAACCAATGCTTATGAGATTCGATTGCCACCTAAGATTGGCATTTCTCCCATCTTTAACATAGTAGACCTCACACCATTCAAAGCACGCGTTGAAGAAATTGATACAAGACAAATTGCTGATACAAAAGACATTCAACATCTACCATTTAAGTAGACACCATAGGTAGAAAGGATACTTGGCACCAAAGTCATAAAGCAGATAAGAGGAAAGGAGTCCAAGCAGTATTTGCTAAAACTCAAAGGTTATTCGGATGTAGATGTTGTGTGGATGACCAAACAAGATATCAAGAAGAAAGGTACCACTTTACAAGCACTCATCTCAAGTGAGTTTGAGATAAAATTTCCTAGGGAGTATGGTGCAAGAGCACCCACATAAAATATTTTGGACATGATTTCTGCATGAAGAATTTATCCCAATTTTGTCATTATGATAAGATCTTTTCTTGGGATTCGTACAAATTATTGTGGGGTCACTCTTCCCCATTCTATATTAATCTAGAGTATTTTGTAAGTTGTTCTTCCTATTTTGTAATAATCTAGAATGTTTCGTAGACCATCTTAGCAAGTATAAATAGAGTTTTAGGTTTAGGTTTAGGTTTAGGGCAAGTTTTTAGGATATGAAATTATGGGTAGAAGAAATCTGTAGGAGAGAAAATGTATATACTATTCATTTGATGAATTAATTAAGAAAAAATTTATTATATATCTCTTGTTGGTGCCGGTTCCTTTTGATATTACTTCTGTTGAATTTATCTATGCATCAAAAACCCTTAAAGGGAATTAGAATTTTATATTAGAGGCTTTTCGGCTCATTATTACAAATACAAGTTTTAGAGAGCAACTTTGGGGTTTAGAAGCAACTTTGGGGTTTAGAAGAGAAAGGAATTTTGGTGGCATGAAGGATTTTTGTTGCAAGAAGAATTTCATTTGGCTACCAGATTGTCAGAATCAGTGTAAGGTAGGGTTTGAAAACTCAAGATTGAATATGTCATTGGAAAAGATTAGTTTGCTTCGTGTTTGATTGGGTGCTTGAATCTTGTTTCTCATTCTAGTTATTCCTAGATCTGTATGAATGGAATTTGATTCTTAATTATTCTCAGAAGAAAATTGTAGAAGAAAATGTAGTAGATCATTTAGGGTTTGAATGAGAATTACATAGATTTAATTTACATCTTGGATGCATCGTTTATTTAAATATACATATATATATATTTCTGTACATATTTATTGTACAAATTTATGTAGAAAAATAATAATAATAAAAAAGAAATCTACACTTGCTAAAAAATTACCAGGGTTGTACTTGTAGAAAAGAGAATTAAAAATATTAAAATAATAATAATAATACAAAATTTATTTTAAAAAAGTAAAGAGGAGAAATATAGATATATAAATAAATAAAATATGGACACATATATGTATAAAGGTGCAACACCAAATATGGAAAACGTAACTCAAAACCAAACTGAACCAGTTTTTAGATCCCATGCATGATATTTTGTGAGAATCGTACATCCTTTATGGGCTATCTATATTTTGGGCTATACTTGTTTTCCATGTCCATCACCTCACAATTTATGATTAGTCTCTTTAATTAATATTTTTGCTTCAAGCTTGCTCTTTCAAGCCATTCATGTGCCCCAACAACTCCATTTCAATTTATGGAAAATATCTTAAATATTTTATATATAATTCAAAGATATAATTTTGTCTTCTAATATTTAGTAATTTTTTTTAAACACAGGAATAGTTTGTTGGTTATTAGGGAACACATATCTTTCCCCTTAATTGGTGGAGATAGTTAACAGGAAAAAAAATACCATATAATAATAATAAAGATTTTATGAGTTAAACATTTTATATTTTTAGAGATTATAAATGCTAAACTAGCTTAAGTTTAAGTCCCACTTTAAATGCTAAAAAGTGTGCCTAATAAGGGGAGATGGTCATACATTTAGAAAAAAAGACAATCTTTGTTTTGTTTGTGTTTTTTCTTTAAAAACCATGGATGCGCCTCTTCCTATTCTCATGTGGGTATGAAGTGGAGTGGGAAGTGGAAATATTTCATTTTAAAGAAATGTTTTCTTTTAAAATTGATTAATTTAGTTAAATTAGAATATATCTTGAGTCACCTCTATAGATTTGATTTGTACCTCTGGTGGTGTACTTATTGTTGGATGTTTTTAATGAGGTTATTTACTTTCATTGATGGTGAGTGGTGATTCATGGATGATGTACTTTCGACATGTGATTCTTGACTTGAGATGGATATCTTTTGTTGACTTTATCTCATGATTTTGGTGATTTGATCTATTCTTGGTATATGTATGATGTCTTGTTATATGGTGTTGGTATTGGATTGAGTGTTCTTTTTGGATTATCTTATCTTCTTGAGTAGTATGTGTTACCTTTGAGGTAGTTTTGGCTATTAGGAAGTCCTTGCCTATGAATATTTTATGATTGATTGGTCGTATGTGGATCATTCATTATCTTCCTTACACAATGGGAGTGGAAGCTTGACTAGGTAACCATGTGGTCGAGAGGTAGTGTCTTATTACCATTTGGGTCCCCCTCACATTTCCATATGTTGGATGTTCATTGTAGGAGATGTACCTTTATCATTCTTATTCCTGCCTTGGAGACTTCTTTTCAATTGAAGTATATATATTATCATGTATATTGATGTATTGTATCTATTCTCACATACCCTACGACATGTGTAGTGGATTTTATTTATTGGATGCACTTTCCTTGTATTAGTTATATATTTTCTTATGCGATTATGTATATGTTACTTATTAACATGACTCAACGTGAAGGAACCCTTGAGGAATTGAAATTTGTATTTGTAATTGCTTATGTGTATTGGATGTGTATGTCCATATTACTTCCACATTAATTTTATCTTGATATTGTTTAAACTTATGTTTTTTAAGTTCAGTAAACATTGTTACATGTTAGGTTTATTTCTCCTAGGTTCTCGAGCAAGGCGTCACATCTCAAAAATAAATTATCTACCAAAACTAATCTTCTATCTATGTCAAACATTGTCATATTTTACATTATATGCAATTTGAACTAACTATAAGATGCTTGTATTTTTCAAATAATAGTAGAAAGAAAACTAATTTTTATTTCAATTCAAATGCTTTTAACTTTTGAATTTATAGTGGGCAGGTGTAATATGTTGACAAACCTAACTTTTGGGTGGATTCAAATTGCACATACCAAGAGGAAGGTAAGAATAAATCGAAAGGAAATATATGGAACAATGCATGAGGATCTCTCTAAGTTTGAATAATCTCTTGCTTGCAAATATTTTCTTTGCCTTCACCTACTTGATTGCAAATGTCACATAGTCAAATTATTTAATATTTCTTTAACCTTTTATAAGAAGGAACCTTTTCCAAGCAAGCAGTAAGAGGACTATATTTCTATTTTTTCATTATCTATGTGGAAATGCTATTGTTGAACAAAATGATATCATTAATTAGTCAAATAGATCCATTCCAGAATACTTGGAGAAGAAGAAAGTTCAAAAAAAAATATCGATGGGATATGAGGGTGCTGACACAAGTACTATTATAAAAAAAAGTAATTGATAGTGGTTTTTGTGAATCAATTTATTGGATGTGATCTGTATAGCATTATTTTTTTTCTATTTAAAATATTGTGCTACTCTCTTCTTCTTTTTTATCTTAAGATGTTGCTATGATTACCTCCCTATACTTATCACATTCATCTAATTTTGTTAAAAATAAAATGTTCAGCATGCTTGAACTTTTTTTTTTAATAGGAATTATTTGGTTGTTCATAGATTAGCTAAATTACTTAATTTTTACAGGATGCAATATTCCATGTTATCACAACTATTCTCCATTTAGGTAACTTTAGGTAACACTAATTTTACTACAGAGAAGATAGTGATTCTTCCAAGCAAAACAATGAGAAAGTTATATTTCATCTTTAGATTATTCATGTATGATTACTTTATATAACTATGTTCTTAATGTTTTACTCATTGTAAATAGATTTCTACATTGTCTTGTAACCCTTTTATGTGTACATATTTTTTGTTCTAAGGGCTTGGAGGACTCTCTTTATTAATATGTCATTGTGTCTCTAGATGGAAGCATTACAAAATGTCTTAACCTACTTGACTGATACTTTCTTTTGCATATCTTGTAAAATTGATATAGCCAAAATTGGGATACTTATTGAATTTTCTTTGGTGAAATTGACTTCTTTCGAAGGCCCAAACAATATTGCCAAGTGTGGAACGTATCTCTATTTTAGATCCCTCATTTTAACATAAGAGGAATAGAATAAACTCTTGATGCATTGAGAAATCAATCCACATAACATACTTTCCATATCAACTATCAAATGATATTGGTATATGACATGATAGTTATGTAGTCTTTCTTCTTTAAGAGGGATTAATTGAAGTTTTCAAACATTTATATGATGTTACTACAATAGAGAAAGTAGCCAAATATAAATTGAACTCTTATTCTCCAACTACCCCACAAATATTCAATTCCCACTTATGTCGCAGTCCACAACACAATTTAGGGTGTGAAATTGAATGATCTTATATGGAGATTCATAGGATATTTCTAGTAGAGGCACATATTAAAACTTATAAACTGGGTGGATTAGATCATAAACATATTTCTATAACATCTTAAGTGAAAGGAAATCCATAAAGAAATTTTGTGAACCAAGAAAATTGATTTCTACTATGTATTAGCACAAGCTTAAATTAATAGGATTGAATAAGAAACAATAGAATCTTATAAAATGAAATCGGAAAGGAAAATACCAGATAGCTTAAACATCACAAGTTAAGACTTCCATTCTAGGCTAAAAGTGTTAAATAGTCAAAATTGACTTATTTTTCCAAGCTCAATTTCTTCTTTACTATGTGATGTTTAAGGGTGGCCAGAAAATACCTATGTTGATTGTGGTCAGCCAAAGCTATAATGAAGTGCACAAAGGTGGCTACGAGCATGACACTTTTTAACTCTATAGACAAGTGTAGGTAATAACCTATGGCAACTGTTTGGGTGGTGAAGATAGAACTATTTGGGAGGTGATGTTTTCCAGAGGGCGGTGTTTTCCCTATAATTTGGTCAAAGGTTGAGAATGAAGTAGAGACATAGAACGTGGGTATTTGATATAGGCTAGTAAATAAAATAAATAATTTGATTGGTCATGATCCAAATTGGTGTTCTTGATATTCACAGTTTCAAGAATAACATGTATATTTAATTCATAAGCATCAAGTTTTTTTCTAGATTTATGCAAGTCATGCCTTGTAGCAATAGTTACTATAATTTAGTCAGATATGTATGAAATATTTCATATTATAGAATTTTCACACTTACATATTATTTGGAGCTCTTAAGTGAGCTAAGAAAAACCTATAGTATTTTTCTCAATGTAGTTTTTAACAATTTTCTATACATCTTACAAATTAGAAGTTATAAAAGCACTTCAATCATGCTAAAAAATTCATATCTATTAAATTATCAGTTACACATGTGTGTGTGTGTGGGCACACGTGCGCGCACACACACACACACACACACACACACACACACACACACACACACACACACAGCTTATGGCATATTAATTCAACTATCTAATTACTATTTTATTGTGTATGATGTTTAATTTTCTATGGATATTTGTATATGTTGTGCAACATATCTTTAAGATGGAACAAGATGAAAACACAAGGGAAGAAATTGATTGGAATTGCAGTAAATTTGTTGGCAATCAAGATTTTTTGGATTTCATTGAAAAGGTTTTTATATTATTCATTTCCTTTGTTGGTTTGATTTAGATGCAAACTGCATGTTTAAACATACACAAATATATCATTATTATTAAAGCTCTCACAATATATAGCTTCAAGTACTAAAATTGTTTTTTTAACATAATTGAATATCTTATGGACTAAATACTTTTTAATGACTTATCCTTTCTCAATTTAACTTGTAATGCTTTGTCATAAAATGGACTGAATACTTTAAAATGAATGTGTCCCTTTCTCAATTTAACTTGTAGTGCTTTGTCAAAAACTTGCATTTATGAGAACATAAACTTTTTCAATCAAGGGTTAGCATCTTAATACAATTGTATTTTGTATGTGTAGAAACTAGGGGGAATTATAGCTCACATGGATGAAGTTTGGTATGTTAATGAGTGATGACGGGCCACACCACCCATACAAACTCACAACCAAAAATGCAACAATATGGAGATAGAGAGATGACAAAAATGCTTCATAAAGCATCCATTAATACTTGAAATCCATTAGAAGAGATTACATTTGAAGAGCTTACAACGCAAGAACTTCTATTTATCGAACTTCCTTACAAGAGATTACATACAAAGAGCTTCTACTTGTAGAGCTTGTCTTGAAGAGCTTCTATTTCTCCAACTTTCATTAGAAGAGCTTCCATTTCTTGAACTTCCTTTAGAAGAGCTTCCATTCCTTGAACTTCTTGAACTTGATTACAAACGATTATAAGCCTTGCTTAAATAGGCACTTCTAACCCAAGACATTACAAACACAACCAATGTGGGATAAAAGGTAAATACAACTACCTTTAAATAAATATTAAATTCCCACCCAAATACAACTAAGCACCCAACAAATATTAAATGCATGATTTAAGGAACTTTCCACAAACTTCTAAGATGCCACCTACACACCTCGATTAATGGAATGACAACTATTTTTATTATTTTCTATTTATGCCACCCATGCACCTTGAAAATAGAAATTCCTCTTTTCTCCTTTTTTCCTATTTTCTATTTTTAATTATTTTTCTTCCTATTTTCATCACTTTCTCTCTCCTCCGCAATTTTTTTTTTATATTTTTTTTTCCCTTTTTTTTTCTCTTTTTTTTTTTTTTCCAAATAATTTAATTTTTCCATGCAAGATGCTCCTGCATCAGACTCCCTTGGTAGATAGAAAAGTGTGTCCCACACTTTGATGCCAAAAGAAAGATATACATCCATCTTCATCTTCACCACAAGCTTCCACCTCAACAGGACAAGAAAACCAACATGCAAATCTTCCACCTTTTTTTTTGCTGATGCATGATGCTCCTGCATCCGACTCCCATGGTAGGAAAAAATTTGTGAATATGGATTCACAAAATGAAGTAGCCACTGTTGAAAGTTTTTTTTCTTTTCCTCCAACACATAGCTGGAACAAGTATCCGATGCTGATATATTTCCTTCTTTCTTCTTTTCCAAAACCTGGCTGGAACAATTGTTTGCTACTGAAAATACTCCTTCGCAATGAACTCTATCCAAGTATAACTCTCATCCTCATCCAATCTTGTTGAATTAATCACACCTGTAATAAATCCAGCAACACCATACCAATCTTCCTTTGCATACCACACATGACTAACAAGATCCTCATGCAAACCATTATCAATATCTTTTAAACTCATATCAAAGACAACATCCCATGATTCATAACAATTTACCTGTTTGACATCTTCATTTTCGCTTGCCTCTTTTATGTCGTCAACAATGCACGTAACTACTCCACCTGCTTGATCTCCAACGAAGGCACTATATTCTTCCTCCATTGTTGCAATCTTCACATCATCTTGATCTATTTCAGGTTCATAAATCTTGTCATCTTTATGCTCTTCCTCTTCTCTTTCATGTTCTTCAACTTTAGGTTCACAAATAATTTCCTCTTCATCCGCTTGCTCTTCCACTGGATCATCCAAGGAATTATCAACATCTCTTTTTTGGTGACATGCTCTTTGTTTCCGCAACTCAGCTTCTAATTCATTCACTTGCTTCTGCAAATCAATTAGCAATGATTGTTGATTTCTTGCTCTAAATTTCTCAAGTCGAGGAATCCTCAAAATCCATCCAATCACAAAAGTCATCTTCTTCTTTCTCTTCTCCATAATCAAGTCTTTAGAAGACAAATCTCATGCAACACAAAAACCTCGTGCAAACTGCCTCACAGTCGGCGATCTGTCTACACAATCAAGAACTTCTTGACAAACTTCACCCAACTCAAGGTCTTGGTGCAAACTGCCTCACGTTCGGCGATCTGTTCGCACTCTCAGGAACTCCTGCTCTGATACCACTGATGACGAGCCACACCACCCATACAAACTCACAACCAAAAATGAAACAATATGGAGATAGAGAGATGACAAAAATGCTTCATAAAGCATCCATTAATACTTGAAATCCATTAGAAGAGATTACATTTGAAGAGCTTACAACGCAAGAACTTCTATTTATCGAACTTCCTTACAAGAGATTACATACAAAGAGCTTCTACTTGTAGAGCTTGTCTTGAAGAGCTTCTATTTCTCCAACTTTCATTAGAAGAGCTTCCATTTCTTGAACTTCCTTTAGAAGAGCTTCCATTCCTTGAACTTCTTGAACTTGATTACAAACGATTATAAGCCTTGCTTAAATAGGCACTTCTAACCCAAGACATTACAAACACAACCAATGTGGGATAAAAGGTAAATACAACTACCTTTAAATAAATATTAAATTCCCACCCAAATACAACTAAGCACCCAACAAATATTAAATGCATGATTTAAGGAACTTTCCACAAACTTCTAAGATGCCACCTACACACCTCGATTAATGGAATGACAACTATTTTTATTATTTTCTATTTATGCCACCCATGCACCTTGAAAATAGAAATTCCTCTTTTCTCCTTTTTTCCTATTTTCTATTTTTAATTATTTTTCTTCCTATTTTCGTCACTTTCTCTCTCCTCCACAATTTTTTTTTTTTTTTTTTTTTCCCTTTTTTTTTCTCTTTTTTTTTTTTTTTTCAAATAATTTAATTTTTCCATGCAAGATGCTCCTGCATCAATGAGACCTTTGTTCCTACAATTTGTTGAGATTCTCATTTGTCATCATAAGGTATTCTATTTTTCCTTGATCTTTTCCTTTTAATTCATAAAACTATTAGTTGACTATCATATATTCTATTTTTAAAATATGGTTGGCATTCCATAACTATGTAAATAAGATATGCAAAATGGGTAGATAATAATAGTGACATATTTTTTTTATCCATGAGGGTAGTAAATAATGAATGGAAAGTTATAATGTAGTTGTCTAACAAAATAGAAATCTCATATGCATCAAAGGAAGTTGAAGAGCACTAGAAGCAATAGAAATCCCACAATCATCAAAAGAAGTTGAATAACAATGAAAGTAAATCTTGCACTTCAATTATGAATCAAAGGTTATGCCATGATTAACTTAAACAACATGTATAATAGGAAGGTTGAGATCAATGGTCATTTAATATATATTTACAACAATGAGGTAACAAAATTAAACTTCAAACATATAGGTCACACAAAAAAGGGGGATATAATAGGAGAATTAAGAATTAAGATGGACTTAAAGTTAAGCCACAAGCTATAATTAATAAATGATGAGGAATATAAGTCATTATTTAAATTTAAAATATGATAATATAAATGTTTTTCTTGATTAGAATGATATCATCCAAGGAAGGTTTTTTTTTGTTTGAGAAAGTCGGGAGAGTCTTGCATTGGATTTAGATGCTCTCAAAGGTTTAAAACTTGGCAATGTTATAGTAGTATTCTTAGAGTAGTCCAAGAACTAGTAGTCTAGGCACTATCAATAATTAATAAAATAGTTTAATAGCATGTAATTCTTGTGTGTATTGTTTCTCTCTTTGTAGGTTTTAACAACAACAACTGCTAAAATTTCAAAAATTTGACTTGAAGATGAATTTACACTCTTTACCAAAAGTGGGTTCTCTTTCTGTGGTTTTCAGAATTTCAATTTCATTGCATTATGTTCATATTTTCTAATATGGTTGCTTACTTTGGAAATTTTAGAGTGTCTCTCCATTTGTGTATCACCAGCTAGTACCACTTGGGTCATAAAACATTTAGAACATAGTAATTATATTTTTTCTTCATAAAAAAATTAGATGTGATCTCACATTTTCATGGAAATTTGGGTAGAAAATGATTCTTGTTTTAAGTGAATGAATAAAAATGATTCTTGGTTTAGGTGAACCAATGATTTATATTCCTTTCTTATCAAACCTAAATTTCAATGCATAGTAGTTATTAATATTTTTCTTCATAAATGAAAATCAAATGTCACGTCCATCTTGGAAATTTAGTTTAAAAAAAGGATTCTTAGTTTCAATGATTTAAGGACTCAGATTTCTTGCTTGAAAAATCAAAATAAATGGTGAATTAGTTTAACAATATCACTTTCATCTTTCTACCCTTTGTGTTATGTCATCTTGATGATGGATCATGTAGTGTGATTTGAAAAATTAATTAAATAAATTTTACATGATCAAATTCTAGAAGCACTATAACATTGAGTGACTTAGCTTAAGTAATAAAGCCATTTCGAAAATCACATTCAAGTGTTGACTTGAATATAGGACCCCCGTTGGTACCTCTTAGTGCTTGAGCACCAAGCTAATAGTTGTGAGTTCTATTTTTCTTTCTTTGAGAGTTCCACTTCTAACAAATCCTCCATTCATGAAATTTAAAAGATATAGCCTTTGTTTTGGTCGTGTTGAAGTGTTTTAAATTTTGGCCAAGTTATTCTCATTAAGCATGAAGTCAGTGAACAATAATTTTTTATATTAGTTGAAGTTTTTAAATATACATATGTGAGATTGTATCAAAAACTAATTTTCAAGGAATCATTTTCTTTTCATTGGACAAAGTTCTTTTTGTTGATCTCTTATGTGGGAACACATGGATTTTGGGACTTCCAATGG
This sequence comes from Cupressus sempervirens, assembly GCA_028749045.1. Lineage (NCBI taxonomy): Eukaryota > Viridiplantae > Streptophyta > Pinopsida > Cupressales > Cupressaceae > Cupressus > Cupressus sempervirens. Next base: position 256,954,745 of record CM053786.1, on the reverse strand, counting down.
CAATTGAATAGGAAAATCCAAACCATCTCCCTATCCTCTAACTAAGTTATTTACTAATTTCAAATTATATCATTTTTTATTAACATTAGTAAGGTTAATAGCTAATAGATGACAAGTTCTAGACTCCTCCAATGAAAGTTTGGTTGAAGGACCGACACATGTAGTAGACGAGGATGAAAAGTTTAGTTGAGTTTGAAAAAGTTGTATAGTAAAAGTGAATACAAATAAAAATCAAGATTGTGGCAAGATAAGGATGAAATAAGTTACAAGAAGTTGTAGACTAAAAGTGAATAAAAATGAATAATCAAAATCAAGATTGTGGCATTAGAAATTGGCGTAACTCTTGGACCTATAGAGTAAACGTGCTAGTTAATAATATGTATTAAATAGGCCCAAACAAATAGCCACTTCAATGAGACACGACATAAACTATTATAGATACTGAAAAATTAATGGAGAGGAAGCCATCAAGTACAAGGAGATATGAATCACGGAAAAGAGAAAAATGTAACACTGATAAATTATTATATTTGCCAATAATAACAATAGGATCAAATGCCCATGCAACATACCACCAAAAATGATAATGTAATAAGGAAGGATTAAGTTCACGACAACATTATAGAAGAGGATACCTTGACTTTAAAAATTAGTCAAAATAAATATGAAAAGGAGAAACCAATATTAAAGTGAACCATATTTACTAAATACATTTCTTAGAGGAAAAAGGGGGAAGAGAGTATAGGTATATGTGGACCAGCTCTTGCTGAAAGTAATTTAAGGTAAAACTATATTTATTTCATTTCCTAACAATAATTAAAGCTTTATTTATTTATTTTTTCTAAAAGTACAATTAAAGGTATATTTATATTTATTCATTTATTTTCTTATATGAAAATAGAGATTATTATTAAAATCAATAACTATGATAATGAATAAAATACACATAATATAATTAAATATTCATTTATGTATTTAGAGATATAAACATTTTCTTATAATTCTTAAAGGATAAATGTATATAAATAATGTTATTTATGATACTTGATATGTTAATTAAAGATTAATGTATTTAATATAAGGAATAGATTGATCTAAATTTTAGTAGTGTCAATATGAGAGATTGATAATCTTCATCTAACTTACACGACCATGTGATCTCGATAATGCCATTATGTGAGATCAATGATATCTCCATTTTACTGACATGTACGAGACTAATGAATCTCTTTAATGTTAATATCTGAGATTAAGGATCTCCATCTGACTGACATGTTTGAGGTTTTCACCATCTCTGTAATGTTAATATGTGAGATTGATAGAATCTCCATTTGACAAGCATGCCTAAGATTGATGTGTTAGAATATTTTGATGATGTTAACATATGCATATGTGATTGGCCTTGGATAGATGATGTCTTGTCCAAGAAGAACCTGGTCTAGAGATGTCTTTAAGGTTGGGGTTAAGATAGAGGGTACAATTGTATAATGATATTTGTTGTTATTATGATTCTAACAATTATTTTACAAGGTTTTGTTAACTCTAGTAGTGGGGACATTACAAAAAAGATCAAATCATACCATTTTAAAATGGAAGCACCCATGATTTAAGACATGTTAGCACCCATCCCATAGAAACTGTTGAGAATAGATTGAAAACAATCAAAGAGGGAGATTGTAAAGGAAGATTGTTGAAACATACAAGTGATCAATATGTTTCAATCATTATTTTGTCACTAATGTCAAACCTACTATTTTCTGGTAAGACAACTACTTATATGATTTAAGTACTATCAGTTATTGGATTGATGAAGAGGAATTGATCAAAAGATGTAACAATAGCACCTAGAGGAAAGGTTGAGTCATGCTTATGTAATGAAGTATAAGAATCAGTTAAGAAAGTGATAACATGATGTATTGATAATCTACTTAAGGTTACAAAGTTTGGTCACACTTAGAAAGTTTAGAAGAACAAGTTACACAAAGTTTGTCTACCAAGCTTGACCGAGTGGATAGTAGGTTTTGAGCAAAGTCAATACAAGTCAAGCATAAAATTCGTTGGAGCCAAGTAAATACTTATTCTAGTATATGCCAAGTAGAACAATGGATGTTGAGTAAAGTTTAGTTGATGCCAAGCACCAATAAACTCTAGCTTGTGTTGAGTAATTTCACAGAGGATGTCAAGAAACACAATATGTGTTGAGCATCAAAAGCCTAATAATGTCGAGCTATTGTATTATTTAAAAGATCATGAATTCAATGGATCTAAGCTGACAAGTTTTTTTCTTGGATTATGTGAACCAGGTGGAAGATAAGATTAATGAATTGGAGGCACAAAATTCAAGGTAAACCATTTTTGGCCAAATTCAAAGAGGATTTAAGGAGAAGTTTCTAGAAGAGATATGGAATGTGGAGTAGATTCATCGTATCCTACCTAATCCATCCAAACCCTAAATTGGATGACGGAGAACTAGTGGCAAAAGATCTTAATTTCCTATTTATGGTAATGGTTGGTCATGAAGCAAGGTTTTCATGTACGAGAACCTAAGAAAGACAAAGAGTCAAGTGTTTTGCTTCATCCAGTGACCTAAGAGAAGAGTCTACAATGGCATGTTAAGCAAGAAGGCTTAAGGATATAAATGCTTGAAGGGTGGACAAGCTATCAGAGTTGCAATGTATGAAGGCCAAGCAAAATGGAGGACTAAATAGTGATCTGTAATCTACAAATGAAGTTGTAAGTTGTTATCAAATCAAGCCTTACTGTTACTCTCTAACAATTGTATCAATCTAGGGTAAATCCTTTGGATTAAGGTTGACCTAATAGTCATTTGTAAATCCTTTAAGTGACTAACATTCCAAGTGAATGGTCTAAAGTCCTCTAACAAGGGTCACTCCTAACAGGGTGATTGAGATCTTTTAACAGGGTCACATTTAATAGTGTGTATTGTAACCTTTAATAGGGTTGCCCTTTCACAGGGCATCACTTCAAAAGAGTGAAAAAGAGTAGCATGTTACTGGTGATTTTTCCCAAATAGGTTTCCACATAAATCATTGCATCAAGTGTGTTGATTAATCTATTATGTTTCATGTTTAAATTTTTGCAAGTTGATTTGATAGTAACCTACAAGTTTTAAGTGATTGCATAATCTTATGGGTGCTTGGATGATGAATAATGTTTTATGGGTTCACTAAGCTATGAAATTTATACATCTGGACCTTGGATAACTGATTCACCCCAACCCCCACCCCCCCCCCCCCCCCCCCCCCCCGCACCAAGTTAATTTTAAAAGTATTCCAACAAAAACCTCTTAGACAATGGATGAATTTGTGCTCAATGTTCCCTTTCTCCCATTTCTTTTTGCTTCTTGTGATTCTATCTGCACCTCCTCCCTTCCTCAAGAATAGGTCAACTTGTTTTGGAAGGGCTCAAGGAGAGTTCTAAAAGGCCTAAGAGGAGGTTCTAGAATAGGTTTACCTTAGGTCAACCTCTTTCCCATGGATTTTGGAGTGTGGGGCTTGAGGTGCCTTAGAGTTTCCAATCATTTAATTTTATCTCCCAATCAGATTGTAATGTTTTCCCACCCAAAAACTAGTTTAAAAGAAGGATTGGGATGTTCATTTTCACACCTTAAATTCATGAGATCTAATCATTTTCAATCTATCCACATGCAAGATCAAGGAATTCAAGCATTCAAGTATTCAAGCAAACAATTTTTCATCAAGTATTCAAGGCTTTCAATATTTCAAGGGTCCTTTGTGAGCATTCCCTCTTCAAGATTTAGCATTTGTTGGTCATCAAGGGACAAGATCTAAATTGAGGAATTCATCATCTTATTCATTGATGCACATTTACATCCATGGATCCATGATGTGGTTTTGATAGATTCATTACAATTGTGGAGATATCCTACTTTCTACATACTGAATTCAACATTTACAACATACAATAAGCCAAAATTCTTATTCACAAGGGTTTTTATACAAGCAAGGAAAACTCCTACATTTATCTTGTTTTCCTTTGTGTACATTTACATTTCAATTAAAGTTTGATTCCTCAATCTAGGGCTTGACCAAGGCAATCCCTCATCCACCGAAAGCAAAAATTTGAATTTACTAAGTGCAGGAATGGGATAGAAAAATTTTGGTTGCAGATCTAGAAATAACTCCCTAAAAATTTCTAAATTAAATATGGGTCAACCTAGCTATAGGGCTCTGAGAACATGGTGCCCTTGTAGAATGGTGTCTAGACAATTTTCCTCAAAGTCGATGTAATCCAAAGGCTTTGGCAAGAATAATTAGTTTCTGGGTTTTTCTAGTTTTTCTATTTTATTCGAGGATCTATGCATGAAATTTTAGAAGTAGGCTCAAATCCATACTTTGTAGATAAAAATTCAACTTTTCCATACACATTTCAAGATGAGTCTTCTATCTTTCATTTCATTTTTCATTTTTCACACAATTGCATATCTAAATTGGCTTCTTTTCATATATCTTACATCTAGATTTACACTTCACATCTTACTTAAATAGTTTATTCAATTTGTATTTTCATTTACACATATTACACACAGGAAAAAGACTATTTATTTGTATCACATTTCATTTAGTAATTTAAATTTAGTATTTACATTCCTTCTTCTATTTCCCTCTCGCTAATCTAATTTAAAATCAAAGGGGACTATGCTTGGAATTCTCCTTCTTCCCACATTCATATTTAATGCTTTATCCCATGGAGTTGAGGCCTTTACCCTATTTGAGCATTTCCATTTCACCACTAACAATTTTGGTGAATCCAATATCTTTCCCCCTTCTTGTGGATTTTAGAGTTAGATCCCTTGATCTTTCTTATTTCCTTCTTTGCATTAGGTGTTTATGTTTTTTTGGTGAAACTAACATATTTCCCCCTTCTTGTGGATTTTGGAGTTAAATCCCTTGATCTCCCTTATTTCATTCTTTGCACTAGGTGTTTATCTTCTTTTGGTGATCCCAACTTGTGCCTCTTCTTTTTTATGTTGGATTGTTTCTTTGCATTTGGAGTTAGATTTAGTTATATTTTGTGTATGTTTAGATATTTCTTTTTATTCTCTTACTTACATTTTTATGGTTGTATTTCATTAGAAATTTATTTTTTATCTCTCCTTTTGTGAGCCTAATCACATTAAGTCCAACTTATAGAATTCATGTTAGGAGAAGATGTAGACTCGTGGGCCTTTTTTTATCATGATTCCTCTTTTTCCCCTAGGACTCGTGATGATACCAAGATCTTTCCTCAAGTATCAATCCTATCATGGTATATAGGTCTTCTTATTCATCCCATGATGTAAATGAAGACTTAAGACTCCCTCCTTCCCAAGTTGATAAGCTCTCTCATAAGTTTGAAAAAATAGAAAATTGGCTTGTACAAAAACACCAAAACTCCAATAGTGTTGCTACTATTGAGGCTATCATGAAGATTATTACTTATGATGAAAATAACATATCTTTCTTTCATGGGATATCTTGCCTTATTAATACTCATACTAAGCCTTTAATAGAATGTGCTCAAGAGTTAGGATACACCCCTCATTCCACAACCACTGAATCCTCTATTCTATTTTCTACTAGTCTTCCTAGCATTACTACATATGTGCCACTTCTCATGATGACATACACAATTCTCCACTCCTCTAAGTGTTAGTTTTCCTAACCTTTCACTTCCCATTAATGTTCCTCCTACTTCCATACTTTCTTCACTACCTTTACATAATGCAGTTCCTTTCATATATTCCAATCCTCTTCATATTCCTTCCAATCCTCCATATCGTCTTTACATTTCCTAGAATTTTCTTAACACATCCAATATATCTATGGCTACTATCACATTTATTTATTCTATTACTAGTAGCTTAGTCCAAACCATCATTGCATTACTACAACAAGTAGCTCAATTCACTCAATATAAGTACAACATCCCTACATGTGACTTTTATAATCCACTTTGATTAGTCATACTTCCTATTGTTTTACCACAACATTTTGAGATACCTTATCTTGAGACTTACAATGGTCAAGGTGATCATGTGATTCATGTTAGCACTTTCCAAACTAAATGTAGTGATTTTGCTCATGACTATAGGCATGTGGGTAAGTTGTTCACATGAAATTTTATATGCAAGGCCTTAAAATTATATTTCTCTTTACATCCTTATTTTATTGATTCCTTTCAAACACTTTCTATTGCTTCCATTTGTTGAGCTATCATTTTGCACGATGCTTAATGACAGGAATCCTTTCGAACTCCTCTCTTGAAAAGCTAATCTGAGATCAACTCCAAGGTTTTGGGTGATCTTATGACCTACTATAATTCACTCAATAGAAGATAAATGTGAGTTTTCATGAGGAGCCCTTTGCTGGTTTTGACTGATTTTGGATAAGATTTTGAATTTGCTTGCTATCTCAAAAGAATAACCAAACAAAAAGAAATCTATTTTTCTATTTTTCTATTTTTTAATGAATGCAATCTAACAATGCAACTATATGAATTCCTAATTTAACCAAGGGTTAGCAAAGAAAATAATGAAGGTAAGGTAACAATAATTTTAAGCAAATGACTTGAAAAGTAAATTCCTAACAAACATAAGCTACAAGAAACAATGCATCTATGAGATAAGACTTTGAAAAGATCAGTAGGTAACTAATGGAAATAGGAGCAGTACTTCCTTAATTCCACTGATGCAATCGTCAATGGGAATTTAGTAATCATAAGATGTTTTACTTTTCATCACATTACAAGGCCACGAAAAGTGTGCTCATGTGAGACAAAAAGTTATGCAGGAGCAATATGGTGATCTCTTCTCCAACTAAGTACGTCAGTGGAATTCGTAAAACCATAGCAAACACTAGAATTAAAAGATCACACAATCAAAATAACCTAATAAAATTGTTGGCTCCATTACATTTCACGAACATACATTCATAAAATATAACACACTTAGGCAAGAATCACTACACTCCAAATGAGAGCACCAATAGCATATATTATTGCATAGAGCACCAATAGCATATATTATTGCATCAAAACAATGGCCCAGAATACATATTACATTCTTGAATTTATAAGAAATCTTCTCCTTAATCTGTGTTGAGAGTGAGAGATATCTTTATGCAAACATATGTTTCTAAACTAATAAAACAAATCTATTTATGTACAAATTGACTCTCTAATTGGTGCTCAGTAGGACTCCATCCTTATTTATATTATTAAATGGATGTATGAGCCTTTACATGTCTTAAAACAAAGAAATAATGAGAAAATAAGAAGAAGAAATTGCTTAGATGATGGAGTGTCTAGAAGTGCCAAAAATAGAAGCTCCATCTTCACTAGGTGTTTATAGGAGTTAAATTGTCATCAGAATGCATTTTCAATGCATTGAAAGATCTAAATTTGGAATTGGTGGTTAACTATTGGTGCACTTCTGACTTCTTCAAAAACTTTCGACACACCTCAGAAGAAGTACACCTTGAAAGTAGCACACCTGGCACACCTACACACCTGGTGCACCTTGAAAGCAAGTCCAAAAAATGCAAAATTTTACCAAGTGTCAAAACTAAAATTCTAGCTGCTAGGTTTTGTTCCCCTTTATACTAGAGCTATGTATGGATTTTTGCTCTTGAATTTCTCTATAATCTCGGTGACTTAGGTTGCATCCAAAAAATATAAAGCTTCATATTTGTGCTTCACTTTTTGCCTATAATTGCCTACCTCGATGTGAGTCTCTACAAAATCTCCCAACTTTACATCCAAATCTAGTAATGCCTCTTTAGTCCTAAATGCCTTTCTAATATCATCATTATTAGAAGCTTCTTCAAAATTCTTCTAGAACTATTTTACAAGTACTTCTATAGTCATCAATTTATCCCTTGAATCATCTTCTCTTAGGAGCTAATGGGGAAGCTTGTACCTCTTGAGTAGGCTGAGACACTTCTTGTACTTCTTCGATTCCTTGCCCTAGTTCTATCAATGGCACTTGAGGATTATCCTAGGTCTACATAACTTCTACATTCTCAACTCCTTATTGATTCTCTACCCCTTGTTATGGTAGTGTTTGAATTGGTTCTTCTTTTGGCTTGGCTTGTTGAGGCGAAGTTCTTTTCCTCTTGCCTTTACCCTTCTAAGCCCTATAATATCCAACATTTCTGTCAAGTTGGTGCACTGTTTCTGGCCTTATTGGGGACTGAGCTATGAAAGTGGGCATTGTTACCTTGGCTTCTCTACCTTTTGATGGGTGGGCTATAGCTTGGAAGACTATCACTTGAGGAATCGGATCCATCTTGAATGGTCTTTTGATCCAATCCTTGGTTAATTTGATGATGTGCCTGGCCCTATGATTAATACCTAAATTTTCTTCCTTATCAATCTTCACATTCATAATAGGTTGATCAAAAATCTTATCTCTATTATACAATGGATCTAGGACATCTTCAGTATCTTGGTGCACTACCTTTAAAGGAACCTTTATCTTCAAAGCACTACTTGCCTAATAGAGAGTCGTCCTAAAATAATCCCTTATACGAATTTTGTAGTCATCTACTGTGTTCACCCAATGGTCCTCAATTGCATCTTCATGTTGGAATTTTTCGCCCACTAAGTACTATACTCTTCCAATGTTTTCAAAATAGGGATGAGGAGAATTATATTCATCCAAGGGATACTGATCCCACTTAGACTCAAAAGATGAAATATCCTGTCTCCAGACCACACTAAATGGTCCTATAGTAATGGGCCACACCCAGGTTATCTTGTGTTGCTTCCTTGCTCTGTCATATGTATACCAGGGTTTTTGAGCAATCTCCAACAATATGAGTCTGTCACATGGATACCTAGGGAGCTTCTTGGGATTGATAGTCATACCTACTACCCTCAAATAAGTGAATGTCCTAAATTGGATGTAATAGGCGCCAATTTCTAAAATCTTTGTCACTGCCTCATTTGACATCCTTTTTGCATAATCCCCTTCAATAAACCAAATAATTGTAAAAATAAAGGCATCATTCACTATTTTATATTCCTTGATGTGCTCTGGAAGCTTTTTCTTCACCAACTAGGGGTATACTATATAGGGCCATGCGTTTGTATCTTGCATGCTACCTTTTTTAAACAATCCCAACTAGTTTGTTGCTCTTGTAGCTAACAAGTACACCAAATAGGATGTCATGTATAACTTACATATGTTCTTTACTACCACCGGCTGCAAATCCAAATTCTCATTGAGAATTAAAGCCCAATCAATTGGCATCTTTGTTATTCTAATAGTCTCAATGAAGTGTACCATCCATATATTTAGGTGTCCTGATGCTGGTAACCCCATGACTCTACTCAAAAGTATTATAGAATATATGATATCCTCTTTCATATAGCCCCTTGTCATGTCCACTTTTCTTCCTTTGCATCCAAGAGGAGTTTTCTCGATGAGGTACAAGGATTGGATAATTTTTTATGCTTCCTCTCCATGTTCTCTCTACCATCTTTCCACCTAGTGATAGGTCAATCTAATTTATTGATCTACTCCTGGAAGATGGAATACCTTTTCTATGTTCTTAGATCTAAGATCTAGCATGATCTCTCTAGTTATACTCTTCATTACCCTTTCTTTAGAGACATAGTTTTCCACCAGTTCCATGGTTAACTCTAAGGACTATACCACTACTAGGTGTGATGTTGCATTGACTAGTCCTAATCAGATAAGAGTAGATATCATCAAGGACCTCTACATAGGTTTGTTGCACAACACTAGGAACATGTTCTAGTCAATATGGCCAAGTTCAATGTCCTAAATCTCTGAATACTCATCATGGAAGCATGACTTTTTTGGAACACCTTAAAACTTGAAGACTACAGGTTTCGAGACCATCTTTGTAGCAAGGGAGGACGATGAAGAAGCCATTGTATCTACAGAAAATCAAAATCCATTAGTTCAGAGGTGGAAAAAACTAATTAATATAAACTGTAATAACAATGAAAATACAACCTAGAAACCCTAATTATTAAAAGACACCTAAGAACCATATTTCTAAGCCTAAAAAACAAAAACAAAAAAGGGCGCACCTGGCACACCTTAGAGGTGCACCACGTGCACCTCACTACACTTAGACCTTTAATACTAAGGGTGCACACCTAGCACACCTCATTGGGGGTGCTAAATGCGCACCCTCATGGTCAAAAAATAAGGCAAGTGTAAAACAAAAGGGTGCACACTTGGTGCACCTCATGGGGTGTGCCAAGTGCACACCCTTTTTTCTATAGTAAAATGTTTATCACTTAATGAAGGTGTGCAGTTGTGCACCTTTAGTCCTAGGTGTAAGTTTGTGCTTAGTTTTTTTTATTTTTTTAAGATTAATGCAAAAAAAAGGTGCATAGTTGTGCACCTTGGATAGGTGCATGGCTACACACCTTTCTTTTGGTGTTGTTTAATGTTTTGTGTTCTTTGTTTGCAAGTGTAGAGGGGAGATAAAACGAAAATTCACACCTTGAGGGGTGTAGAAGTGTGACAAGAAAAGCTTGAAGGAGTGCAATGAAGTTTGTGTGAGGAGAGAGAGACGGGGGTCCCAGGCTTTATAGGCCCAGGGCTTAGTGCACCACTTGAAGGTGCACAGTTGTGTAGCTATGCTCTTGCAAGAGTGAAGCACACTCCAGTATGAATTAGCACATTAGCACACCTGGTGAGGTGTGTTATGTGCACTAGTGCATATCCTTGTGTACCAAAAAATTACTTTCTCTTCTAATATCTTGGTTTCTGGAATCTGGGTTTTTAAGAAAAGTCCCATATTAGCAAAAGACATTAGGAAAAACCCTAAGAAAAACTCAGACCCCATACTAGGGATCCAGAAAGCTAAAAAATTAAAGTAGGGGGTCCCCATTTCTAGGAAAAATGGGGCATGTATTGTGAAACCACAACACCATCCAACAATTTCAAAATAATATTGGTCCTAAAATTTCTTTGACTAGTTTAATGCATTACAAACAAAATATTAAATAAAAAGTTACTAACTCTATTGGTAGATTTAAACACTTGTATCTTCAAATTTCTTATCCTATGCCTAATCATAATATTCAATGTATCTTTATTTCTAATTTTCCAAAATATATTGGAGACAAGATTCTACTTCTTGAGTATACCTCGACCTTTTCACATCTTTGCGTAGTGCTTCACCATTACTAGTTATAAGTGAGTCAACTCAGGGGCTCTTGTTACTAGTGATAAGAGTGATGTAATCATTAGTGAAAACAAGTTTTCTAAGTCTAAAAACTTCATGAAAATCAAGTCAACCAACACTTTTTTTGATAAAGTGGCTACTACATCCAAAGATATGACTACTTTTTCCTTTGTGTATCATCCTAATTGTAAGTACACTCCTTTAACTAAACCTTTACCTCATATTATTACTAAATTCATTCATGTTATAATTATTAAGTTTCCCCCTATCTTTCCTATTGAAACTAGCAACCAATGCCAAAGTCATTTGATTTGAATGCTTTTTGTCAGTACCATCATCAACTGTGTCATGATACTTATAGGTGTTATGCTTTAAAAAATGATATTCAAGACCTTATTTATTCTAATGATATATCTATTGATGTAGAGTTTAACAATAAAAATTAAGTTTTTGCACTTCCTGATCAAAATTTTCAAATCTTGACTAATCATTTGGCTTCACATTCTACAAATGTCATTAATAAATCTTCTTCTCTTGACATTAACATTAGTTATGATGATAAGTTAGAAGAAGATAATTAGGTGGTTAATCATGTTAAGGTTCAACCTCAACCTCTAACTTCATCTCCACTTGAACCTAAATATTCACCTTTTATCACCTTTAGTCATTTTGATATGTTTAAAGAACATAATAGTCCTCTTTACATTACCTCCACAGTTTCTCATATTCCTTCTAGTGGCAATTGGGTTGACCATTCTTCCTTTGTAAAGGTTATTACTGAAGAACATCTTTTTAACAAAGGGTTGCAAAAGTATACATATGATACATCTAGTATATGGATTCAAACTTGTAATGGTTTTTTTGTATTGACCTCAAGGTTCTATTAATATTTTTATCACTCTTTCCAATAGATTTTCTCATACTACCTTTATTGTATTTCCTAATTCTGATCAATTTCAAGTTAAGCTTGTTATTTTGTGGCTTTTTTCCATGCAAGTTGTAGCTTCTTCCATCCATAAGTGGATCAAATTTCTCCATACTGGTGAAGTTGTCATCATTAATCATTCTTTCTATAAACCTTCTCATCCTTGAAATTATGCTAAGATACATTTTTATTGGCCATATCTCCCTCAAAAATTACCTAGCCATCTTGATCATCTTTATCGATCTTATCAATAATATAAGGTAGCCAAGATTTTGGAGCTTAGTCTTCACAAGGTTGATCCTTCTGTTGCTATCTTACCTACCTCATTAGTTCCTTTAGTTACTACTTTTAAACCTATCTTACCTACCCCATTTGTAGCTCTAACCACTATTCTCGAACCCATAGTTATTCCTTCTTCAAAACCTATGGTAGTTGATCCTCATCCTTCAAGTTTATCTCCTAAAACCATCTATAATAAACATGATTTTAAGCATTGTAACAATCATCAATATAAGGCCAAGTTCCACACTCTTTCTTCTTAAACTATATCTTCATCTCAACCTTTACCTTCCTTTGATCAACTCTCAGATGAACCTTTGGAACAAGTTAATCAAAATAAAAGTATAAAAATTAAAATGCATGATGATTATTTTCATATTTTAGATTCTATTAATATTGATATGGAGGATACTCTTAATTGTGATGATGAATATATTGATATGGGTTATGATTTGCCTAACATGAATTCTATACAACTTACACTCACTTCTAGTAAAGAGCACAATGACTCCCGCTAGAGTCCTTGCTTGGATCTAGTTGTCATCCTTCCCCTAGCATTTTAGATAGAGATAGGGGGTTGGGCAAAATACTTGAAGTGGAATTCTTTAGGATAGTAGCTTTTATGTTTTCATGTTGTGTTTCCCATGTGTTGTGTTCTTTGTTATATATTTTGTCTAGATTATTTTATATTATCTTTGTTTATCCATTAACACAAGAGCATAAAATGATTACAAACATCATACACATTCTTTTATTTGTATCTCTCTCCCTTCATATGTTGTTACATGTTATGTTGTATGTGTGCTATTTTTTGTGCATGTGCTAATGTATATTCTTCTTAGTTTCTTACAACATGGTAATACTAATTCTTTTTGGTCTCCATATTGTTGGCCCAAAAGACTCTTCTTCATCTCTCTTGTATGTTTTTCCCTCCATTGTGTTGTAGTTCTACTTCCTTTGGGGAATGATGACAAATTTCATACTTGATATAATATTAAACATATTATCATATGATCATGTTGACTCAAAAGTTAGTAGATCTCTTTGTGTTCTCTCTTTTGGCATGTGTTTATTCCTCTTGATGTATTATCTCTTGGGCATCTCATGGTTTAAACGTTCTTAGTGGATACATGTACACTCCTATTAAATCTATTGCTCCTTTTAAGGCATTTGTAATTGTTTTAATATAGGGGCATACACTCTACTAACTTATACACACTCTCACTTTGGTAGTTGTATCTCCTCTAATGTACTGATATTTCATGGGAGTTTGATTTTTATTGTTCCCTCTGGATCTTTCTCTATACTACCAACAATTTGTGAGGCTCAATCCTTTCTTTTGATCCTTCTTTGGACTATTTCCACTTTGAAAAGCTTGATCTAATTTTTTATTCATCAAGGACATGCACATCCTTATGTCTAGGATATTTTTTCATTCTTCCATTTGGAACATGCAATTCCCTTGAAGATGGATCTTTTTTTATGGATTAACTAGCATGCCACACACACTTTCTAGATAATTCAATTCATATTTGATGGGTTGACTAGAATGCCACACAAACTTGCCAGACCATTCAATGTAATCTCCTATTATAACACTCCCCCTTTTTCTTGTATAGTTAACAATAAGGCACATAAAAATTATTAGGAAATTTGGTTGCATTGTCTTATAGAAATATCTCTCTTATTATGATTTTGGATATGATGAAGACTTGAGTCTCTTGGGGGCTTGATGGTTTCTTCTTCTCCTTACACATGATAAGAGTGGCTTCCACTTTTGATCTACTTTATCATGAGTTTGAGGAAACTCATACTCCCACTAAAGTGCGAGAAATGTGTCATCTTAAAATAGAATCACCCATGATTTAACACCTTTTAATACCCATCTGTAGTAACCTCTTAGACCATAGATCAATATGTGCTCAATGTATCCTCTCTCCCATTTATTTACACTTCTTTTGGTTCTATTTATACCTCCTCTAGGGCCTTTTGGAACTCTCCTCTAGCCTTTCCTTGGGAACAAGTTTACCTATTCCCCGTGGATTTGGGAGTGTAGGGCCCAAAGTGCCTCAAGGTTTCCAATCATTTAATTTTGTTTTTTGGTTAGCTTGTATTATTTTCCCACCCAAAAACTAGTATAAAACAAGGCTTGCAATTTTCATTTTCACACCTTACTTTCATTGAGATCTATAAAATATCAAGATATCCATGTGCAAGCTCAAGGCATTCATGCATTTAAGAAAGCAAGTTTTTATCAAGCATTCAACACTTTCAAGGTTTCAAGGATCCTTTGTGAGCATTTCCTCTTCAAGATCTAGCATTTATTGGCCATCAAGGGAGGAGATCTACATTGATGTGTTCATAATCTTCTTCATTAATGCAAATTATATTCATAGCTCCATGGTGTTGTTTTGGTATACTCATTACAATTATAGAGATATCCTACTTTCTACATACCAAAATTAACATCTACAACATACAACAAGGCAAAATCCTTATTAACAGGATTTTTTACAAGAAAGGTGAATTACAATATTTATCTTGTTTTATTTTACATACATTTACATTTTAATTCAATATTGATTCCTTAATTTAGGGCTTGACCAAATCAAGCCCTCACATCGTCCACGCAAAAACAAAAATTCAAATTTACTGTGCACGGGAACAAGATACATAATTTCTGGTTGTAGATCTAGAAATAACTCCTAAAAGCTTCCAGAAAAAATTGCACTGACCTAGTTAAAGGGTCCCAAGAATATAGTGACCTTGTGGAACTATGTTCAAACACTTTTCCTCCAAGTCAACTTATTCCAAAGGCCTTGATAAGAAAATCAGTTTCTGGGTTTTTCTAGGTTTTCATTTTTGGTCATAAATTATGAATAAAATTTTAGAATCGAACTAAGATCCACACTTTTTGAAGAAAAAATCACCTTCCCTACATATTTCAAGGTGATTCTTCTATCTTTCATTTTAATTTTTAGTTTTAACACAATTGCATATCTAAATTGGGTTGCTTGCATATATCTTGCATCTAGATTTATACTTACATCTTACTTAATCAATTAGTTCAATTTGCATTTTCATTTACACATATCAAACTCAAGAGTATTTATTTGCATCACATTCCTTTCAAAAATTCAAATTCAATATTGGAACCCCTTCTTCTATTAGGGTCTTGCCAATCTAATTCTTTAATTCAAAAGGGATTGTGCTACAAAATTCTCTCTCTCCCCACATACATTTTTAATGTTTTATCCCATGAAGTGGAGGCCTTTACCCTATTTGAGCACTTCCATTTCACCACTAAACAGGGATACAATGGTGAACAAGTTGAAAGGAAAGTTCCTTCCTAATAATTATTAGGTTAATTTGTTAAAAAAAAGTGCAGAATTTGAAGCAAAAGGAATCTTCTATGAAGAAGTTTTAATCACCCTAAAATGGGTTGATCAACTAGGAACCCTATTTACTTGTAATTAGAACATACTCTCAAATCATGTTGACCCAATCAATGACATAATTAATCATAAATTATCAATTAATCCTCCAATCAAATAAATAATTATCATCAATTAATCCTAAATCAATCATTAATTACCTATCTCATTTACTAGAATCAAAAGAATTAAATACACTTGGCTAAGTTAATTAAATTAATTAATAAATCTCTCTAAACGACATGTAATCTCAAAGAGGACAAGGAGACAAAAGGTTTTTGCATAGACCAATGGGAGAAGACCACTCTAAATTAAATCTCAATCATTCATTAACTTTGAATCTCAACCATATATTTGATCCTCATTTCTATGAATAGAATGGATTAGAGTTCAAATGGCCCTCTCATTTAGATTGCTTTGTGGTTTTGTTAAATTGAACCATTCACCTATATTTATTGTTATGCTACTAAGTTCACATCTCATTGTAATTCAATTGTGCATTTGTGTTAGTAATTAGTTCATCTTTAAATTCAATAATATGATTTTTCATACAAACGTGCATTTAATCATGTTAATTACATCACTTTAGTTGAATCTCTCATTCTAGTTGAGCATTATCACTACTAGGATCTCAATATTGAGGGAAATTGAGCATTTAATCATACTATTTTCTATATAGAGAGAAAAAAAGGAATTTAAATATGGCTTTTTGTGCTATTTCTCGATATAATTGGGTGTACTAACTGAATGATGTAATGCTCTAATGAAGTGTGTTGTTTGCAAGTAACCACATCTTACACATGGTTTTGGTGCCCACCATAGGGCTAGACCCCTCACAAAATTTTATCCTTCGTCTTTGACCTCTATTCTTCATTTTATCCAAAATAATACCTACAAAGTCACTTCTAGTGTCTATCGTCTCATCTAGTGTCTACATATTACCTTTAGTGTTTGGAAGTTGTCGTTGGTGTCTACAATTCACCTTGAGTGGTATAAGATCACCTTTAGAGAAGGAAAGTTACTTTTGGGAAAGGAAGACACCTTTGGGGAGAGAAAAAGGAAACATTTAGTGAATAAGGTTACCCTCAGGGAAGGCAGTCACCTTTGGTGAGATCTCTTTAGTTTGTTTGTGAACTCATATTTCAATCGACTCACCTAACCTTTTGGTTTGATAATATGATTATCTGAATTCTTTTGGGATTAATGATAACAATTTCTTGTGGTTTTGATGATGATTTTAGCAATTTTGAAGCTAACCCTAACAAGTGTATTATTTGTGATGTGTATTTAATTTTATTTAAATTATCATTAACCCCTAATTATTGTCTTTAATGTTTAATGATCATATCCTTTGAACCATATAATTGAACCTATTGAAACCATCAACTTTCAAATCGACCTTAGACATTTTCAAACTAGAAAAATGGTCCAAAATCCAATACAACATCTCTTTTAGTGATTTTAAGTCATTTTTTTGGAAAAAGTCATTACTGGAGAGTTGCCTTTAGGAGGAGAGTCACCTTTGGTTGCAAAGTTTGGTGTACACGGTCATCTTTAGTTTTATAAATGTCTTTTCCTAGAATCATATGCATATCTTATCACCCTTTTGGTAGTTATGTGAGTCCATCTTGTCATAGTATCAAAATTTGAAAGTCTTACTAGGTCAAACTTCAAGTGTACCATGAACCAATTGTCATACCTCAATCATACTTTGTCAAGTTGTGTATGACTTGTGTTTTAATCCAAATGCCTTTAGTTTAAAGCTCATAAAAGAAGGTAAAAAAAAATTTAAAATTTTTGAAACTAATCAAATCTTTGTCACATAAATGTACCTTCTATCACATATATCAAACCTTTAAGACAAACACACTTGAGCACAATTCAAAAAATCTAACTAGACATTGGGGGATTCTAACTTGTTAAAATTTGACATCTGAAAACCTTCATGGTTCTTCTAAGATCAAAAGCATACCATTTGAAAACTAATAATACTTTTCAACAAATTAATGAAGAGTTAACAAAACTCATATCCTTTGAACAAAGTGAAACTTTATAGAGACATTCCCTATTTGGATCAAGGACCACTATCATATAAAGTACACCATGTCCACCCCAAAACACTCAAATAATGATACCTAAAACTACTTAAAGAATGTTTCCACATTATTATGACTTGGATAACTATCAAGAAAATCATAACATGGATAATCAATCTATCTTAAACCTCATTAAACAATGTCAGTATTTGCAATCCGAAAAAAATGAAGAAAGAAAAAGAAACCCTATCAGACAAGTATTCCTTAAAATCATTATGTCATTTTGTATTTGTACATGATTAAAATAATTCTCTACCATCTTCAAATATAGAAACACCAAGGTAAGATAATCCAATATCTGATGAAGAGGATATCCCACAATCTCATGATGAACCTATCTTTGATCTAGAAAATAAAGAAATGAAAGTGTCCTATTCACTTGAAAATATTCCATATCTACAAGAACATTAAGAAGAACTTAATACACCATCAAAGACAATCTTTAATCATTTGGAAAAAACTTATGAAACAATTTTGGAAAAACTTATAAAGAACAATCTTATCACATTACCTCAAACTACCTCATGTGAAATGTCAAAGTTGAGAAACTATTATTAATATCATCAAAATAATGAGAATAAAACTTCAAATTATAAGGAATTAAAACATAAGCTTCAAAACCTTATTTATGATAACTCAATTAAAAATGAAAATCCTAATAACCTATCTAATGAAGATATGACTCTCAAGCAAGATCAAAGTAATAAAACAATGTCTAGTAAAGGTTCTCTTGAAGCTCCTACTCATTATGACATTCATGCATCTCCTAGAATATTAAAACTATCCAACATGACTTCATTGAAAAAATATCCCAATGCATTTCATACTAAATATGTGTACCCTCAAGGGCCACCTCTAAAATAAATCCAAACTAATCTACATTTGACTGCAAATATTTTCAATGCTTTTAGAATCAAATATCTAAAAGTTTCATGTGTTATCATGACTATCATGCAAATACAAGTCACTCTCCTATACTTAAATTTTGCTCCAAGTCAAGTGAACTATTCAAAAGATGAAGAAACAAGTACAAAGAAAGATCAAGATCAAGATCCTTCCATCCCCTTTCATGTCTTCCAAGATGTTATTCCTCTATCTCAAGAACACTATATTCCTCCATGTCCTATAGCTTATCCACCTTCCAAGAAAGATCAAAATACCATTTGTAGTGACATTATTGAAAATAAATAGAAAACTATTGTTCCTATCTTGCCTAAATATCTTTGTTAACTTCAAAGTATCCCCCTTTGCGATACTTCTCCATATTCATCTCAAACGTCCTCTATTCTTCCTAATGCTTAGCATAAGAATAAAAACCTTCTAGCTTCAGTTTCTCCTATCAAATATATTCACAAGCCCATGGAAAAAATGATTTATCCTAAATATAGGATCCTTAGTCATGTTTCTTACTCTAAACATGTTGAAATCCCTATCCATTATCTATTTGCATCTTCCAAATCCATCCTTGGTCCTTGTGTCTCAAATCTAAAACCTTCAAACCTTCCATCCATATTGGGACCTTATATCCCTACATCTCCTATAACTCATATCAAGAAAGATATGTATCCTTGAGAAATTTCCATTCACCCATCCTTTTACACCCACCATACAAGCCCCATTCATCCAAAAATCCCAAGTCTTTTGGAAGCAATTTGGATGTACAACATAAAAGGAATAAATACAAGAATCAAATTACAAATGAATACCATCATGTCCTATCTAATCGACATGTGAATAAAAAGAAGGAATAAAGATTCAAGAGACCATAAAGGTCCACAAAGAAAATAATGAAATCAAAGAAAATATGGGTTCTAAAATCCATCATTGAAGAAATGACTCCTAAAGCATCTAAAAGAAAAATAAAATAAAAAGCTATATGGATTCCCAAGTCTCTCCTAAAGGACTCTAATATTGAAGACAAATTAAAGTTTTTATTCAAGCTTCCAAAGGCTTCCACTCCATCTTCTTCCAAATATCTTCCATCACCTCATGAATAAAATCCTCAAGATACTCCATTAATGTTTCCTCCATTATTCCACCACCCTTAAGGTATCTTTTAGTGTTGATATTTCTTAGCTCTGCATCCCTTGTACAATCCTTTCAATATCCTATCTACTACCCCATGCTTAATTATTATCCTCAAACTTCTATCCTTCCATCTCATTTATTGCACCCAATGTATAAAATTGTATCCTCCATATACCTCTATATGCTTTATCATCTTGCTTCCATTGCCCTACCAAAATATTTGAGCATATATTTTAGTAGCCTTGGCCCATCATAACATATCCTTTAATAAGAGTGTTATCAAAAGAGAAAAGGCTTGAAGTCCTTCCAAAAATTAGAAAAAAAAATGAATAAAAAATGGAAAAAGTGCCTTGGTGAAACTTGGTAAACAAGTGCCTTGCTAGCAAAAGTAAAAAGAAATAAATACATCCTATGGAAAAAACCACTTCTTGTGGCACCTTGGACAAGTACCATGATGAAAACCTAGAATATAGGTGTTTTTTCTAATTCCTCCACCATCCATCTATTCCCTCTTTCACCTTTGATCTTGATAAATTTGAGATACCGATGAGAATTGTCTATCTTATCTATCAACTACCCTATAGTGATCTTGTTTATCCCATATCATTCACTCATAGCCTCCATGGTGAGATTCATCCTAATTTCTCTATCCTATTAGTATCCTATTCCATTCACCCCTTGGTCATGATCAAACTTGAGAAAAAAGAAGAAGAAGAAAAATATGGTTCTCAGAAGCCTCATGACATGTCCACTTTTTTGGACCTCATCTTTTCATGACATCAGGTCATTACCCTATATGTTATCAAGTTTATTGACACCTATTTTTTATCCAAGATAAGCTTTAAATTATTATAGTACCTTTTCCTAGCACGAGAACTCTTGAAGAGTTGGTATTTGAGGATTGCATTCACCTACTTCAGGTATCATTACTTATCCATTTGGGATATCAATTCGCTAATCCATTGTGTCCTAATCCTTGCTACACACTGGGGAAAAAATAATTTGGTCTTCCTTAAGAACCATTAATCTCTAAAAATGAAATATAAATGTGAAATCCAAAAACATCTAAATATATTAAAATTGCAAAAAACATAAAATCTCTAAAAGTCCAAAAAAAAAATTTAAAAATCATTATAAAAAATTTCAAATCTCGGACCTAGCCTTGAATTTATCAGTTGAGTAAGATCTTGTATCAACCTGCAACTCATGTTATGTGAAATTATATATTGATAACATCAAGTTCCTAGTCATCTTATTGAAGATTGACTCTAATTGACATGAATAATTACCTTGAAGTGAATCAGTCAAGTCCCATATGCCAATTGTTTCATCCAAACTTCATCAGCCTAGCTTGTTGTCTTATGCCAATCTAGTTATTGGCAAAATTAAGGCATCACTGAACTTTTTTGTCATTTTCCAACACAATTATGGACAAAATTGAGATACTACTATGCTTCATTGTCTTATGCCAACCTAATTATTAAAAAAATGAGACACCATTGACCTTGAAATAAACTCTTCAATGTTACATCCTTCTAAGTCTGTAATTTGTACATATCTAAATGTTGGGATGATGTATCTTACTGTGAACCACTCTCCTAGAAAGTTGATTTGTAATAAATACTTTTTTCAGTCATGGTTGATTCACCAACCTTTGTCATGCCTAGGATATGGTCTAGGGAAGTTTTCCATTGACATAGGACAAGTGTTTATTAACACCATCTACCTATAACATACAACACAACTAGTGTTTCTCAACACCTTAATCAACAATATTTTTGTGTAGGGGAAAATGCAATCAAACACTCTATCTATCAATAAAGGGAGAAAACTAAGATTCACCTCTTAATGTTGGCCCAATTAACACAAGAGGATGTGTTAATTCATAACCTAGTGCAAAAGGGTGAATTACTTGGACTTAAATCTCTCCCACCTCCACCTTAAGAGGGTGTTAAGAAAGTATATATTCAATGTAAATCTTAAATATGAAGAAATAATGATGTAGGAGCATCTTGCATGGGAAAATTATTGAAAAAAAAAATGTGGAGGAGAGAGAAAGTGATGAAAATTAGAGGAGAAATAATAAAAAAATAAAAAAGGGGAAAAAGGAGAAAAGGAGAAATTTCTATTTTTGAGGTGCATAGGTGGTATAATAGAAAAATTAAAATTAAAATGGTTGTCATTCCATTTATCGAGGTGTGTGGGTAGAATTCTAGAAAGTTATGAATATTGTAGAAAGTTATGGAAGTTGTAGAAGGTTGTGGAGGAATTCTAGAAGGTTTTGGATAAATCATGTATTTAATATTTGTTGGGTGCTTATTTGTATTTGGGTGGGAATTTAATATTTATTTAAAGGTATTTGTATTTACCTTTTATCCCACATTGGTTGTGTTTGTAATGTCTTGGGTTAGAAGTGCCTATTTAAGGAGGGCTTTTATCATTTGTAATCAAGTTCGAGAAATAGAAGTTCTTGAATTGTAAGCTCTTCAAATGTAATCTCTTCTAATGAATTTCAAGTATTAATGGAATTTTTATGAAGCATTTTTTCATCTCTCTCTATCTCCATATTATTATTTTTTGGTTGTGAGTTGGTATGGGTGGCGTGCCCATCATCAGTGTTATCAGAGCAAGTTGTTCCTGAGTGTACAAGCAGATCGCCGAAGTGTGAGTTAGTTTGTACCAGGACCTTGGTTGGGTGAAGTTTATTAGAGTGAGAGTTCTTGAGCGTGTAAATAGATCGTCGAAGCTGAGGCAGTTTGCACTAGGACCTTGGGAGGACATGCAAATTGATGGATTGATGCAGAGATGGAAGACTGAACTTGTTGAGGCATGATTGTGGAGAGCTAGTGGATTGCAAATCTGTTGTCCTAGACTTGTGATGCGGTTCCTGATTGTTCGTGCGAGGTGGCAGGTTGCGATCTGACTTGCAAACAATTTGGTTGTCACAAGGAGCGTGGGAAGGATTTGTTGCAGAGGATTTACAAAGATTTTGGGAGATGGCTCCAAGAGGATTGGACCCTAAGATGATTGCGAAAATCCATGATATAGTGGAGAGGAATTTTTCTAAGATGATTTCTCGTTTGGATGCTAGATTGGCTGATCAAGCTAAGAAGGTCAAGGTGGAAGAGGATGGTTTTGCTGATCAGTTTGTGGAGCCTGATGCAGAACCTGCAGAGCAACTAGAAGTTGTTGCTAAAGGTATTCCTAATGTTGTTGATGTTGGGACAGAGGTTGGTTTTCATGATCAATTGGTTGAATCTAACATGGAGATTGTGGAGCACTCAATCATGGATGATCCAGTTGTTGGAGGTGAGTTATGTATTGCAGAGCATCTTGTTGTGAGCAATGAGGTTGCTGGTGTTAAGAGTTTGGCATGTGTTGATGGAAATCTACATGTGGCTGTTGATGTGGGGTTTGTTGTTACAAGTATGAATTCACTAGTTGTTGATGTGGATAAGGGTTTTCTGATGAAGCATTATGTTCAGTTTGTTCCTGGGAGTGAGCATGTTGATTGGATGGTTGAGATTCTAGTGTTTGATAGAGTAATGCAAATTTGGAAGATTTGCACATTGGTTTTCTTGTCCCCATTGAGGTGGAAACCTTTGGTGAAGATGAAGATGGTTGTAGACCTTTCTTTTTGGCATCAAAGTGTGGGACACACTTTTCTATCTACCGAGGGAGTCTGATGCAGGAGCATCTTGCAAGGGAAAATTATAGGAAAAAAAAAAAAATTGTGGAGGAGAGAGAAAGTGACGAAAATTAGAGGAGAAATAATAAAAAAATAAAAAAGGGGAAAAAGGAGAAAAGGAGAAATTTCTATTTTCGAGGTGCATAGGTGGTATAATAGAAAAAATAAAATTAAAATGGTTGTCATTCCATTTATCGAGGTGTGTGGGTAGAATTCTAGAAAGTTATGAATATTGTAGAAAGTTATGGAAGTTGTAGAAGGTTGTGGAGGAATTCTAGAAGGTTTTGGATAAATCATGTATTTAATATTTGTTGGGTGCTTAATTGTATTTGGGTGGGAATTTAATATTTATTTAAAGGTAGTTGTATTTACCTTTTATCCCACATTGGTTGTCTTTGTAATGTCTTGGGTTAGAAGTGCCTATTTAAGGAAGGCTTATTATCATTTGCAATCAAGTTCGAGAAATAAAAGTTCTTGAATTGTAAGCTCTTCAAATGTAATCTCTTCTAATGAATTTCAAGTATTAATGGAATTTTTATGAAGCATTTTGTCATCTCTCTCTATCTCCATATTATTTTTTTTGGTTGTGAGTTGGTACGGGTGGCGTGCCCGTCATCAAATAAAAATAATCTCCCACAATCTAGACTGAAACTGACAAGATCTACAAAACCCAAAAATCATTAGGTTGTTTAGTAAAATCAACTTTTCATACAAAGGATGAATAGCAAGGAAGAAATACAAACTTGATCAATAGTTTTTTATCTTGAAACAAATTTTAGATCTCCAAAGATTGATTATCTAAATGCCCAGCCTCTTCTTCCTTCCAAGATCTATAACCTACAAAATAAAAGATTTTTAGTTTGTTTTTGTTTGGGGCGAGGGGAGTTTGCCTCAGTCAAATCCAAATTTAAGAATTAACCTTGAATTGAGATAGGAAATAGAGAATGCTAGCAAGTAGTAGAACTCAATATAACATGGAGCAATGTAAATCTATGAATATGATATTGAATTTAGAATGTAATCAAGTATCATGGTGCATTAGCCTTTACTTAACTTCAAAACCCTAGGAAAGGAGATCAAAGCAAGTCAAAACTCTCATGAATGAATGTGCTTGAAACTCACCTAAGGAATGAATGTTGATTTTGGAAATATGAATGTAGAAGATGCAACAAAGGACTCCAAATATATGAAGGGAGATCTTGAATGTTGAAAATGCTAGATCTTACATAAACTCATTTAATTTCTTGAATGCTTGAATCCTTGATCTTAAATGGAGAACTTTCTTGAATTCCTTAAATGGTTGGAGAATGCTTGAGAACTTGAGAAATTGAGAGCTTGAGTGCTTATGCATATTGTTGAGCGGTCATTTTGTATGTTGTTGAAAAGTTGACCAATGACCAACTCCAAGGTTCTGGATGGCTATTTTGCAACCCATTTGGTAACTCAATTGAAGATAAATGAGAATTTTTGCAAGGCCTTTGTTGGTACCTACCAATCTCCACAACTTTGGTGAAATGTAACCACAAAAAAATTGTATTTTTTATTTTATGATGAATGCAGTTTATCAATGCAACTATATGAATTCCTATTTTAACCAAATGTTTGAAAGGCAAGTAACAAAGATCGAGTAATGAGATATTAAAGTAAATTACTGAAAGGGAAATTCCTGATGGACATAAGCCAAAGTAACATGTCTATGAATTAAATTATCGAAAGGATGTAATAGGAAACCAATGAAATTAGAAGCAGTGCTTCCTCAACTCCATGGATGCAATTATCGATGGGAACTTCAATAAAAACCAAAAGATTTTTCATGTTTCATCAAATCATGAGGCCACGAAAAGTGTGCTCACATGAGACAAAACACTATGTAAGAATAGTAGTGATCTTTCTCCAATTCATCACAATAGCATAATTCATTAACATAAGGCAAATACTAGAATTAAAAGATCACACAATTATAAAAATGCAATAAAACCATTAGCTCCATTATTATTCATGAACATGCATTCACAAAAAGTAACACACTCCGACAAGATTTACTACACTCACAATGAGAGCACAAGTAGCATTTATTATTGCATCAAAATATCAATCTAGAGTACATATTACATCCATATATTTAAAAGAAACCCTCTCCTCCATTTGTGGTAGGAGTGAGAGTTCTTCTAATGCAAACTCATACTACAAAAACTAATAAAATAAAGCTAATTAAATACAAATTGACTCTCTAGATGGTGCTAAGTAGGTCTCTACCCTTGTTTATATCAATTAATGGGTGCATGAGCCTTTACATGACTTAAAACAAAAAAAGAAGAAGAAGATAAGAAGATAGAAGCCATGAGATAATTTGGGAGTCACTGAGAGCTCTAAAAATGGAAGCTTGACCTTCTCTAGGTGTCTCTAGGAGTTGAACTGTCATCAAAACACATTTTTGATGCATGGAATGCTCTAAAATAGTAACTAATAGTTAATTGTCAGTGCACTGCTTCTCCAAAATTATCGATGCACCTCTTAATTTGGTGCACCTTATAAAAATTTTGCCTTCAAAGAGTGCACCTTGGTGATAGGACTCAAAAACACTAAAATTCTTCTAAGTGTCAAAACTTGATTTCCAGCATCTAGGTTTTCTTCCCCTTTATACCAAAATGATGTATGGATGCTTGATTTTGAATTTATCAATCATCTCCACTACTTCCTAAGCCTCTATAAAATCTAGTGACTCATACTTATTTCAAACTACTTGGTAGTAGTTACTTACTTCTATCCTTGTATCAGCAAAACCCTCTAGCTTAGAATCTAATTCCAACAAAGCTTCTTCTATTTTGAACACTTGTCTGATATCATCTTTAGATGAAGCTATTTGAACTATAGCCCTAAATTATTGAACTACTGTTTGCACCAAGGAAATTTTAGTCCTTGATGCATTTTCAAAAATCTCAAGGCTAGTGACATTGTAGTATTTGTCCACTTCCAAAAACTGCCCTTTAGCTTTATTCTTTATCTGTTGAATATCCTCATATTTATTTTGGATGTGGTGCAAAAGATTCAAGTTACTTTTGATTATTTGTGCCACTCTTTCCTCAAAACTATGATGTCATCTCTAACAAGCATCCAAAAATAAATCCATTGGTTGTCTCATCTCCTTTCTATCTAATGTGACTTGCAAAGAAATTTCAAGATTATTAGGGTCTATTGGACCTACTATTTCATTAAAGTATCCCCTCAATAATTCATTCTATTTCCTCAGCATTAAAAGCTCTGACTTGTCTTTGTTGACAGGTGAAAACACCTGCTTGAGGCTTGTGGTGATTACAGTATCCACCATGGGCTTCCTAGTATTATCTCCTTCATTTGATAATCCTTAGGTTCTCATTCTTTTGTATCTATGTAAGGGGATGGAATGACAATATGTGCCAGAAGGTACTAATCCTAATTCTTCATTATGAAGGCTAGTGTCTTAGCATCACTCGTGGGTGGCTCGGGCTTCTTAAATGCCTTTATCAACTCTATCATTTCTTCCTCTTCTATCAATACCACATGTCTTTTCTGCCTCAACAAGACCTCCTTCTTTAGCCAAGATGGCATTTTTCCCATTGGTGAAATGTACTAGGCTAAAGAGGTGGGTTCTACTGTTGGTCCCTTTCCCTTATCACTCCTCTCTAGATTCTTCTCCTTCCAAAGAAGAATTTTGGAGTGAGCTTCTATGTAAATTTGGACTCATGACTTTGCCTATGTATTAGGAGGAGCTTGTTGCCTTTCTTCTAGAATCTTCCCTTCCTCTAATACTTCATCAACATGTAATTTGTAGTGCCTCTCATGTTTTCAGTCTATACCTTGTTATATTTTGATTCAAGAGATACTTATTACTCATGTTATTTTTACATGTTGAGATGACCTACGGGTCAGATGTTATACTTTTATTTCTAGTATCATAGATGTTAGATTACTATGTTGTTCAGTTGATCACATTTGCATGATGATGTCATTTTGAGATGATATTGTGTTTTATGATGATATCTGGTTATCCAGTATTGGACATATCTCTGATTTGGTTATTGATGCAGGAGCATCCAAAGGTATAAGGGCAATCTTGTGTCACCCAAAAAAATGTACTTGGACTTAGTTTCTATTTCATGTCTTTTCATTTTTGGATACCCATTTGGGTCAAATAAAGGTTCCAACTCTCACAATTCCACTATCAGTGTGTTAGAAAATCCTGAAAAAATAGGAGCATGCGATTTGGCCATCATTTTGGTGACCTAGAAGGTGTGAATTGGCCAAATGAATGTAATTGTGATTTAGAGCATTCTAGAAAAAGAATCAGGTCGAAAAGCCCCACGGTTTGAAAGTTATTGCAGTTTTTCGGGTTTTGGAGACCTCCTAAGAATGCTTCAAAGTCAGGTTAGGGGCATTAAATGACCTCAAAAAGGGTCAAAAAATGGGGGACAAGCAAAGCTGGTCCATAGGGCTATAGAGCGCTTCGAGAGCTTTCTGGAAATGTAAACGATTCGTCAATCAGAGCTACGGTTCAAAATTTATGCCTCCCAGAAGTTCGGTTACCGTTTTTGGATTCTTCTAGATTTGTGCCGACTTCTAACGCAGCTTATGGAACCTTCTATTTGGTCGATGGATGCCTACTAGCACTTTCTAGAATGTACTCCTAGTCCTTAACCCTCCAGGGTCTATTTAAGGAGATTTTTGGCATTGTAAAAGGCAGTTCGGAGTGGAGTTTGAGAAGAGGTACTGAAAGGAGAAATTATCTCCAGATTTATGCTATTGTAAGCCCTTAGGGCATGTCTTGAAGTTTATTTTCTCTGTATTTTTGTACTAGCTTATTTTCTCAGTTAATATAATTTCCCTTTTCTGTTGTGTCCATTCTGTTCTTGGGTTGTGTCCCCATCAAGTGGTATCAGAGTGGGATTTCTTGAGTGTGTAGACAGAACGCCGACTGTGAGGCAGTTTGCACCAGGACTATGTGATTGTGGGTTTGAGTTAGAAGATGCCTCCATGAAGAGAGCATGGTGGAAGGGCCAGAGCTATTAATCCTGAGGAGGTTAGAGCCCTCCAAAGGCAGGTGCAAGCATTGCAAGAGGAGCTTCGTAGAGGAGCAAATGTTGCCGTAGGTGACAACCATGAGGATGACAATGAAGAAGAAGTAATGGAACCAGAAGAGGAATTTGACGGGGAAGTTCTGAATCATGCAGAGGAAAGGCTTTTTAGGGCCATTACTAAGTTTGGGAAATGACCTACAATTGAAGTGGGTGTATTTTCAGGAAATCTAAAACCAGATGAGTTGATCGATTGGATCAATGAACTAGAAGAATACTTTGAGTATGAGGATATCAGGGACCCAGATAGGGTTAAGTTTGCAAAGGCCAAACTGAAAGGCCATGCAAAAATATGGTGGCAAGAGGTTCAATTGGAAAGAAATAGAAGAGGAAAGGAGAAGATCACAAGATGGGATCGCATGGTGGACAAATTGAAGAAACAGTTCATTCCTGTGGACTACGAGCTTCATTTGTTTAAGAAGATGCATGGGTTAAAGCAAGCAGGAAGATCAGTCCAAGAATATACAGAAGAATTTTACCGACTCTTGATTAGAGCAGGGCATGCAGAAGCAAATAAGGAGAAGGTTGCTCGTTATATCAGTGGGTTGCGACCTAGCATCCAGGAGGAATTAAGTCTGGTAAGAATGACCAGCGTTGAAGAGGCATACCAGTTTGCCCTACGAGTTGAAGAGAAGTTGAATAAAAGGTTTGAAGGAAGACAAAGAGGGTGTGGTCAAGGAGGAAGGGGAAGTGGTAGATCATCTGGAGGCCGCAATGAAACCCAAAAGAAAAATGAAGATGAGGGTACTAGCAGGAACCAAAGGAATGAGGGTTTCAACCGCTCTCATGACCAAGATTTTGGAAATCAAAGAGGAAGAGGTAGAGAACATGGACAAGGAAGAGGAGGCTTCCGTGGTACCTGTTTCCATTGCAAGGAAGAAGGTCATCATGCCTTTGAATGCCCTCAATGACAAGGAAGGACAGATAGGAGAGCTGAAGGCCAAGCTAGGGTTGCTCATGTGGATGAGGATGCACAATCATCACATTCAGAGGATGCAGAAAGAGGAGAGACCTTGGTAAATGAAAGAGTCCTACTAAGTGGTGAGATTGAACCAGGACAACGGAGGAGTTTGTTTCATACCAGATGCAAGTGTGAGGATAAATGTTGTGATGTGATCATTGATGGTGGTAGCACTGATAACTTGGTATCAGAAGAGATGGTCTCTAAGCTGAAGCTCAAGAGGGAGAAACATCCCCAGCCCTATCGGATTGCTTGGGTAAAAGATGATCACAAGGTCCTGGTAAGTGAACAATGTTTAGTAAAATTCAAAATTGGAAGTTACCATGATGAAGTTCTTTGTGATGTTATTTTGATGGATGTTTGCCATCTATTATTGGGTAGACCATGGCAGTTTGATAGACATGCAGTGCATGATGGACATGCAAACACATACTCTCTGACAAAGGATGGAGTTCGCCACAAATTGAAGCCCATGAAAAAGGAAGGTGAAAAGGTATGTAGCAGTGCTAGGATTTGTCTTGTTGATGGAAGGAAGTTTTTAGATGGCATGAAACATCAGCATATGTGCTATGCTTTGATTCCTAGGAAAGATAAAGAAGGTAGTAGTGAAATACCACTTGAAGTTTTAGATTTACTAGGGGAGTTTGGAGATATTATCTCTGATAATGTTCCAAATGGATTGCCACCAATAAGGCAAATCAGTCATCAGATAGATCTGATTCCAGGAGCTAGTTTGGCTAACAAGGTTGCTCACAGGATGACTCTTACTGAAATAGAGGAGCTAAATAGACAGGTTCATGAGCTGTTGAGGAAGGGCTTGATTCGAGAGAGCCTGAGTCCATGTGCAGTACCTGCCGTACTTGCACCAAACAAGGATGGAGAGTGGAGGATGTGTACAGATTCTTGAGCTATAAATAGGATAACCATCAAGTACCGATTTCCTTTGCCAAGGATGGATGATCTTATGGACTGTTTGAGTGGAGCTCAGTACTTCACAAAGATAGCTCTCAAGAGTGGCTATCATCAGATATGGATTCGAGAAGGAGATGAGTGGAAAATAGCCTTCAAGACCAAGAAGGGTCTTTATGAGTGGTTAGTCATGCCCTTTGGATTGATGAATGCCCCAAGCATCTTCATGTGGCTCATGAATGAGGTACTTAAGAAGTTCTTGGGAAAATTTGTTATTGTCTATTTGGATGATATTTTAATTTTCAGCAAGATTTTGGAAGAACATTTACTGCATATTCATAGTGTCCTTGAAAGGCTAAGTGAAGAGAAACTGTTAATTAATCTGAAGAAGTGTATCTTTGCAGCAAAAAGGGAGTTAGTCTATTTGGGGTTTGTTATATCACCTGAAGGTCTCAAAATGGATCCAAAGAAGGTAAAAGCCATCTTGGAATGGCCTACTCCGAGGTCTGCTACTGAGGTAAGATCATTTCATGGTGTGGTTAGTTTTTACAGGAAGTTTATTAAGAATTTCAGTGGCATATGTGCACCCCTAACTGATACAATAAGAGGGGATAGAAAAGAGTTCAAATGGACTGTAGCAGCTGCAAGAAGTTTTGAATTGCTGAAGAAGAAGGTAACAGAACAACCTGTGTTGGCATTTCCAGATTTTAGAAAGGTTTTCCAAGTAGATTGTGATGCCAATGGCAGCACTATTGGAGCTGTATTAAGCCAAGAAGGTAAGCCTATTGCATATTTTAGTGAAAAATTGAATGATGCAAAGAAGAAGTATTCTGTTTATGATCAAGAGTTCTATGCAATAGTTCAAGCCTTAAAGAAATGGAGGCATTATTTATTGCCAAAGGAGTTTGTTTTGTATACTGATCATCAAGCATTATAGTACCTAAATAGCCAAGGTAAATTGAATCAAAGGCATATGAAGTGGGTAGAGTTCTTGCAGAGTTATACATTTGTGTTGAAGCATAGAAGTGGAAAATCTAACAGGGTTGCAGATGCACTAGGTAGGAGACAGTTGTTGCTTACAGTAATGCAGGTTGAAGTAGTTGGGTTTGATGAATTCAAGAATTTGTACCCTGAGGATCCTGATTTTGCTGAAGCATGGAAAGCTTGTAAAGAGCCTGTTGTTGTAGATAGAACCAAGTGGTTAGACTATTTGATTCAGGATGGCATGTTGTTCAAGGGTAGTCAATTGTGCATTCCAAGGAGTTCCATGAGGGAAAATTTGATTAAGGAGAAACACAGTGGAGGGATGGCAGGACATTTTGGTCGAGATAAGACCATTGCCATTCTTAGAGAACATTATTTTTGGACTCAAATTTCACAGGATGTGAAGAAGTTTGTACAGAGTTGCCAGGTTTGTCAGGTTGCCAAGGGGTTTAGTCAAAATATTGGCCTATATCAGCCATTGCCTGTTCCATCAAGGCCATGGGAGGACATAAGTATGGATTTTGTTCTTGGATTGCCAAGGACACAAAGGGGTAATGACTTAGTATTCATGGTGGTTGATAGGTTCTCCAAAATGGCACATTTCATTCCATGCCACAAAACTCATGATGCTGTCCATATTGCAGACTTGTTTTCCAGAGAGGTGGTAAGACTACATGGTCTTCCAAGGAGCATAGTTTCTGACAGAGATGCTAAATTTGTGGGGTATTTCTAGAGGACATTGTGGAAAAAGTTGAGAACAGACTTAAAATTCAGTTCCACGCATCACCCACAAACTGACGGCCAAACAGAAGTGGTAAACAGAAGTCTGGGCAATTTGCTGAGATGTTTAGTTGGGGATAAGCCTAAGGGATGGGATTTGATTCTACCATAGGCAGAGTTTTCTTATAATAACTCTATAAATAGGAGTACTGGAAAATCACCATTCCAAATTGTATATGGGAATAGCCCAAGGACTGCACCAAAATTGAGGAAAATAGAACAAGGGGAAAGGACAAGTGCTGAAGCGGAAGAATTTGCTGAACATATCAAGCGTCTACATGAGGAGGTTCAGGCACACATTACCAAGATGAATCAAGAGTATAAAGCTAGGGCTGATCAAAGGAGAAAACATAAAGAATTCCAAGTAGGGGATCTAGTCATGATACACTTATGAAAAGAAAGATTTCCAGCCGGTACATACAACAAGTTAAAAATGAAGAAATTTGGCCCCTGCAAAATTTTGAAGAAACATGACTCAGGAAATGCATATGAGGTGGAGCTGCCAGATGATATTCGCATTTCTCCCATTTTCAACATTGCAGATTTAATAGAGTATCATGATGATGGTGCAGATGAGGAGCTGGTGTTAGAGCCATGTCTAATTCCTACTTCTAAGCGGGAGGAGATAGATGACATTCTAGATCATCGTGTGGGTAGGAGTACCAGAAATAGGCAGTATGAAGAGTATTTGGTGAAGTGGAAAGGATGGTCGATTGAGGACTCAACTTGAATTTCAGTAGCTGAGGTTTCCCATTTGGGATTTCCTCTACCATTCATAAAGTGACAAGGTCACTTTTCAATCTACCCTGGGTGTCTGATGCAGGAGCATCCAGAGGTATAAGGGCAATCCTGTGTCACCCAAAAAAATGTACTTAGACTTAGTTTCTGTTTCATGTCTTTTCATTTTTGGATACCCATTTGGGTCAAATAAAGGTTCCAACTCTCACAGTTCCACTATCAGTGTGTTAGAAAATCCCGAAAAAAATAGGAGCATGCAATTTGGCCATCATTTTGGTGACCTAGAAGGTGTGAATTGGCCAGATGAATGTAATTGTGATTTAGAGCATTCCAGAAAAAGAATCAGGTCGAAAGGCCCCACGATTTGAAAGTTATTGCAGTTTTTCGAGTTTTGGAGACCTAAAATGCTTCAAAGTCAGGTTAGGGGCATTAAATAACCTCAAAAAGGGTCAAAAAATGAGGGACAAGCGAAGCTGGTCCATAGGGCTATAAAGCGCTTCAAGAGCTTTTTGGAAATGTAAACGGTTCGTCAATCAGAGCTACGATTCAAAAGTTATGCCTCCCGGAAGTTCAGTTACCATTTTTGGATTCTTCTAGATTTGTGCCGACTTCTAACGCAGCTTCTAGAACCTTCTATTTGGTCGGTGGATGCCTACTAGCACTTTCTAGAATGTACTCCTAGTCCTTAACCCTCTGGGGTCTATTTAAGGAGATTTTTGGCATTGTAAAAGGCAGTTCGGAGTGGAGTTTGAGAAGAGGTACTGAAAGGAGAAATTGTCTCCAGATTTATGCTATTGTAAGCCCTTAGGGCATGTCTTGAAGTTTATTTTCTCTGTACTATTGTACTAGCTTATTTTCTCAGTTAATACAATTTCCCTTTTTTGTTGTGTCCATTCTGTTCTTGGGTTGTGTCCCCATCAGTTATATGTGGATTTAATTCTATGGTTATTTACTTCATTATTGCTTTATTATGCCTTATGCAAATGTGAGTGGTGTAAATGGATTATTTCAGTATAATTGAATAAATGGTTGAATTATGTTATTTAATGCATTTATTGCTTTGGCTATGATATTATATGCAATTGCACTTGATCATGTGTTTTAGTGTGTAGAATTTATATCTTGATAGTGGCATGTGGAGTTAACGATTCAACTATTCATATTTTACCAATGTCGTCCCTATATGGTCGACGTATCTTATTTAATGTTTAAATTTAACCTCCCGATGATTTGATAATCATCAATCTTATTTTGCTGCTCTAGATGAAAATCCATGTAATTACTCAATGATAAGTCATTCTGAATTCGGGTAGGAAATTTTTTATACTCTCTATAAATGTCGATTATTTTTGCTCTTAAATCATATTCAAAATTTTAGGCTAACTACTCTTGTAGCTTCATAGTGCCTTTCCTGGTTTTCTATAAACGTTTCTGTGCATTTAGAGGTTTTCATTGTCGCAAATTTTTAAGGAATTATGTGGTTTTGGTTTAAGGGTTTTTGGGCTTTATTCTTATTGATTTTAATTTTTGGCAACTTTTTCATGGATCAATTCCAATTACTTGGAATAGCCTTTTTTTTTGGGTTGATTCAAGGTTTAGTTAGTCTTCTTGGTTATTCACCCTAATCGATTATTCACTCAAAAAGTGAATAAGTATCCAAAGAGGAAATTAATTCCTCACTTCTCACCTTTGAAAATTACAAATTTGAGATCTTTTTCCAAAATCATCTTCTAGAGGTTTTCCTTTTTGTTTGTTGTGAGAGCTATGGGTGTGGGATCTTTGCGAGGTCGATCTTGTTGGATCCAACTCAAGGAGACCTTGGTTTGCCACAACTTTTGGCAGCTTTTGCAAGATATTTATTTTATCTAGCTAATTTTTGTTTTAGCCCTTTTGGTTTTCAGTTAGGGCTCTCCCATTTTTGTACTTTAGCTCTATTTCTACTTCTATTTCTAGTAGTTGTATGTTAGGAGGCTAAGAACTAGAGTTCCCCTCCATTTTTTATTGCTAGTTATGCTCGATTGGACGGGTATGAATGTTTTCCTATTTTTTGAGATGAGGGTGTAGGGTTTCACACCGTTGTTGTGGTCATTTTTTTATATGGTGTCTGAACCTAAATTTTATTGATTTTTTGTGGCTTTTGTGCCTTAAGACCAAATGGGTTTTATTTTCAAAGTTTTCTACTTTTGGGGTTTTTACCTCAATTTGTGTGTCACCTAGTTTTCTTGGGTTTTCTTGGCATGATGTTGGTCATGGACCTAGGTCATCTATAGGATGTTAGTTAGACCATTGTTACACTTTTTTGTTGTATTTGGATGTGTGTCACATCCATCCTCTTGAGCTTGTATTTGGTTGAGTGTTATTTTTCTGCTTATTTTCTCATCTAGCCCTTGTGTTATGATCTTCATAATGGTGGTGTACCACACACGAGCATGTGCGTATGCATTTGTTTGGTGACTTGTGAGGCCCAAAATCCTAGTTGTATTATGAAGAGTATGTTCATTTGGGGTTGGGTTGAGAATATGGATGCTTATAGGAACTCATCATGTGATGAGCATGGGTATGTAGGGTAGCTTAGAGGGGGCTTCTCTCTCGTAACCTGGTGATTATTGTGCCCAAAGGGTTGGTGAAGAAGTTATTAATTAAGTGAAAACTAAATAAATTAACTGGGTAATCAATGAAAGATAATAAAATGTTAAGTGAGCACTCGATTCAGTTTGAGGACACTTGTTATGTGAGCACTCGGTTAAGTTCGAGGACAGAGGATTGTGCTCCTTTACAAGGAAGTAAAGATGCCACTAGTATCTTGGGCTACTTGATGCCAAGCTACTTACCCTCCAGGGATCCTCTATATAGTGACCCATAGAGTGTCTAACCAAGACCTAATCCACTTGCATTGTCTCATGATCTTGGTTTCAATCCTCTTTATTGCCTGGTGTGAGTATTAGCAATGGACATTTTCTTTATGTGTGTTTGTGGTTGGATCATTATCTCCATCAGCACGATGGGAGTGAACATATGGGTTTCATGTGGTTGGGAGGCGTAGCTACCTATACCACTACTGGGGACTAGTGTACAGAGATAGTTAATTATTCCAGTGCAACCAGTGCTTAATGTTCACTTGGTATATTTAGAATTCTGGAGTATACTTGTGATTTATGCTTTCATTGGAATGCTTGGATATCATCTTTAGATGATGTTAGTTTATTTGACACATTCCTATATTATGATGTTTATCATATGATTATATGGTTTGATTTTCTTAGTTGGAGTATCTATTGCTTATTGTTTTATCATGTTAGATTTCTTATTCTTATGATGTTGTTACATTTTAGTAGTGGCATCCTCATAAGACAACTTTGACTATCTAGTTAGTAGTTTTGGATGTTACACATGCAGGATGGTTAGGACCTTTGAGGTCTCATGATGCTATTATGGTTGGAGGAACCATGCATGAGTTTTTTTGTTTTTTTACATTGCGATGTTGCTTTCAATACGTTTCCTTTCTACTATGGTTTAGATGGTTAGTTATATTTTCATCTTTCTTCTCTTGTGTTCAAGTGTTCAAGCCTTGACTTGTGGATCATGTACTCCCTGGTGCGGAGGAAATTAGCTTTCCTACCTTTTTATCTTATGTTTTTCTTTCTTGTTGTTGTGAATCCTTGCATGAGATTTTACTCTTTCACATGAGAGTTTGAAGTTTCATGTGGGTTCTTGCATTTCTTCATATGACTCATTGTACTTCCTCACGTGAACCTTAGCACCAGTGAAATGTATTTTGGCTACTAGACCAATTTTTTCCTCATGCAAGGGGTTAGTTCCTCACATGGCATGGTGTACTTTCTTGCACTTCCTTGTGCAAGACTTTCAGATGTGTTTTCTCGCACAAAAAAAAGGGGTACCCTATTGGATTGCTTGTATTCCCAAGCTTTGATAGATAAGAGATTATGTGTTCTATTGTCATCTTTGGTTTTCATCTATTAGTTGAGTGTGTTAGTTTGTAGTGGCATTTGGAGATCCGTTGGTTGATGGGTTTGTTGGTTGAGTCTTTTGTTGTGATCTTCATGATCCTTGTAAGTTGGTTGTCATGTGCATCCATACTTGTTTTTAAAAAAAAATTGGCTTTTATTTATCCTTATTCCATGGATATCTAGGTTGGGCATTACACAATTGAACTTACTCTCCCTCCTCTAAGGTTTGACTCTCAGGTTCAACCATCAAAGGAGGTGGGGCAACTGATCCTTGATCCAGTTAAGAAGGCATTGATGGAATATCCTACAATAGTGGAGTGGAATACCAAGAGACCCTTGTGGCAAGCGAGGCAATTGATCCCAATCTTCTCCCATTGGCTCATTTCAAGGAGTATCTCTTATCTTTTCCCCCACCATTTCAATCACTACAAGCATCAAATCAAAATCTATGAGGTCAAAAATATTTTCTCCCTCACCTTCTATTTCTACAATCCAATTGTGTTGTTCCTCTTATAAGGTCTCACTAAGGATAGGTTCTCAAGGGACATAAGAAATTTTTGATTTAAACTCCTTCTTCTCTCTTCTTTTGCGACTGTCATTGAGAGCGTCCTCTTATTCAAGGGGAAATTTTCTATTTGCTTCCCTTCCTCCTCATTTTCCACCTCAAGGATGGTTTCCTGTACTTAAGATGATGGAGTACTCTTTTTCTTTAATCTTCTCCTCTTTATGCCTACCATTTTCATCTCTATTATGGCTCTTTTTGGTATCTACAGGGAGGCTTCTGTTGTAGGGTCTTAAGGTGCTAGAGCTTCTTCTTGTGTTGGATAAGCCTATTCTTACTTAGGTTGGGCTTCTTTTTCATCGGTAGTTGGCTCTTCCTAAGCTTCTTCCTCTTGCTCCCTTACCTAAGGGGTCCTCTTTCTCTTCTTGCCCTTACCCCTTTATGTCTCAAATTTCTCAACCTCTCACTCATGTTGGTGTACAATTTTGGGCCTCATTGGTGATTTAACAGGGTAGGTCGGTATAGTGACTTTCTCTCCTTTACCTCTCTTAGGTTGATCTGTAGCCTAAAGAGTTGGTGCTTGAGGAACTAGATCCATACGAAAAGGCTTCCTAATCCATTCTCTTATTATTTCAACCACATATCTCGCTTGATGATTGATATAATCATTTTCTTCCCACCTAATTTCTACATTCATGATGGGCCTTTCGTAGATCTTATCCCTTTTCTAAAAAGGATCTAGTATTTTAGGGGCATCTTTGTCCCATTCTTTGAGAGGTATCTCCATATTGAGCACCTTTTCACCAAGTTATAGACTCATTCTACAATAGTCCCTAATGTAAACATCTTAGTCATCTACAACATTTATCTAGTGGTCTTCTAATGCCTCTTCTAGCACAGACTTATTTCCCACCAAATGTTGTACTATCCCGACTTCGGGGTGATATTATCAAAATAAAGGTGAGGTGACTTTTAATCTTCAAGAGGATATTGATCCCACTCCGAATCAAATGTGTAAATATATTTCTTTTGTTTTACATCAAAGGCCTCGATGGTGATTGACCACACCCAAGTTTTATTATGTTACTTCCTCACCCTGTCATACATAGAGGCTAGTTGCCTTGCTATCTCCAACAATATTAGTCTATCTGATGGATGTCGTAGAGCTTCTTTGGGCACAAGAGGGTACCAACTATGTGGATATAGGTGAATGTCTTGAATTGGATGTAATATGCACCAACTTGCATTATCCACGTTGCAGCTTCCACTAACATTCTCTTGGCATAATCTCCCTCGATGAACCTGATGATCGAAAGAATAAACCCATTATTGACCACCCTATATTCAATACTTTGCAGTAGAAGTTTCTTTTTCACTAGATGTGGATAAATGACATAATTCCAAGCATTCACATCCTACATGCTTCCTTTTCTATACAATCTTGGATAGTCTGTGGGTCTTTTCGCCAAAAGATATACCATCTAGGAGGTTATGTAGAAGCAAGAGTTGTTCTTTAAAAAAATTAGTTGCTCATCCAAATTATCATTGAGTATCATGGCCCAATTGATAGGCATCTTACATGTTTTGATGGTCTATATGAAATGTACCATCCATGTTTCCATACGAACCATTGCAGGAAGAACCATAGCTCCACTTAGAAGAACAATTGAGTAGCCAATATCATCTACCATATAACCTCTAGTCATGTCAACCTTTCCACTTCTCCCTAAGGTATCCTGTCAATCAAGTACTTCTCTTGCACCAATTCTTTCGCCTTTGCCTTATTCTCCTTGTACCATCATTTTGCATCGTCATAAGTGATCTAAAGGTATTGATCCACCCAAGTATGATGGAAGACCTTCTCAATGTTTCAAGGTATGAGATCCAAGATTGTCTCTCTAGTCACACTCTTGACCACCTTCTCTTCTAGTACATAATGTTGTGCTAAGGTCATGATAAGTTCTAATGATTTAATTGATGTTAGGTGAGAAGAAATTTTTACCAACCCACTTTTGATTAGTGCTAATACCATGCCAAACCTTTCTTTGGGTTTTTTACACAATGTCAGAAAAGCATTCCAGTCAATATGCCCTAATTGAATGTCTCGAATCTCAGAATGTTTGTCTTGAAATCGAGATTTCTTTGGTGCTCCTTGATACTTGAAAGAAACTAGATTTGGTGTTATCTTCGCACTTATTGATGATGAAGATGATGTTATTATATCTACACAAAAGAGAGAAATGTTGGTACCATTGATGTCAGAAACCTGTGATGACCCTAGAGTGTGACTTAGGTCGATGAAAACTAGACTAAAAATAGACAAAACTAACTAAAATCTACCCTAATTTCTAGAATGCACATATGTGCATCTAGCACACTTGCACAAGTGTGCATTATCATGCCTCTAGACTTTATTCAGTGTAAAGTGCACACATAGTGCACCTGCGCAAAGTGTGCACATGATCCATGCAATGACCAGTCTTTGGGGGGGATGGTTTTCTAGCACATATGCACATATATTGGAGGTGCGCATGTGCACCTATGCACATCTCCAATAGTTGGTGTTTACCTTCAACGTAGGTGTTGATGCAGACCTTCAGATGTGTGCAGATGTAGAGTAGAGGAGGATGTGAAGGTGCAATGTAGTGGAGCTCAAAAGGAAAACAAGTGAGAAGTGAAGGAGGGGAGGTTTATTTATATGCATGGAGGTTTCATAGTGCACACCTCTTG
Organism: Cupressus sempervirens; assembly: GCA_028749045.1. Taxonomy (NCBI): domain Eukaryota; kingdom Viridiplantae; phylum Streptophyta; class Pinopsida; order Cupressales; family Cupressaceae; genus Cupressus; species Cupressus sempervirens. The sequence goes on along the minus strand of CM053786.1, from coordinate 256,914,420 downwards.
AGGGTGAACATCCCCAATAGGAGGTGAGTGCGCAGATGCGCACTCATTGCATGTGCACACTTTTTGCTCTATGTCCCACTCCTATGTTTCAAAGCAAATGTATAACTCGATGGGATGGTGGATGCTTTAGTTGTGGTTCAACTACTATAATTCCTTCTTCTAATGATGAAGTTGATGGCGAGGGTCCTGCTACTACTAGTGGTGGTACATACATAATGCTTTCTTGACCAATTTGTTTCATACTTGAAATTGCACAGCCCAAACTTCTTCATTTTCAGCTTATTATATGTACCTATTGGAAAATGATCCTTTCTCAAATGAACCATGACTTCATCTCCAATATGAAATTCCTTATACATAATTTTCACATATGACTTATCCTTATACTATGTATTAATCTTCATAATGTGCTTCCTCACCTCCTCATTGATGTTCTTCAAATGTTCGGCAAAATCTTCTACTTATCTCTCCTTTATCCAAGTGCCTCATTTTAGAAGCATTTATGGGACTTCTCTAATATACAATATAGAATGGTGATTTACCAGTACTCTTATTGACATAATTATTGTATTCATATTCTACCCATGGTAAAATCATATCCAATCCCTTTAGTTTTTCTCCAACCAAGCATCTTAACAAATTCCCCAAAATTTGATTCACAAATTTGGTTTTTCCATCAGTCTATGGATGATGTGATGAAATGAACTTCAAATATGTCTTTAATTTATTCCACAATGTTTGCTAGAAATACCAAAAAAAATTGGTATCTTGATCTAAAACCATAGTCTTTGTCATACCATGTAGTCTCACCACTTCTCTAAAAAATAACTCTACCACATGAATGACATCACTAGTCTTTTTACATGGAATGAAATGTGTCATTCTAAAAAAAATTTCAACCACCACATATATGAAATCATGCCGTCGATATGTTCTTGTAAACCAAGAACAAAATCCATGTTGACCTTCTTCCATGGCTTCTCTAGTATAGGTAATGGCTGATACAATCTAATATTCTGCTTTACTCCTTTTGCCATCTGACATACTCTGCAACTCTGCACAAGCTTATACACATCTTGATGTAACTGTGGCCAATAATAATTCTCAACAACCAAAGCAATGTTGTTATACCTACCAAAGCGTCCAGCCAATCCTCCATTATGCTTCTCCTTGATGAGATTCTCTCTCACAAAAATTTTGGGAATGCACAACTGACATCCTCTAAAAAACATACCATCTTGGGTTATGAATCCATCCGCTTTGTCCTATCAAGTGTAATAGGTTCTATACAAGCCTTCTAAGCTTCACCAAAAATCAAGATCCTCTGGATATATATTCTTAAGTTCCTTAAACCCAACCACCTCAATTTGCATCTCTATCAACAAAAGTTGTGTTCTACTAAGATCATTTGCAACTCCGTTAGACTTCCCACTCCTGTGTTTCAAAACAAATGTATAAATAAGTGGGATGGTGGATGCTTTAGTTGTTTGATCAACTACTATAATTCATTCTACTAATGATGGAGTTGATGGTGAGGATCCTATTACTTCTAGTGGTGGTACAAACACAATGCTTTCTTGAACAATCTATTTCATACGTTAAATAATTTGTTTTATTGTTGAAACCTCTTGCAGAGTCATGTACACTTCCTCCATAAGCTTCCTCAAGGTGTTGTCAACTTTCTTCTTAACCAACTTCTCAAGTTTTGCCTGATAGGCCATTTGCATGTTCTCTTCATATGTGTCAAATCTGTCAAATTCTTCATTTGGGGTATACTTAAGGATTTCCTTCATATATCCATCAATTTCATCTTCAGTAGTCGCATATCCAAGGGGATCTACATATAACATCTTGGGTTCAATTGCATCAACATATGTGAAATTTGTGTCAACCATAAAATATATTTTTTCCTTATATATGCTCACTATAGATAGTGGAACTCTGGATCTTTGCTTCATCTCACTTTAGAATGTCTTGACAATCAAGTCTGTACTGCTCTCAATTTTATCTATGGGATACCTTTTGTACAAATTAGTTATGTTCTCCATTGTGCATTTGTCACTGTTGGTTAACTCGTAAATTGGCATGAATGAGAATCTTCTTAGCAGGTGGAAGAACATATAGGTAATTAGGGATTTAAATCTAAACTATCCATTCTTTACTTTCTTTATCCTTTCCAAGTTTTCTATCAACTGCACTTTCAAGATTTGACACAAGTTAACTTTGGATTTCTCAACACAAAGTTTGTATACTATATTGACAAATCTGGTTTCCATGTCATCCTCTCTAGAACTGGAAAAAATCTCTGTAGTCATAATTCTTCTCAAAAAGCTTACATCATTCTATTTGATTTTACTCAAAAACCATTCCTCTTCTATTATACTTAGATTCGGTGTTCTCAAGTACTATTTTCTTTACATTTTTCTCATTCAGTGGAATGACACCTTCATTACTCAAACTAATGACTTCATGAATAAGGGTAGATGATATCTTAATGACATTTTCACCCATCCAAAAATTTCCATCACAAGTTCTACTCAAGATAATCATAGTCCATTCTTCCTTGTCAAACTCATGTCAAATAGTTATCTAACTAGGTCATTATGATCTAGGTGCTCATAACCTACCTTAAATGACATTTCTTGATTATAAACATGGTCAAAAAAATTTTAGATGTTTTCTTCTCCTACAATCTCAAATCTACTCCTTATGTAACTATCAATGTCTTCCATGTATAACATGTCATCTGGAATTTGCAAGAATGTGGTTGAAGGGTTATCTTCCAATGGTGAGATAGGGATCAACTTCATCTTAGTTCTAGGGATATCTTCCACATTGTGAATCATAGACTTATCCATTTCAAATGATAAAGTATTGAACATAATTTCACTTCAAACTACTTCAATTCACCTTAAGTTGCTTCTTAACTCTTTTCACGATCAAATGGTACATACAAATCTAATTTTGATTCTTAAATCCTTTCAAATTAACTTCTGCATTAATTATACAAGTACAAAGTCACAAAAAGTTGTTTCTTCCTACCAGAGAACTTATTTCTCTTCACACACTCACATATGAACTCTAAAACTCATGCGCACTTAACCACAACTTTCTCTCATTCACATCTACCTCTTACTAACTGCATAAGACCCAATTCTTTCTCTAAGGTTTTCTACAATATTTTGATGCTAATCTCCTTATATTAATTAATGAACTACTCAATCTAATTGGGATTGGTTGGTAACTATCACTAATTTTCTAACACAACATGTGAACTTGCCAGATCCTTAGCTTTAACAAATGATTCATCAAGATTTTTTACATGTTCTTTCACATTTTCCCTCTGATTGTTGTTGTTATTCTCATTTCTTTTGACATTGTTCACATTCCTTCTAAAGTTTCGGCTGCTCATGTTGTTTTCAATTCTCATATTGTTCATCCTACAAAATCTTGTTGTGTGACCCAAGTTGTTACAAATATGACATGCTATCACATTGTTTCCATATCTAGGTCCTAATTGACTGATTTGTAATCTACAATCTCTAGCAATATGTCCAAAGTTGTTGCAATTATGACACATGATACCATTCTTTATAAAATTGGTTCCTCCAAAAGGTATACTAGTTGTAGATTAGTACCTCTAAACATTATACTATTATCATTATTAAATTTAGGTTTCTTACATTCAATAACTTAATGACCAAAACCATGAAAATTATACCAATGACAATAAATATGTTTAAAATACTTGTACAATCTTTCTTCATGTGACCAAATTAATTTCATGCATAACATCTTCCTCTAAATTGGTTTCTCACTTCTTTAGGTGATTTGACTTATTTAGGTTTCTTAGGTACATCTTCAGATTGATTTGTCTCAATTTTGTTCAGATCTTCTTTTTCTTGCTCGTGTTGTTTAATCAAAATATTTGATTCCTTTGTAACATCATATTTCTTAGATGATTCTCCTTCAAAATATCCAAGACCAAACTTATCATAAGAAGGTCTCTACATATAGATCTATTCATCAATTTTTTCACTACTTGAATACAACTTCTCAAGATGTAGCTTAGACTGTGTAGGTTCTCTTTCCACAATTGCATTATGCTTCTCAAGTTCTGTATATTGCCACTTTGATTCAAGTTTAGATGTCATCTTTGAAAATTTAGATTTTAAATTTCTAATCTCTAATTAAAGATCTGATTCAATTTCGTTGTCAGCATCCTTTAGAATCAACTTCAGATTTGTAATTTTTAGTTCATGCTTTAGAATCTTGTTTTCTTTCTTAAGCCTTAAAAATTTATTTTAGTCCTTGACCTAATCTTTAGATTATTTCTTAGATTTCATATGTTCTATCTTATCCTTCAACTTTTCAATATAGTCCTTAGCATCTTCATACTTATCCTTTAGAGTATCTCTTTCTTCTGTAAGTGCATCAAGTTATTCAAGAGCTTCTTCTTGGTTCTTCTTTAATTGATCCATATTCATAGAGATATTACTCAAGCTATTAGGCCTCTTCTAAGAAACTATAATCTTATACCAATTTTTAGAAATAGGAAATACGGAAGGGGGGGGGGGGGAGGGGTAATCAATATTTCACAAACTTTTGCCCAGTTATGAATATCATTAACAATCTTATAACTTGCATAAATGAATAAACTGATTAAGATGAATAGTAAACACAACCATAAAGTAATACAACATATAACACCATTTTTTTTAACTAGGGAAACCCTAGCCAAGGGAAAACCCCAGTAGGGATGGTACCCACAAAATGATTCACTAATCAAAAGTATCATGTGAAAGATATTGACCATGTTGGGAGTCTATTACACTTGTATAGTGTTTCAGTCCTTGTTGGAGGACTAGGCCTTGTCAGAAGCCTCAACCCTATTAGCAAATTTTATTACAATCATAGAATGTATGCAAGCTAAGCCCACTACCCACACACACAATATACAATGATATATCGTATACAAAAGAGTAGATACACAAACTTCTTTACAACTATTGATATCTTCAATATCTAATGTAGTCTTTTGTACCTCATTCTACCAACTTCACATACTCTTCCTTTTACTACTTTACCATAAAAGTTCACATTAAAATTTTAATCACATACTTATCATAATAAACATCACAAAAAAACATTTTTTACAACTTCACATTACAACTAATTTCCTTTATGCTAGACTACTTGTCCAATCGGCCTTCTTTCCTTTACACATTTGCCAAAATGCAAAACTATACCTTGCCCACTTAGGGTTAACATCTAGGATGTCATCCCCAATTATTAAAGTAATTATTTTGGTAAAAAAAACAATTCTTTAACATAAAATATGTTTTTCCTTAATTTTGTCTTGTTTAGTCGGTTTACTACTATAGTTGGAAAAATTGCAATAACTCCCTTTGTACTATCTGTACTGCCTCACGCTCTCAACTGCAATATCCTCATAGTCTTTACTTCTTGTATCTAAGTGCATATGTGCCAAAAACACCTCTGTGAACTACACCAATCAAAGCTCTAAGTATACTACCATATACACTACATTATACTTAAACAATTTTCTAAGCCAAACTGCCAAAACTTTATTTCCATACTTTTCTCACTTAACATTGATTATATGTTGCCATAAATGACAACTCCAACTTATCTACCTAGCCAAATTACCAAAAAAGAGATGAGTTAACTTTAATCTCTATAGAAAGAGGTGAAGTAGAAGAGACAAAGAGCAGATTGTAAACAAGTGTGTGTTGAAGAGAGCCACTATGTCAAATAACACAATAACAAAGTATGTTGAAACTAAAAGAGTTGAATGCAAAACAAATTGTGTCTAAGTTGTAGAGCTTAGGAAGAAAAAGTTGCAAATTAGTCCAAGAGCATAAAAGTGATCTACATCAAGTTAGGTGAATTAGTTAGTTTGTACAAGTCAATCTTACTGTTGTTTTCATATTATTATAATAATGAATCCCATAGAGGGTGAACTCTAACAAGTTCTTTGTATAAAATCCTATAGCAAAGTGACACATTATATTTTGTTCTATGTCCTTTAACCAAGTTTTTATTAAATAGGAAAAGACCCGCATAGGTCTATACCAAATCCCTTAATTGGGTGGTACTTGACAATGTCATTGTAATCTTTTGATACAGGTAAGCTCTTGATTGAGTGCACTCTAGAAGAATGCAAGCTTTGTGAGGATCATCACACACACCATAGTTTTGACCCTAGTTCAATTTCCATGAGATAAATTTTTATGCTATGTAATGCTACTTTTGTCATGATTTCTTTTTATCAATACTAATTGGTTATTTTGGAGTTGTCAATTTCAACGAACTAGTGCGAGTTAAGATTTGTGAAGATTTAAAGTTATCTACAATATACTAATTCACACACCCCCCCCCCCCCCCCCACCCTCTTAGTAAATTCATCAGTGAGTGGACCAACAAATTATAAATGTATATGTTGTTCATGATAAGTTTAGAAGAATTAATTTGAGCTAATTTTCATAACCTGATTGGGTTTTGTAGATCAAAATAACTTGATCAGGTTATGAAAATGTAGAAAACATACTATATGATTTTAGAACCTAATCAAGTTAATTGAAAAGTTAGAATACAATTAGGTTATGGCTTGGTAAGAGTTTAGAGAAGGGTAAAAGCACAAACCTGTGTCACCTTTTATAAAGAAAAGTGATATCAGAATGTGACAGTTCAACATTAATGACAAAAAAAATGGTATTTGCGTTCAAAATATGAAGATGATGTAAACTAATGAAATGTGTAGAATTCTATGAATTTTATGCCTATAATTTTGATTTTTTTTTGACTAAGAATTTATTCATTTTATTTTATTTTGAAGTCCCTTTTTTAACTATAAAAAATATAGGATGTAGTTCCCGTCAAACAAGTATGTGCAAATCATCTTTTTTTGTTATGATTTGAAAATATTTTATAGATGACATGTATAGCTAGTGCACAAAAAAAGAAATAATTATTTTTGATGTATATTTTCTTTGTTATAAGTACTCAAGTTCGACCTTGTCAGAATCCAACAATTTTTTCCTCCTGTCAAAACTTCCCTATCAAATCTATACCTTCTTGAAAAAAAATTACATATTCATGAAGAGGATTCTCTCCTCTAGTGATAAATATTTTTTTTTTTTTTTTTTGAAATTATTTACTATTTTTTTTCATGTTTTGAGAGAGCATCTTCTGAAATGTTGAAATATTGACTTATAATATTTTTAGATTATAGCATATTATAACTAATCAAAACACTCAAAAATTTATATAATGATGATATTGAATCTGAAATCTATAAAAGGGTATTTTTAGTTTTTTTTTTAAATTGAGTTTTGATAAAGAAATGAGATTTGACCAAAACAGGTTTTTGTATCACAAACGGTGACACAGATCTATGCTTTTACCTAGAAATGCCCCAAAGGCTTGGGAGCTCATTTTCTCTCCATGTATGTTCCTTTAGATATATTTTCATCTTTTAAGATGAATTTTCATCTTTAACTTCATGAGGTTTGCAAATTGTGAACTAGGTATCTCTAAAATCACCACCATAATATCGTGTCTTCTTAGCTTTCTAACAATTTAAATTTTTATGTTTTTGGACAACATTAGTATAGTAAACTTTAATTATTTTTACCAGGGTCTTGGCAATCCTCACATACATGTGTCTACCTTTTTTTAATACCTTTTGATATACTAAACCAAATTTAAAATAAATTTACATATTATTGTTCTACACTTGATTCTATATACTTCAATATATATACATACACACACACACACACACACATACATGTACATATATACATGCACATGTGTGTGTGTGTGTGTATATATATATATATATATATATATATATATATATGTATCTATATACATGCATATACATGTATATCTATATATATATATATATATATATATATATATGCATGTACATGTATATATAGATATATAGATATACATGTATATATAGATATATAGATATACATGTATATATAGATATATAGATATACATGTATATATATATATATATATATATATATATGTATGTATATATGTACATGTATATACATGTATATCTATGTATACATGTACATTTATACATGTACATATATAGATATATAGATAGATATATATATATATATATATATATATATATATATATATATATATATATATATATATATATATATATATATATATATATATATATATATATATATATATATATATATATATATATATATATATAAAATTTAGATGTAAGTTATGCCCAACACATGGATAAGTATCGAAATCTAAGGATGCAATCAATTCAAAAAATCATAATAAAATAAATACTCATAAAAAAGTACAAAAAATACACAACTTTTAGATATCACTCTTACCTACCATCCTATCAAAGAGACTTGCAAAATACTAATTATAGTCATTTCTTTTGTGCAATGCACATAAATAGCTATGTTATATTTTTCTTTAAAAAATAGGAATATTTTTTCACACATGTGGGGTTTGATCCATTTAATCTTATCAATTAAAAAATAAATCTTAGTATTTTAAGAACTACATTCATAATACTACCATTTCTTATTCTTTACGTGCATGTTTTCATTTTGAGGGGATGACCCTCAAATGTCTTGTCCAAGTTTAGGTTTACTTGATTTCAAGGAAAAAAAAAAAGGTATTATCCATTTGTACCTCCATTTTTGTTCAATGTCTTGGTGCACTTACTTCTTGTAATTACGTTTCATAAAAAAATGTTAGAGTTAGTGCTCTTATTTGAGTTATGCTAAGTAGTATTTTTACAATTGCATTTAGTGTTAGGGTAGTTATTATGTTATATATTGTAATTAGTGTTTGTGTTACATTTAGAATTATATTAGCATTCATTTTATTAATATGGCTAGGGTTACAATTAGGAGACGTTGATTTAAAATATAAATAGTATTATAAGTTTGATAAAGTGCAAAATTTAAGTTAAGATGGAGTGTAGGACTTGCATTAATCTTGTTAGACATTTCTACGTCAAGCATTAATATATGTTAGTGATGTTGTGTAGGTAAAGAGTGAGGGGTGCAATTAGGGTCAGTATTAGGCTTTTCAAAAACAATCTATTGTGGTTATGGTGAATATTTGCATATAGCCTTCGTTAATATTAGTATTAAGGTCTAATTGAAGTACTCTTTATGATTTGTGTTAATCTTATTGCAATAATGGTTACATTTATGATGTATATTTATGTTTAGATGCATATTAACTACATATTTGTAATAATGTAATCACATAATCTTAAATGATGAAGAGGGTAATGAGACATTTGTTCATGCAATGATCTTATAATCTTCAACAATGAAGAGGGTAATGCAACCTTTATTTGAGGACACAAAATGATGATAGTTAAATTTATAAATTAGTAGAATTAGTATAATGAAATTTTAGCCAAATGAATCTAGCAACCATGAAAATTTTAAAATAATGGGATAATCATCTTAGATTGAGCATATGTAATTTTTCTTTTTATTAAGTGTGGAATAGAAACTATGAACATACGTGTGCAATAAGATTAATGATACAATAGTTGAGGATGATTAAGTTGGAAATAACAATGGGAAAGTAAGTTCTGAGAGGAGGGGTGCGAATCAATACTTAAAACTTTTACCACTAAAACATTTCACCATCATCCATCTCATAACTTAGCATGTAAACTAAAATATGTAAGCATGCATCACATCCATATCATAAAGTAAATCAACACATAACACAAAAGATTCGATTACCTAGAAACCCTCCAAGGAGAAGGTAAAAATGGGTGGGAATGACACCCACAAATCTTCACTACTGTAGCAATAAAGTGTGGCCAATTATGGCTACAAATTTTTTATCATAATCTATGATCTACCGTGTAAGAGGTTCGCCCTATTAAAGACTTACAAAGGTTGTTAGGTCTCATCTTAACTAAAGGATTTAAAATCACAATTAAGTAAGCATTATGTTAGGAGATTTACAAAAGTCTGTTAGGACTTCTCTATTAAGAGATTTACCCTATATCACCTGTCAAAATGATTTAGTACTTGATCCTTCGGTTAGCACCTCTCTGCTAGATGTTAGATCTCCTCTTTACAATTTGTTTCTTGATCCTTCTAATTAAATGTATCTTCACTAACCTTTTATTTCTTGTCTTCACAATTGGTTCTACTCTCATCAACTAGTTCTGTAATGCTTAACCTTCACTTAAGCATCTTCTCCATCATGAATGCCTTCCTTCACATTCCTTCTATGCATTATTTTTCCTCTTATGATTTATCTCTATTTGTAGGCATCACGAAGACAATCGTAGGTTGAAATTAACAGCTTAGGTTGATTTTTATTACTGCCTAATGCTTCCCTATTTTTGATTGGCTGCATGTATTGCATAATGATGCCTGGCATGACTTGATTCTTATCTCTTCCTATCACAAATTTGAGATTATGTTGGCCAAAAATGATTTACATAGAAGTTTGGGCCATTACAAACATCTATGTCTTTGATCAATTACTTTACATCAATATTCTTATGATGCTCAACCTTCACTGTACTCTTGTGTTGTTTACTCGGCTCTTGAATCACTCGACATGCACTAACTATTCGGCATACACTATCTACTCAACACTTGAGTGACTTTGTACATACTGACTGCTTGACACCTACTAGCACTTGACACTAACTATCATATCACTCGACATGCATTTTCTAGAGACTTATGCTCGGCATGCTCTGATCACTCAGCTCACATTGATCACTCGACTTGCTTTGTTCACTTGACACACACTATGCACTCAACCTAAATAGTAGCTTGATCATAGTGATGACCAGCTAGCTATGCTAGATGACTACATGTTTTATCACTACAATGTCAAAACCATAATGAGATTAGCAATCTTCCCCTTTGACATGAGTGACAAAACCACTTTGTCATGGCATACATATTATTTCTTCATGCATAAATCAGAAAATGCATATATTTTGCTTGGTCTCTTTACAAAATTTCAAAACTTTCAAAATTTGCAAAAAATGTTGTTGTTACCTTGTTATGTTACTCCCCCTAAGTAAATACTTCATTTTTGTTCTATGACTCCTTCTGAGTAGATATCTACCTTGACAATATCTTCAAAATCTTTAAAATTCCCCTTTTTTGACACTTATGCCTATGAGAGTTGTACAATTACTGTAAATTTATCTAGGAATGGCTTGTATAATTTCATTATGATTCCCAATGCAAAATCCCAATTCTCTCTTGCTGCATCAAGTGATTGAATCTCTATTTCTAGATGTGCTGCCATATCCCACTAGTCCTTCATGTGTAGAAAGATGAGAATATTTCTTCATCAATATCTCTACAAAGGCTGGTTCCTTCTATAAAACTTCCATGTGTGGAGTCAAAATGGAATGTATGTTGATAAGATTTCATCTTATATTTGCATCTTTTTCTTGCAACTTGGCAAGCCTTCCCTGTGTTAGCATTAGTCTCTAAAAATGTAATTGACTAGTGCCATGAGATGTCTTCAATGAAGATCCAATAGAATTAAGATCTTGCAACCTATCAATTGTTTGTTGAGTTTCTCGAGTAAATAAATCAGCATTCCATAGTTTACTATACAGAGAGTAAATGTTCTCCAAAACTTTCTTCACACTACCCGTTTTAATTGATAAATCAATTTGTCTCAGTTCTATAACGATGGATATCTTATCCATGACTTTAGTGTAAAATTTCCTCCCAAACCATTCCAATAACTTTACATTGGTCTCTACATCATCATCTTTAATTTTATCAACTATATGTACAAGTTGCTCTAAGATAGTCTTATTGGACAATGAGTCTAAAATATCAAAAGCGTTAATGAAAATATCTTTTGTTCATGAAAAATCTATTTTTTCCTATGCTCTCTTCCGAGCTTCTCTCACTTTGATTTCCTTTGAAGGGCCTCTTGTAGTATCTCCATCTCTTCCAATGTGATTTTTGTTTGATTAAACTATGGTAGAATAATTACCTCATCTAAGGTTGAATCCTCTAGTGATGTAGTTTCAACACTCTTTAATGTGCTTACACTTGGAATTGATATCTACAATGGTGTGGCCTAAGTACTCTATGTCTAAAGATTCTAGCTATAGGGAGGAGTTGAAATGACTGGTAAAGTGACCAGTGTCTTAATTGTTGCTTGCTCCTTAGTCTCAGTAATCATATTATCCTCTTCTAATTGATCATCCTCTTTCTAATTTTCAACATGCTTTGGTGAGATGGGTATAGGACTGGCTTCCTTACCCTTATTCTCTTCAATTCCTTCCTTGTCAATTACCACAAGTGTTGGTATACCTGAGCTTTGTAGACTAGGTAGTGATATAGTTGGTGTATCTACCTCTTTCTCTTTCATCTCAATGGAAAATGGTTGCATTGAAGATGGTGCATTGTTAAGCTCATCTTTCCTCTCCAAAAACCTTAACCTGTGATATTGTTTGTTCATTTGACTCTTTCTCCTTTGCCTCTACAACAAGTGGGGGCACAATAGATGTGTCTTGTTGTTATGTCTTAGTGGGTGCCTTTGCAAATTCATCAATTCTCACCAATATAGGATTAGTCCATGGAATTGTTGTATTGGTGGATTCTTGCTACAATTTTGTTATATGATCTTCACTTATTGGATTTACATTCTGTGTAGAATTATCAGGAACTTCCTCAATGGTTACAAAATCTTGTTGACTCTCTTTCTCTTCTTGTAGAGTACTGATGTCAGACAAATTAACATTTGTGTCCTATTGTATGTCATTCTCTATTTCATCCTTAGCTAGTTCTTCCTTCTTCTCCACAACTTCTATTGTCTCACCTTTCTCTTCCACTAACTTGGCCTTCTCTCCCATTGTATTTTCTTTCTCTTCTATAGCCTGTGTGGTTAAACCATAAATTGATTTCCAAAGTAGTGTACTTTGGTTTAAAACCTCTTCAATTTGCTTATTTAGATTATGAAAAGCTCTATGTTTTGGAGTAAATCTCCCTTTATACTTATCTACAACTTTGGCAATTTGCTTCTTATCTAGATTAGGCATAACTTGAGCTAGAGTTGTCTCTCTTATCTACCTTTCAGTAGCCATACTGAACTTCCACTTATGCTCAACTCTCTCATATAGACTTTTGGGAATAGAGTTAGCAAACTCTAAAGGAGTTTTCTTAAAAGTAGCCATCATGTCATAAATAGCTTCTTTGACATTATTATGGTCTCCTTTATCTAACTTATCAAAATCAATGTGTGAAAATCCAAATAAATCTACATTGTTCTTAATATTCTCACATATATTGACAATAATAGATGAAGGATTGTGGCTTACCACTTTGAATTGACTGATTTCATCTGATTCAGTCTTCTCATCATCTAATTCTTCATGTGGTTTATACTTCCTTCTTAGTTTCTTAGTAGGTATGCTCAGCTTTCCTATGTCATCCTTCCTTTTCCCTTTCGTAGATTGTGCTTCCTTGGCTTATACAGTGGCAACCCTTGTGGTTGACCTTGTCAAAGGTGCAATTGGCTTCTGTTTTGTTTTCTTTGTTGCCTTCTTAGATTTTTGCACTTTCTTCAGCTGTCTTTCCACTTCTTTCCAGTTTCCTTGGCCTCTTCCTTGGCCTCCTCTTCATCATTTGCGGCTTCATCTTCACCTTGGCCTTGTGTAATCTGCAAAGGTCCTTGACCTTCTTCATCTTCTTCTTCTTCACCAAACTTATCTTTCAGCTTCTTCACCATTTTTTTTCTTTCTAATAATGGTGGCAGTTTGCAAGTTTATAGTAATCCTTGACTTAGCTTCTTCATATTTTCCAAATGATGTAGCATCCTTGTCTATCTCGTTTGCCAATAATGCAGTGATGGTTGCAGATGCTTCACCAACATTCACCTCATAATGTAAGTGTCTCAGCCATCTAACCCTTGGAATAATTGCTTGAACATAAGTATAGTCAACATCTACTAGGAAACAAACATCATGGTAATGTTGTTCTATTAAAGACACAGGAATCCTTGATCTTTGCTTCATGGACTTCTTAAAATCTTTAACATAGCTAGTCATTACCAAATCAAAATTTTCACGTAACTACCCAATATACTCCCCTATCTGTTGCATAATTGACCAATTGGTCTTCCAAATTACCTTCCCAAATGTACGAAAAGTATTTTGGACATAGAAGAATATGCAAACAATGAGTGAGCCAAACTTGCATTGTGATTTCTTTGCCTTTTGGATAGCTTCTAGGTTTTATGATAATTGTTGAAGTTATAGCTCGATTAGGTCATAGCTGTGATCTTTCTTGACAATTTTGTAACCTAGGTCCACAGCACCACATGGTACACTATTGAGTCTACTAGATTGATAAAATCTATGTGCTATCACATGCACTACAAATAAAATTCTAGGGTCTGTAATGCTATCAATTGACATACCCCTCTTATTCCACAATGCTCCAATGTTCTTCTCAATTACTTCCCTAGCATCACTCCTTATGGTCTTGGTTCTGTCTAGGGAAGGATATCATGTAATCCTATGAATAATTCTTTTTTATAAATTATGACAGGACCATCCTCTAACCATACTTGATTATCATGAATTATGCTTAGCACTATCTTTATGCATACTATCTTGAACACCCAAGGAAAATCTAGGGCACACGTCAACCCTTTGTGCTCTACAATCTTGTTCTCCTCCTTCAAGACTCCATTTTCACATAACCTCTAGTAGATCTCCCTAATCTCTAGATCTCCTAGTTCACCTATTTTGCACATATAACACCTAACATCATGAATTATCAAAACCTTTGTTGGGATAGTTGATAAAACACTTGACGGATCTCCCTTATATACAATTTTTGGTATGGCTCAAAATTTGGGAGGTTCATACACGTCATTATGTAATTTCCCCTTCTAGTTGACAATGACATATCAATAGGATTAGCCTATTAACGGCTCTAGTAGGCTAATGAGGCATGTTGAGAGAGTCGTCTGGCAGTCATTCAATGATTACTTGGCTCAGTTTTTTGTTGGAGTAAGATTTTCCATCATGTATCATTATTGTTTCTATTTATGGAAACCTTATTTTATAATTTTTTGTTGAGATACACTTTATTAATAATATAATATTTTAATATTTTATAAAGTACAACAATTAAAAAATATTGGAATATTCTAGAAGTCAAAAAAGAAAAGAAAAAATTATTTTATTGAGGTCGACCTCTAGAGGAAAAAAACTTAAATAGACCTTGAGGTCTCACTATTGAAGCAGGTAGATTTGATATTGATGATTGATGACTTCTTGAGTATTTGTGGAGCCAAGTGGTCTGCAGATAATCAATTTGTCTTTGGGAATGAAAACTCCCATTGATACCAATTTTGAGGGTGTGAAATAACACCTGAATTATTACAGTTATGGGAAAGAATACTTTAGTTCTTTCATTTGTGCAAATTGGTGAAGTATTCTACAAGTGTTTGAAGTTTATTGTTGAAGAACATTTATAGTTGGTTGTGAATCATCCTTCTTTGGCACATGGAATTATATCATTCTTGTTGGGAGAGATTTTTAACAAATTATTCAAGGTTTTAAGAGTAGATTGCAAGTTTTTTTTCATCCACTACTATAGTACTCACGTGAATAGTGCCACGCAATAGCAACTCGTGAATAGTAAAATAGCTACAGTGAGATGCTTGAGTTTTTCTCTTTCCCAAGTAAAGTCTCTTTTGTGACTTGTATGGGAGTTCTGGGTGTTATTCTCCAATCCTAGCAGATTAAATTAGGTTCTCAACGCACTTTTTTTGCTTACTTTAATTTGTTTCAGACTTGTAATCAATTTGGTAAATTTTCAATGATTGCTATGTAAGTTCTAAGGATATCAAACTATCAAACTAGTGCCATTGTTACTAATAAGAATGAATGCAAGGTTGAAGACCAGTTTGATCATGTTATGGGCGCTCTATTTTAGGCACTCTGTAGCTTATTTCTAATCTGTCGTAGCTTCTAAATATCATCAAAAATCTTTTGTTCTACAATTATAATTTGTTGTTACCACAGAATCATAGTTGGAGATCATAAACTAGTATTTACCTTTTATTACCATGCCTATTATTTACCTTATGTATTCAGATCTCGTGTTTGTAAGCCAAGTGTTTGTAAAAATGTCTTGGTTGTAGATGCATCATATTTTCTTAGTATTTTATTTGAATGCATCAAAAGGTGAAAGAAAGCATAATATTTCATTGAGGAGCTTGCATAGTAATTGTAGAAGTTTTAAAAAAAAACAATCTTAGTAACCATTTTCTATTA
Source organism: Cupressus sempervirens (assembly GCA_028749045.1). Lineage (NCBI taxonomy): Eukaryota > Viridiplantae > Streptophyta > Pinopsida > Cupressales > Cupressaceae > Cupressus > Cupressus sempervirens. The sequence goes on along the minus strand of CM053786.1, from coordinate 256,898,072 downwards.
AGAAAATTCAAACGGAAACACTATATCAACAAGTCACAAGGTTGCACATGAATTGTTTGACAAAATTACAAGTAGCAAATAACGGCAGTTTGTGATCAGTTTTGCGCATAGCGATGCAATGTTGTCCATCAACTATCCCTCTGAACTTGAATGTAGTCTCATCTTGAACATTGACAATATATGCCATGGGAACAAAAGTCTCCTCACCCTGATTAAGTTCTAAAGCAACTTGTTGATCAACTTCATCAAAATTAGAGCCCTTAAAGTATGCCCACATGAAACGGTTCACCTTGTCCTTGGGCTGAAAAGGGAAACCATGATCCTCGTTGTAAGGCTCCTTGCACCAATAGCATAATTTCTTCTTCCTCAACTCTTCTCGTGTCTCCTCATCCATCATAGGTACTAATTTCTTTTTCTTGTCTGATTGTTGGGGAGTCTCATTGCTTGTTGAAGGGATTTCCTTATGCAAGCTCTTGATCTTTGGTGCTGCAAACTCCATGCTCCTAGCCTTCTTCATTGCTTCCTAAAGAGTAGGAGAATCAAAGGCTTTTATCCATCCTCTCATATGATCCAATAAGCCCTCCATGAATAACACTACCAACCGTCTCTCTGAGATATTGGAAACCATCACTGATAATATCTAAAATTCTCCAAACTCTCCAAACTCCCAACTTGCTTGAGTTGAGCCAAATCTCTAAAGTATGATTATGGGTCTTTCTTGTCAAAGCATTCCACCAATCTATCCACAAACTCCTAATAAGATGTGATATGATTATGCTGCAAAGTAACTAACCCGTGATACCACCATTCATGCACTGCACCCTCCAAATGCAAAGTGGCATACTTGATGGCTTCCTCTTCTATCATGGGTCGAAGAGCCAAGAAAGTATCCAACTTATAAATCCATGACTGTGTAGTAGTTTTGCCACTTCCATCAAACATAGGTAATGTAAGCTTATTAGTAGCCTGCTTGACATCCTTATTCTGATTCTGAGGTCTCCTCTCCTGTCAAGACCTGTAGTAGTCCATTCTCATTTGTACAAAACGATCAAAATGTATGAGCTCTTGAGCTCCTAGTGTCAATAGTTTCCATTCATCATGAGTAGCCATATATGCATCAACAAAGGTAGGCTCCTCAACATCTTAAACATTCTCTTCTACTGCACATTCTTCCCTCAAGAAGGTGGGTCGTGTAGGTCTATCTACTATTTTGGAAAGAGTTCTATGAACTCTAGGTGATCCCACTATAATCCTATTATCCCCTTGCTCCTGATTTCGCCTGTCCTATGGGTTCATGTGCTCAACCATAGTGGTGAGTGCCTGCAAAGCTTGAGCCATCCGCTCTTGTCCTGTAACCATTACTCTGAAAAATTACCTTATTTCCTGATCCTCATTCCTATTGTCTCTTGGTCGACTACACTCTTGCCTGTCACCCATGGTGTCTAATTGTCTGTTAAAATCTTGTTCCCTATCAAACAAAGCTCGCTTGCGAGTGTAGAATTTGTGGGAGCCAACCCTAGGTGGTTGTATGTGATTGCTAAACCCTTAGGATGGCAGGATTCAACTCTGATACCATTGTAATGAGCCTTGATCAAAACTAATCACAAACTGCCCTTATTTGCTACTTGTAATTTTGTCAAACAATTCATGTGCAACCTTGTGACTTGCTAATATAGTGTTTCCATTTGAAGTTGCTTGATAGAAAACAGTTACTAAGATTATTTTTTTAAAAACTTCTACAATTATTGTGCAAGCTCCTCAATGAAATATTATGCTTTCTTTCACCTTTTAATGCATTCAAATAAAATATTAAGAAAATATGATGCATCTACAGCGAATATATTTTTACAAACACTTGGCTTACAAACACAAGATCTGAATATAGCAGGTAAATAATAGGCATGGTAACAAAAGGTAAATACCAGTTTATGATCTCCAACTATGATTTTGTGGTAACAATAGATTATAATTGCAGAACAAAAGATTTCTGATGATATTTAGAAGCTACGACAGATCAGAAATAAGCTATAGAGTACCTGAAACAGAGCGCCCATAACATGATCAAACTGGTCTTCAACCTTGCATTCATTTTGATTAGTAATAATGGCACTAATTCAATAGTTTGATATCCTTAGAACTTACACAACAAACATTTAACATTTACCAAATTGATTACAAGTTTGAAACAAATTAAAGTAAGCAAACAAAGTGCGTTGAGAACCTGATTTAATCTGCTAGGAGTAGAGAATAACACCTAAAACTCCAATGTAGGTCAGAAAAGAGACTTTACTTGGGAAAGAGTGAAACTCAAGCATCTCATTGTAGCTATTTTAATATTCATGAGTTACTGTAGTTGGACACTATTCATGCGAGTACTGTAGTAGTGAATGAAAAAAAAACTTGCAATCTGCTCTTAAAACCTTGACTAATTTGTTGAAAATCTCTCCCAACAAGAATGATATAATTCCATGTGCCAAAGAAGGATGATTCACAACCAGCTATAAATGTTCTTCAACAATAAACTTCAAACCCTTGTAGAAAACTTCACCAATTTGCACAAATGAAAGAACTGAAGTATTCTTTCCCACAACTATAATAATTTAGGTGTTATTTCACACCCTCAAAATTGCTATCAATGGGAGTTTTTGTTCCCAAAGACAAATTGATTATCTGCAGACCACTTGGCTCCACAAATACTCAAGGAGAAGTCATCAATCATCAACATCAAATCTACCTGCTTCAATAGTGGGACCTCAAGGTCTATTTAAGCTTTTTTCCTCTAGAGGTCGGCCTCAATAAAATAATAATATTTTTTTCTTTTTTGACTTCTAGAAGATTCCAATATTTTTTAATTGTTGCACTTTATAAAATATTAAAATATTATATTATTAATAAAGTGCATCTCAACAACAAATTATAAATTAAGGTTTCCATAAATAGAAACAATAATGATATATGATGGAAACCCTTACTCCAACCAAAAACTAAGCCAAGTAATCATCGAATGACTGCCAAATGACTCTCTCAACATGCCTCATTAGCCTATGAGAGTCATTAATAAGCTAATCCTACTGATATGTCATTGTCAACTAGAAGGGTACATTACACAATACTTATAATTGAACATTCATAACCTCTTTTCCTTCCCTTCTCTCTATTATCAAAGAACCTGCTACCATTTTTGCTATCTAGGGTTTGCAAACTTGAAATAATGTAACTCGACATAAGTGAAATACCTTTTGAATCGATGAAATAGTGTTGTGTTGTAGTAGAATCTTGTTTACAGTCACTGAAATCCTCTTCACAATTCACCTTCTTGCTCTTTGATCACCTGGTAAGTGCAAATGATACAAAATTTGAATATATAACCTTGAAAACCTTGCAATTAATGTTTAGTATTTACACAACTGTAAGTTCGATTTCCATAGGATTTTCAATGTGCTCGGTCAACATAACTAACTTGACAACCACTATGATTCCTCCATTACTTAGTAGTAACTATAGTTCATTCAATACTGGGCAACAACATAGAAAGTATCATAACAATAGGTTGTCTCTTTCTTCTAATCACTTTATTGCATCTTAATTCATGCTGATAAATCTTTTCATTCCTCAAATGCTTGGAATTGATGCAAAATATATCATTTTAGATATCAGTTCCACACATACCTTTGATTGCCTACTTGGGGGTGATGTGATCACCTAATCCATTGGATAAAGTGACCTCATCTTGCCTTGAAGTGTTGCAACCTTCCTTCTTTCTCCAAGTCTTGTTCATCTACATCCTTACCTTCTCAGTATCAACCTTTCCTTTGCCTTTGTCAAACTCATTGCTCAGTGCAGGTGACCGAGTTGGACAGTTTCTGCTTACATGACCGACCTTAAGACAACTGAAGCATACAATCTCTTCATTTAACCACTTTTTGTAATTGTCTCTAAAGTGAGTCCTTATGAAATTTACAACAACATGACCATATTCTCCACAATAGTGATAATTGTACCTTGTGTTGTAATCCCAATTGTAAGAATTTTCATGATGAATTACCTTTGTTTGCTTGTTTGGTGTCCACTGAGATTTAGATCTGCATTCATATGCTTTGTGTCCATACATCTAACAATTGTAATAATATCCTTCAAATTTTTGAGTGTTGATGGTCTTGATCCTACATTGATGTTCTTGATGTCTTTGCTTCTTGCAGTTATAGCAGTGTCCTCTATTTTTCTACTTAGGGGTTTGATTGCCAGTGTTACTCCTACAAACATTTGTTGTATGACCTAATTTGCCACAATGATGACAAGTGGGTTTGTTTGTCTTTCTCTTATTATTCCTTTGCTCACCAGTTTTAGATGATTCTCATTCCTCAATAGCAAAATATCCCAATCTAGTAGTATCATCATTTGTTCTTGGTGTATTCATCAACTTTTCAAAGTACTTTATAACTTCACTAGGTTTATTGAACCTTTCAATAAATTCATTTTGTAGTAGGTTATTATTTGATTTAATAGTTGTAATCTCAATGTCTTTCTTGTTTGGTTCTTGATTTGTAATTATCAGTTGATTCATTGTGTCCAGTTGCATGTTTGCTAGTTTTTGCACATCTGATATCTTCTCCTCAAGTCTGTTTCCCAGTATTCTTTTATCTTCTTCAATCATGACTTTGTCTTCTTCAACTTTCTTTTTCAGTTCAGTTCTCTCACAGAACATAACTGATTGAGTTTCTTGTTGGGTAAGTGCAAGAAGTTGGGTCTCACTTTTGGGCAAGTGTTTTTCCTATTTTTGAAATTTCTTGTCAATTGATGTCAAAATTTGACGCATTTAAAGATTGAATATAAAAAACTTCAGAAATAATAATTGTAGCGTTTAGAATCTACTTTTTGAATATGTAATTTATTTATGTACCCATATGATAGATTTTTTTTGGTATGGATCTTTAAAAATCATTTTTTTTGAAATGTTTGTTTCAGGACCATACCACACTCGTGTACAAACACCATAATTTGACACAAATAAATATTTTTTTGTAAATCCTTTTAAACAAAGTTACCTAACACACCAAAGATTAATGATAATATTTTTTCCTAATTTTTTATTGAATAATTTTATTATTATTAATTTTTAATTGGCTATAAAGGTAAATTTTAAAACTTCTCGTGTACGAACACCATAATTTGATCAAAATTTCTTTTTTTTTCAATTTTTTTTTACTTCAAAAGAATTGAATGTAGATTGATGACATATAAATTAATTTAAGAAAAATCATAAAATAAAAAAGTTATTCAAGTTTAGGCAAGAGCCTACAACACAATGGTAAATTGTGAGCCCCTTAATTGGGAGGTGTTGAGTTCAAATCTACTCAAGTTTAATTAATAATGGAAATAATGAATCACAACAAATAATACTAAATTAACCTTAGCTTCGACCTCTTACCAATCCAAAAAAAAAAGTTATTAAAGTTTTAGTGAACGTCGCTATTTTACATTTGGGTACCACCTCTGATTAAAAAATAATACAAAAATAGTAAATAAAATCATAACACTATAAAATTTATATTTTTGAAATTAGGAAAGTGAGAGCTCTAATGGGTATTTGTTTTGTAAAAAATTTTGATCGGAAAGACCCTCTAAAAATTATGGCAAGGCATGAGTTTGTCAGTTCAATGCCTTAGCCAAATCTTGAGAGGCCAAGGCATAGGCTTGGTCTCACCAAGCCTATCCCAAACCAAAATCTGAGGTAGGAAAAAAAAATCTTGCCTCATGTTGTAAGAAATGGGCACCCATTATTTGAAATTTAAAAAACGGGTACCTGTTTTGAAAAATCAAAAGAAACATTTAAAATCTCCCCAAAAATAAAAAAATTGAACTTTTTAGAAACATGTACCCATTTTTTACTTTTAAAAAATGAGTACTCGATTTTTTAAAAACGAGTACCCATTTCTAAAAAAATCAAATTTTTTATTTTTTTCAAAAATGGGTACTTATTTTTTGAAAATAAAAAGCGGGTACCCGATTTTTTTAAAAATGGGTGCCCATTTTTTAAATTTAGGGTTGGGTACTTAAGCCAAAAATGGATGCTCATTTTTTAAAATCAGGTTCTCGTTTCTAAGAGGTCTAATTCCGCAGATATGACTTTCGCAAAATTGTGACCCAACTCTATGCATTCACCCTGTTCCCTTTTCAGATTCTCGACTTCTTCATCAAGGGCATTATTCTTTCCATTAGATCTACAATTATTGCATCAAATTCTTCGAAGTTCTTGTCCTCAAACAATCTAGTAGTGTCTTCTTCTTGATATTGAGTGTCATTTTGTTGAATGGCCGATTCCTCTCTTCTTTTCAATGAATGATGCAATTGATCTCATGCCTCCTTAAGTTGATGTAGGGCAAGTTGTATTTCAATCTTCTAGTTCTCAATAGTCTTTTCCAATTTGTAGACTTCCATCTTCAAGATCTTTCCTCTCAAGCTGTCAAACTTTACTTTCTAGAGAACAAGCCTTTGATACTAAAACATTTACCATCATCCATCTCATAACTTAACGTGTAAAATGAAATATGTAAGTATGCATCACATCCATAGCATAAAGTAAATCAGTACATAACACAAAAGGATTTGATTACCCAGAAACCCTTCAAGCAGAAGGTAAAATTGGGGAGGGATGATGCCCACAAATCTTCACTATTGCAACAATAAAGTGTGGCCAATTATGACTACAAAATTTTGATCATAATCTATGATCTACCCTATGAGAGGCCTGCCCTGTTAAAGGCTTACAAAGACTGTTAGGTCTCACCTTGACTAAAAAATTTAAACTCACAATTGAGTAAGCACTCTGTTAGGTGATTTACAAAAGTCTGTTAGGACTACTATGTTAAGAGATTTACCTTGTATCACCTGTCAAATGATTCAGTACTTGATCTTTCTGTTAACACCTCTTTGGTAGATTTTAGATCTCCTCTTTATAGGTTGTTTCTTGATCCTTCTGATCGAATGTATCTTCTCTGAGCTTTTACTGCTTGTCTTCACAACTAGTTCTGCAATGCTTAACCTTCACTTAAGCATCTTCTCCATCATCAATGTCTTCCTTCACATTCCTTCTGCGCATTCTTTTTCCTCTTAGGGTTTACCTCTTTTTGTAGGCATCATGGAGACGATATTAGGTTAAAATCAATGGTCTAGGTTGATTACTACTACCGCCTAATGCTTCCCTATTTGTGATTGGCTACATGATTGCATAGGGATGCATGACATGACTTGATCCTTATCTCTTCATATAAAAAAATTGAGATTATGTTAGCCAAAAAAGGTTTACATAGAAGTCTGTGCCGTTACAAACATCTATGTCATTGACTGGTTACTTGGCATCAATATACTTCTGATGCTCGGCCTTCATTGTGCTCTTATATTGTTTACTCAGCTCCTGAATCACTAGGCATGCACTAACTATTCGACATACACTATTTGCTCGACACTTGAGTGACTCAACACATATTGACTACTCGACACCTACTAGTGCTTGACACTAACTGGCATATCACTCAACATGTATTGTCTGGAGACTTATGTTTGACATACTTTGATCACTCAACTCGCTCTATTCACTCGACACGCACTATGCACTTGGCCTAAATAGTAGCTCAATCATAGTGATGACCAACTAACTATGCTAGATGATGACTAAGTGTTTTGTCACTACAATGTCAAAACCATAATGAGATTAACACATTATCACATGAAGTAGGATGTAATGGCTTTCCAACCCTATATATTATTCATAGAACTAGAAGTATAGGTAGGTTTTTGTCTGATTGTTCAAACCTAACTGTTATTGTTGTGATTTAGCGTGACAATGATATATATATATATATATATATATATATATATATATATATATATATTTATAATTATAATTATAATTTAAAAAGGTAAAAGTAAGATGTCGTAAATAGTTTCGTTAAGAATTTATTCATTTATTCACTAAACTATTTACGACATCTTACTTTTACCTTCTTAAATTTGAAGACCTAAACTATAAGAAGTCCTATTTTAAAAAAGAGGTTTCAATATTTTTTCTTCATGGAACCTCTTCTTCCTTTCCTTTCTAAACAAGGGGCGCTTGCACCAGAGTCCCTGCCTTTGAAAACTGTAGTGTTATAGTAGCAAGCTAACTTTAAATAGCAAATTAAAATTAAAGAACATGAAGAAGATTTACCATGCATTTATTATAACAAAGATATTTATTGACTATATTCAATTAGAATGATATATTTAATTACAAGGTGGCAGTTTTTCAGATGCAACATACTTGTTGACATGTATACAACAAGCCTTTCTTTTAAAATGATACATTTAATTACAAGTTGAATATTCAGGAACATAAAAATTGCATGTAGCACAGAGCTATGGGACTGGTTATAGGGGAATGAACATAAAAACTGTTAACGTGAAGCAATCATATGCAACATTCTTTGTTGGATAGTTTCTATATTCTTGATGTTGATGCTTATGCTGACCGGAAAAAGTGTTGGTGTTCATGAATGGTACGGGTACTGCTGTTGTGTTCATGAAGTGTTGCAATCATTAATAAATGGACTCCACATGATAATCAAGACTTGTTAATTTCAAAGTGAAAGATGCTGATGCTTATGTTGGCTGGAAACATCATAAGCTAAACCTGTACTGACAAATAACCAACCTGCAATGAATAGAGAAGGTAGAGTAATGCTATGGACTTCACATGATAATCAAGACTTTTTAATTTCAAAGTGACAGATTTGCATAGTTCTCTAGAGAAATTTTCAGCTAATTAATCAAGAAAACATATGCATCTTCAGCTGCAATCACAAAAACCAAAAGCACAATTCAATAAATAGTTATTTTTCTCTTATAAGCATTTTTCAGTTTGTATGTATGCTGAACTTATCCATGATTTACATAAACATTTGTTCATGCTCCAACTTGTGGAAAATATTTTCTTTTCAGCTAAATAACATTACATGATAATCAAGACTTTTTAATTTGAAAGTGACAGATTTGCATAATTCTCTACAACAGTTTTCAGCCAATTAATCAAAGAAGACATATGCATCTTCAGCTGCAATGTCCTTGTATGTTATCATTTTCTACAGGCTCGTAAAATGTGGAATAAAGTTTACAAAGCTGTTGTTACATAACTTTTTCTATATAGCATAGTTCTTTCAAGTCTTGGTTTGTTGTGGAGCTCATGTAAATCAATAATGCAAGTGTCCAACAAGAGGACTGAATGCAACAGACATTGCTTTGCTAAAAAGTTAATTAAAACCAAAAAGTTAAATAGTATATATAGAACATACACAGACTTGACCTAGTATATGAATAAATAACAAAAGTGATATAAAACAATAAATAAACAGTCATTTGATGTTCAAAATTTACAACCACAAAAGCACACCCAACAAACATCATTACTTCAACTAAAGGCAAATAAAACATATATACAAGTTTACTGATAATTTAAACACATGCTAAACCTTGAATAGACAAGACAAAGACCAGTCATTTACCTCTTTAGTTGAAAGATCATGTTCTTTCACATTTGATGGAATATTAACCAGAAAGAGCGTATTTTTTGGTTGAGATTCTAAAGCCCTAAGTTTCTTCTCCTGAAATTGGAAAAATGCATTTAAAAGAAAAGCATCATGCAAGATTCTCATTTAATGAAAAAGATGACTCAAATAGGTTTCTAATAAAAGTTAGCAATCCCTTGTACTCTAAACCACATTGCTTGCAAAGGCTTGTCAAATCTTCCTTAGTAATTTCCCGTAATTGAAAACGCTGGACAATATTCTTAAGGCTTGTTAATTCAATAAGAAATAATAGTTTTATTGTAAGCTTCTTATCTGGTAGGCCTTGGGTTTGAGTGTTGAAATACACCTGTTCTGTTATCTCCTTCAATATGTGGATTTGATGAAGTGTTAATATAAGAAAAGCTGACTGTTGCTAGTGATTTCAAGAATAATCTGTTGACTTATGAAAAAAAAGTAGCTCAGTAGGCATGATTAGAAACATGGTCTTGACACCTAAAAAAGTATAACTATTTATGATGTTTGAAAGAAATGTGTTAAACAAAGATTTAAAAAAAATTACCATTCAAGTCTACATTGCAAACGGTAGTCATGTTTTTAGCCGGTAACCTTAAAAACTCCACTAGTGGCATTGGGATATGAGGTCTGTTATCCATGCTCCAGAAGACTAATAAATGGAGTGTGGGAGGCAAGATATGTGCAAGACGCATTTTGTTTATTTAATAGATTAAGAGGCAGCCAAAATATTGCTTGGTTGCATCAAATACATAAATATGACTTAGGCAGGCAATCAATATGGACATTTACATTTCTGAATTGAAGAAAACAATATCAGTTAAGTTACATGGCAGTTAAAATCAAGCTAATATAATTAACATTGGTGCAGATAAAATCGTTTGTACTGAAGATTAAACATAGAATCTAGCTCAATTGAAACATGCCATATTGAAGTTGAATATTTATATTGTGCATGGTATAATTTTTACATATAATGTAAGAGGTATGCATGAACAACATTTAGTATGTGCTATTTTTCTTGAATGTTGCAAGTGACTCTTCAAAATGACATAGGAAACATATATGTACTAGTGACTATTCAAAATAGAAAAGATAACATATATGTTTTATAGCAGATTTGATACGATTGTTATTTGAAACCAAAACTTTGTAATAGCTGCAATATGAGAAAAGTATTCGATGTAGTTCGAGCCCTGTACAATTATGCAATTGTATGAGTCAAGTGAGTGCTACATAAGAAAAATAATTTAATATGAAATCAAAAGAAATGAAAAGCATTGTTAATGTGTATACCTTAGTAAAGACATTGTGTGGCCTAATGTTCAAGTGCAATAACATCAGTTATCTGATTGCTTTGATTCAGATTGAACTTTTCTCTTAGCTGAAAGTCCCAGAACATAAATATAGTGGCTGGTTTGTCAGCAACATATGTTTCATATGTCATGTTTTGTAAGGAAGGCCATATTTGCTCAGCAATATTCTTCTCTACAAAGCAGTGGATAGTTTGATTGTTGTTGTTAGTAATGATTGCTTTAACATGCAGGCAATATATGTAGTTGACTTCCTCTTTACATTTGGCACAATATGCTTTGTTTTCATTTAGTGCGGTGTAGCTATCAAATCTATAGTCGCATTTAGGACAAAATGCATGAAATGGATTTGAATATGCATTTGCAGGTGTCAATAGCTCAACAACTTGTAAAAAGGTTCAAGAATATTAGCAAAACTTTGGATCTTATTGTAGGAAATGATAAGTACAAGGTAGTCAAAATGGTTACCTCAAATGTGGTGTGCAAGAGTGCATGGAGTGCTTTCAATGTTCTTTTGTCGTTTAGGTTGCAAATATATGTTGATGGAGTTGTACGAAGAGCGTGCTTCTGATCTTGCTTTTTTGCAATGTTTTTAAAAAGGAAGATTGGAATTTCACCTTTTTGTAACTGTTCTTCCATTTGATAGAAGAGTTGAGAGAAAGATGGATGCATGTAGAGCTGTGTTGAAATTATAATAATGAGTATTTTGTAAAAATGAATCAAAATTGTAAAAAAAAATGTCTTGAAAAGAATGGAAACAGAATGAAGAAGCTTACTGGTGCTTTATCCATATCTGTATGGCCATCTTTGATATCAATGATATGTTGTGTTTGCTGCTACAGCAAGGGCACCTATTGTTCCATAAGCATATTCTTTTGTACTAGATGTAAGTTGTTTTATGGTTGTGCCTGGGATGAAATTGTATTCATTTTGAAGTGGTGGAATACTGTCAATTTCACTAGAATCCTTTAAAAGTAAGATGTAATCAGAATCTCCGCGGTCGAAATCTGATTTTGGTGCAATCTCAAATTCTTTTATTGCTATTGCAGTCCCTGGTATTATCTTATGCTCAAACTTGTGTAGTAGATGGCTACCAACAGTTAGTGTGATTGTCATTTCGCCCTTATAATCTGTCAAATCAGCTCGTAAGACTTCACACATTCCTATGCCTTTGTCAATGATAACTTTGTAGGTCACAAGTATAGTGCCTTGAAAAGTGTTGCCAACTTTTCTAGCATTTAAATCTTCAATTGTTACTGGTCTTTCAGAAGTTAGTTTTGGCCTATTAGAAAACAAGAAACATGATGTTAAGTTGCATGATTTGGGAAAATGTGGAAGATGCAAAGAGGACTATAGAAGATGTAAACAACAATGCATGTTGATACCTTGTTGGGTTTTTTTGCTTATTTATATCTGATTCAGTTGCTGGGTTTGTTGGCTCCATTATGATTGGTCTGTTATAAAGCAAAGGACATAATGTTAATGTTAGTCATTGGAAGAATGTAACTGTTGGTTTTTGTAATATCATGTTATAGAATGAATGTTTATGAAAGTTGAAAGGTGATCTGTCCAATATGCTTCTGTTTTATAGGTGGAACATATACTTCTAATTGAATTAGTCCATATGTGGTCAATTAATGGTCTATGTGCAATCTGCGTTTTGTTGAGAACAAATTCTATGTTGTATTGGTTCATATGTTGTATGAGTTTTCTTGTGGTTTTATTCTCCTTATACATGTCTACATTGAAATCCCCTACAATAAATACAGGCCTTTGTTGAATTGGGTAATTGAAGATGCTACTCATTGTCGATAGGATCTCATCTATAGCAGTATTGGGTCGTATGTAAACATTTGAAACAATGAATTCAATGGCATCATGACATAAGTGTAGTGTTATGGCTTCAGTATTTTGGGTTTTATGTTCTCTTGTATTTAACACTAATAGATTGTTTGTTGTAAAAGTTGTTATGCCATGTATATGATATACTGTATGGCTATTGTATTTGTGGAGCAAATTTGTATGGGATGAAGGCAAGTGGACCTCTTGAAGACATAAAATATTAGATTCCATGATGTCATAGTCATTAACAATATCATTTGTATGGGCTTGTAAACTACGAGTGTTTAGTGTGCGTAGAAGTAGATGTGAATTTGGCATTGAGCAAGTTGCCTGATTTTCAAGTTGCCATTTTGCATGTGTTTGAAGGTGGGACATTTCAGAATGAATATTTTGTTTGACCTTTAAGTGCTTTGATTCTAGAGGTTTGAGTAAAAATAGTGATTGAATTGTTTTTGTTCTTGAAAGTGTTGTATATGTTAAGCCATGTTGTGTAATGCCAGTTGGGTCAAAAGCGAGACCTTGCAATGTTAGCCCTTGAGATCGATGTATTGTTCGAGCACATGCTGCTTGTATTGGAAATTGTTTTCTAATCTTTACTTGTGCACTATTAAGTATTTTTGGAATTGGCCTTGTTATTCTATGTATGGGAACCCAATCTCTTTGAATTTTTGCTGTATAGTATCACGCTAGTTTATTTCGTTGCTGATAGCCTATTTTCTGATCATTAAATTGGATCCAAATTATGTCAATGTCCTGTTCACTTGTGTATGTTTTGAATATTCCATCTAATCCATTGACAAGGCCATCTTTTGTGTTATAGTTTCCTCCAATAATTTCAACAAGGATGTTTGGTTTTAAGATTATTTGACTTGGCAATATTGCTAAATGGTTGTAGGTTCGTGTTGTAGAGTAGTTTTGGTCTACAAGGTCAATTGCAACTAAGATGATGTTGTTGCCAGAAAGTATGGATAGCATATTCCTGTTATGTGTGTCAACATCTTGTCTTTTGAAAAAAAGGTATGGGAATGTTGGGTCAAGTGGTGCTGGGCGTAGGCAAGCATGATTGAGATACTGTATATCATCATTTGTATGTGATCCCAAGCGTATCCTATTAAGAATAGCAATGAATTGGCTATCATTTTGCCGCATTGTTGTGTTTAGGGAATAACACTTTACTTTATCTTTCCAAAAATTGTAAGGCATTAGTTCTGTTGGAGATGGTTCATTGCTAAATACATCTGATTCTAATACTGGGACAGCTTGGTAGAGATCACCAGAAAAAATCGTATCAATGTTACCAAAGTATTTAGTAGGCAATTGCATAATATCACGTAATCTTTTATCAAGGTATTGCAAAAATGTGGACCCTACTAAAGAGATCTCATCTATGAGAAGTAGATGCAATTGGCTATAGATCTTTGACATTGTATCTAATGTCTCTGTGCTGAGGGGGACAAATTCTGATTTATTGAAAGGTATGGGGAAGGCTGAATGCAGTGTTGTTCCACCAATGTTGTATGCTGCTTTTTCTATATATGCAGTCATCAAGCCTTTTGGTTTGTCAGGATCACTATGAATTGTATTGTTATATAATCGGATGAGAGCTTGATAAACAGTTGTTGCAGTAAATGTCTTTCCTGTTCATGCTCCTCCTGTTAGAAACAAGTGTATTGGATTATTAGGTTCCTTTAACTTTTTCATGATAACGTCTTTAATGATCACTTGTTGCTCTCTGTTTAAAGTTCTTCTTAGTCTGTAATATTTATTATTGTCCATGATCTGTGGATGTCTTGCAATTTCAAATGTCCTTGGGACTAGGTTATTGGTGCTTTTACAAAGTGTGGCTTGAATATCATGTTCTATGTCATATTTTTCTTCTTCTGTAGGTTTTCATTCTGTAAATCTAATGTCATCAATGTTGACATCATTGTCTTTGACTTCAGCAATAGCTTTTTCAATGTCACCCCATCCAGAATTAGTGGTGTAGAAAAATTGTGCACGATTTGTTTGGATAATTGTTTCATTTTGCAAATATGCATTTTCCCAAGTGTTACAGTTTTCTTTTAACGTATTTTCATTTAGTATGAATGGCTTGTACAATATTAATTACTCCCTACAATAGCTTTCTATGTCAACATGCTTGTTGAAGTTTATGGATTGAATTACTTTTGGCTTGGTTTTATGATGAAGCCTAGTGCCATCCTTTTTATATTTGGAAACAAATTCTGCAAGGCAAATATTTGAAATAGCTAGTGGGCATTGTAAATAATAGTCCATTATTGATTTGCACATTACATTTTTTGATTCATCATCTTCTTCGTTTAATGCTTTCACTGATTTCAATATAAATATTCGATCATTTTAAGGTCTTGTATCAATGAAGATGCATTTTCTATAACTATAATTCAATGGCAATGAAAGAGCAAGATGTGTTGCTTGTTGAGATGACATTTGGTGAAGGTTTAGTAAAGCATTTCCTATTCTTGATATCATTTTTATCGCATCTATATTCTCTTGTTGATGGTCTTTACAAATTTTCTTGAATGCAGTTGTCATTGACTTATCCACTTTTGCCATATAAGAACTACAATACATTGCTGCAGCATATGCATTGAGGATGTATTGGGCATCTGTATTTGCTCTCCAAAGCTTTGGTATTTTTTTGGAAAAGCTATTGTTCCATATTTGTGAAGGTTCCCTTTGAAGATAAAGGGTCAGTTTAGTGATTCTAGATCTCAAGGCCATTATGTAGTCGTCTTCATTGACACCTATTTCCTCTAAAAAATTTATGAATGTAAATGTGTTGTTGTAAGTTGTTTTTTCAATTTTGTTGTATATGGTTTTAGAAATTGTATGTAAATATTCATTTGCATCTTCTAAGGGTTCAAGTATTGTTGTATTCCTAATTGGTGGAAATGGAAAACCATATCTGCAATGTGCATTTGTGGATTTTTTGCATCGTTTTGTATGGTGGTGTATATGAAATACCGCTATATTTGGGTCTAAGTCTTTTGTGTCACATGTAATGTGTTTATCGATAAATTCTGTAATGCTTGTGTTGCTATGCTTTCCATATACCGATGCATTTTGAACCCATATGAGGAAGTGGTCATGTTCATTTCCACGATTTTGGAATTCAATTACTGAAAAATAGTCTAATACATTTCCAAAGAAAGACTGATCTGTAAAGATCAATGTTTTTAATGCATTTATCCTATGCCTATAGTATCGCACACAGGCTATTGGGTCTCTTTTGATTAGTTCGTAGACATTTATGTCATTTTTCTGTAATGAAGTATTTGTTGAATAATGGTTTGCATGTAGTTCTTGTAATGTTATTTGCAGTTCAGACCAATTTTGTTCGGCACTGGTGAATGTGAGGAAGAAAGTAGGTGGTCCTAGTTGTCATATCATTGCAAAGACATTCTTTTTAAGGTGTTGTGTGTAATCAGGAGACATGTGTATTGTTTTTAAGTCAACATAACCTATATCTGACTTTAATATTTTTTCTAGATTTGGTTTATGCTTGACTTCTTTTGCTAGTAGCTTTCTTCCTTTTAGTTGGCCCTTCCGAATTCTTATCCACATTGTGGACATCACTTGTTGTATAAGTATTTTAATTGTTTTAAAGAAGAGGTTAGTTGTATGGTACGCAAATTGCCTTTGCAAATGTGTCAATTCCTATAGCACTATTTTTTGGTAACTAAAATTTTTAATGATATCATTATCACGTGGGTTACCAAAGAACAAAGTTGGAAAATTCATTTCTTCAGCATATTTGTCTTGGAATATTCCAATAGGATATTGGTCTTGGGTAGGTGCAACTTCAATCAACTTGTCTTGCATTTTATGTATGTTGATAGATTCAGTGAAGCCATGCACCAAAGTTTGACATGGTCCTTGTTCACTGTCACTATCTGACTCAAAGTCAATTGTGGACGGTTTATTTTGGTTAATAGTTTCAGTATCTGTTTCGATAGCTTGTCTCCAGTTTTCATTGAGTTTTACATTTTGCATTTTATATAATGTTGTTTTTTTCAATTCTTGAAGAGCTTGCATGATAATTGTTGGACGTATCATACCTTTTTGGAAGGCATTTTTATATTGTAAACGTCTTTTCAAGGAAACTGCAACTGTTGTTGTATTAGTTGTAGATACAGGCAAAGCTGTTTGAACAATGTTTGTGTCAACAGGAAAATTAATGATGGAACCAGTTAGGCCAAACTGAGATCTTTTGTATCCAAGCTCCCATATTTGTGCAAAAGCAATTCGTAGTGAAACAAGACGCTCTTCCAATGGTGTTAACATTTTAGCATATTACATTGTATCACTCATTCTAATATTATGTGGTGTAGCATATGTAGGAAGAGTTGATTGTTTTAATGCAAGATTGCATTTTTGACAAATGTAATTTGTTAGCGTATTGATAGGTGGTTGGACTAGTTTATGGTACGTAAGTTTTTGTTCACTTTGAAATGCTCTAATGTCTTTTTTGAAACACAACAATTGACAAATACTACATGAGTATTTTGGTGTGTCTTGAATTTTTTTTTTGAACAGTTGTATTGGTGATAATGTTTTTTTCCTTTGTTGAGGTGAATGTTTCCTTTTTTTGTAGTTTGGGGCAATTTTTGTTTTATTTTTGAATGCATTGGAAAATTTGTTTTCATCAATTTGATTATTGTCTCTAATCAATTTTTTTGTAGTACGAAGTGATATTCTTTCAATAGTATTGTTCTTTTGAATCGTTGGTAATTGTATTTGGCAAAGTTTTGTGGTTTGCTTATCTCTTGATATATTCTTGAACTGTTCTTCTGCTTGGTCATTGCTATAATTGAATTTGCAATGCAGAAGAGGCTCAAAGTGTCCATGGAGTGGATTAGTATCATTGAAAAGTAATGAATATGGTTTCGTATGCGACATGCTGTTGAAGTGCAAGTACTTCTTGCATTTGGTTAGTGACCAGACACATACTTGTATATTTAGCCATTTTGATAACCAGTGAATGCAGAAGACATCGCCCCATAGTCCAATTTCAGTATTGCCTACAGCTGGATTCGCAGACAATTGCATTCTATGCAAATATGATGCAACATATGTAACTTTATGTAGTTCATATAATGTTTGTGCATTCAATTCAAGGTTGTATGAGTCAATAGCGTCATTTTCACCTCTTTGTAAACAAGCCATAAAGTATTCAACAGTTCCTTTTCGTAGTTGAATTGATGTATACTTGTTACCAAGCAAGTATTGGAAGGAGTTGAATAAACAATCTCCAACTATGTATTTGAATGAGTTTACTCTGCATAATCCTTCTTTTTCTAGAACAGTGTTAATGTCAAATTCTGGAACTTCTGTTCGGGTTTCATAGTTTTCTACATTTATAATTTTTGAAATGTTTTCTATTGGTTCGTTTGTATGGCCATAACTTCTAACATGTTTGCAATCTGCCATTTTATCCACATACGAACATATTTCTGCTTGGTCATTGCTATAATTGAATTTGCAATACAGAAGAGGCTCAAAGTGTCCATGGAGTGGATTAGTATCATTGAAAAGTAATGAATATGGTTCCGTATGCGACATGCTGTTGAAGTGCAAGTACTTCTTGCATTTGGTTAGTGACCAGACACATACTTGTATATTTAGCCATTTTGATAACCAGTGAATGCAGAAGACCTCGCCCCATAGTCCAATTTCAGTATTGCCTACAGTTGGATTCGCAGACAATTGCATTCTATGCAAATATGATGCAACATCTGTAACTTTATGTAGTTCATATAATGTTTGCGCATTCAATTCAAGGTTGTATGAGTCAATAGCGTTATTTTCACCTCTTTGTAAACAAGCCATAAATTATTCAATGGTTCCTTTTCGTAGTTGAATTGATGTATACTTGTTACCAAGCAAGTATTGGAAGGAGTCGAATAAACAATCTCCAACTATGTATTTGAATGAATTTACTCTGCATAATCCTTCTTTTTCTAGAACAGTGTCAATGTCAAATTTTGGAACTTCTATTCGGGTTTCATAGTTTTCTACATTTATAATTTTTGAAATGTTTTCTATTGGTTCGTTTGTATGGCCATAACTTCTAACATGTTTGCAATCTGCCATTTTATCCACATATGAACATATAATGCATTATTACCTGTAGATGTTGTATTGAAATTGATTCGCAAATAACCCCTAGCAATAATGGAAAATAATTCCAATCAGCTCCTATTGTTTCTATGCATAAAGTGTTTGCAAGCTACATGATTGAAACAACATTTGTTCGATTGAATTAAATACTAGGTACATGTATCATACATCTCCTTTTGATTATGATTAGTAATCTAATTTAGATTAAAATATAAATCATCATTTTTTTATATTACATTGTTATATTTTGAAGACTAATTTTAGCAAGATTCAAATGAATGAGAGTTCTACTAAAAAGGTAAAATCATTTCTTACTTTATAGTGCTTACTTTGATACAAAAAACTTAGAAACATTTATAGAAGCAATGATAAACTATAGAATGAAAATAGATACTTGCATACCTATCACATACTATTTATCTTAATATTTTTTGAAAGAAGCCTTTAGAGTTGAACAATATCGCTTAACCTGTGCATGTATAAATGAAACAATTATTACTAATAAAGAAAATAGAGAAACATTTATAGGAGGAATGACAAACTATCAAATGAAAATAGATACTTGCATACCTATCACACACTATTTATCGTAGTATTTTTTGAAAGAAGCCTTTAGAGTTGAACGAAATTGCTTAACCTGTGCATGTATAAATGAAACAATTATTACTAATAAAGAAAATAGGGAAATATAATACAAAGCTAGATTACAAAGAATATCTTTAGAAAGTCTTGTATAGACTCTATTTGTTAATATATAATATTCATATGCAAATGTTAAAAATTATACAATACAATAAAATTAAAGAGCTTATAAAAATTGAGAGTTTATTTAATTCATTTTTTTTGCTTTTAGAATAAAATAAATATAAATTTTATATGTAAAAATGAAGAAAGAGGAAATTGAAGCTTAAGTTATATATAGAAATATAGATGAAGGTCTTGAGAAGAAATATAGATTTGTTAGATGACAATAAATTAATGATATAAATATATAGTAATAAACATTACTACAATTGAATTTTTCAATTTAATATGTATGATTTATTTATTCTTTTTTATATTATGACAATAGATCAATAGGAAGAACCTAAATACAGATAAAAACTTAACACTATTGATATAATAAATATTATAAAATACAATTAATTAATAATGAATACTAAGTTTTTTATATTTGGTTTAAAATTCATATAATAAAGTAAACTGTTTTAAAGTAAATAGATAAATAGATACTATAAAATTCACAATCATTTCCAATAAGCCCTCAAGTTTGCTGAGGGGGAACAACTTTGCAAAAATTGGAATTTCTTCACATGCTATACAATTGTCTATACAAGCTTCAATTTTCTCTTTGTTCATTTTTACATATAAAATTTATATTTATTTTATTCTAAAAGCAAAAGAATTGAATTAAAAAAATCTTTGATTTTTATAATTGCTTTAATTATATTGTATTATATTATTTATTAACATTGACATATAAATATTATATATTAACTAATGGAATCTCTACGAGACTTTCTAAAGATATTTTTTTTCTACAAAAATCTATTTTTTACTACACAATTTCTATATAAAAAGTCGATTATTTTAAGAAGTTAAATAAAATAGCAATTTCTATAAAGCACTAAATTATTTTAGAAAGAGAAATAATAGAATAGTTAGTTGATATAAATATATAATCCTTCCCAATAATGAAACAAAATTCCAATCAGCTGCTAATGTTTGTATGCATATAGGGATATTTTTGTTTTTCTAATATTAGCTGTAGATATTTTTATGAAATGAATTAACATTTATCTAAGTTAACTCATATAAAACAAGAACTTTTGATTTCTTTTCAATATCTTCATCTATATTTCTATATATAAGTTAAGGTTCAATTTTCTCTTCATTTCTTGATAATTTTGTCATTATTAACATAGATGATATTTTAATCTGAGTAAGACATTGGAGGAGCATATCATTAATTTTTATTGTTGGCTTTTTAGTTTTTAAAAATCTACACTTGAGTTCATTAATTTTTTAAATCATATAGATTAATTTATTACCATTGGAATAGCTAATATATTTGGAACTTATAGGAGCAAGTTTCTAGGAAACACGACCCTATTGTTAGCCAATATTCTAGGATGCATATTTAGATAGTTGTGTTGAGTAACTAACTTTTTCAATATTTCATATGTAAATACATGTATTAAAACAATTATCTAGTGCAAATCAAACTCCATTCTTTATAACAATATTACAATTTAAAGTATAGATTTTTTAAAGGACAATAAATTAGTGATATAAATATATAATCAATAAGAAGAACCTAAATACAAATAAAAACTTAATACTTTTGATATAATAAATATTGTAAAACATAATTAATTAATAATCAAGACTAAGTTTTTAATATTATTTTTTAAATTCATTTAATAAAATAAACTATTTTAAACTTCATATTAAAATATGTTAAAAAGTTAATATTAATATTTTAAACAGAGTAAAACACAATAATAGTAAGGGAGAGACACTCATACATCTCTTCTAGATTTTGCAGTTGAGATATCCAGTTCACAATTTCGGCACTCAAACTGTTATTTTGTAAATATCTACAAAATAATGGAATTCACAAAACTTTTCTTCCAATGTAAGACCCCTATTAATAAAGGGAAAGAAGAGAGCAATTTCATTGGAAAAAACATACTCTTTCTAACTTAGTAAAGTTAGATAAATTTGGCAGCTATCTTCTAAGGTAGTTGTTGTCTAGCGACCTGATGCACACACCCACATGTATTTTTTGTTGATTTGGAATTTTTATGAAAACCCTTTATGCCTTGTATTTTTTAGTCAGGAGTTTTAGAATTTAGAATTTGAGGCTTACATGCGAAGAAGTTCGGTAAACTATGCAAGACTTAGTAGTATTATTCCTCTCAAATTCCTACCCGATAAGTTTCTGGTGAGAGAGAAATATTAACACGAGAAAATTGAGTTCTTTCATTCTTTCTCGAGAACTGGGTGATAGATGCTGAGTATCTCATAAATCTTTGGAAAACAAAAGGTTTTATACCTGTAGGAGATTGGTCGAAGAAATTTTGGAATAAGTGAGATAAAGCTTCAAACACTCACAACAATCTCATGTCCGCTGTCCTTCTCACTTCTGACACCAATGTCTTCACTCCCACACAATAGTTTTTCGATGGTTTCCCACCCCCAGACTGTATCCGGTCAACTTCCCTATATAATGAAAATTTGTACCCTCTTCGTTTTCCAATTCTACTGGGCCACCCAAATAATCAGTGGTTATAAAATTATTTATAATAATTTGTTGAAAAAAGATCACATGAAAAACAATCGAAAAAAATCATGTACAATCAAAGTGAATAAATGATCATTTAAAACCATCAAATCCGAAGCCGGCTGCCAGTAGTTCCATCAACATTAGCTATGGGCCCCACGCCTTCTTATTGGCTCTGCTAAATAATAATAACGAGAAGCCCAAGCTAAGTTTAGGTCTAGTTTTGGGGGCGCAACCACCGCCCAACAAACTAGGTGATTTGGAGTCTATAAATCTCATCACGCTGGATTAAACAGAATTGATAATATTTTGGCATCCGTACCTTGCATCTTCGAAAATCTATACTACCAAAACATAGAGTCAGCAGCCATCATTGGTCATGGGAATGGAGGAAGTCAGTCATCCGAAGGGCTCTCTCAACATTTCACTGAGGATAAATAGTTGTTTTAACCCCAACGATGGGATTCTGGCACATTTATCATATAAACTTGATTTTGCTTTCAAATCTCAAGAGGAAATCTCTGGTATTTCTTAGTTGCAGAAATTAAAAGGGTGGTGCATGCAGTCTCAGTACCCCATGTCGATGCAAGGGCCTCAACGGTGAGGGGAGGAGTAAGATTACCATTTCTATAGGCAGCTCGGGTACTAGTTACTGTAGGTTCAATATCTCCTCTGCATGCAGGTTCACATGCACAACCCTTACACGTCTGAATTAGAGTTGGGGCCCTGCAGATCGATATCGAGATGCATGCAGAAAAACACAAAATAGAAGAGCAAAACTGCTGAAGAATACGTTGATTCGGCGACGCTGCGACGACTGCCATGATTTCTTGGCTTGGCCCATAATCCCAAACCCTTCCAAGCTAAATCAAGGAAAAGCAAAATCGATAAATGAAGCAAAAAATTTGCCTTCTTTGGCTTTCCTATGTATAAAACTTGGATGCTGCTGGTTCGAAAACCCTAAAAGGAGTTTAAGATATTTAATCTGGGGAAAGATTTGATGTACAATTACTGCAACCTTATATATCAAGCTTAAACGATAATGACACATTTACACATCTTTTCGACTAAAAGGACTTTAAAAACCCACGAAATAGCAACAGATGGGTTTGGCGTTATGGGCCAAGCCAAGAACAATTGCATAAATCTCAGAAAATAATATGAGATAAAATTACAAACTGACCTGGATCGCATTTCTGGTAAAAATCCGAAACCTCTGCAGGGGCAAACCGGAACAGAAGCAAAGAAACAAAACAAAACGCTACTCCGCCAGCCTCCTTTTACTTGGGTCAGTCGTCAACAAGAGAAATGCAGAGTTTGAGATTAAAGCACGCAGCAAAAAAAACGATGAGAACGATGCCGACATCAACAATTAGAGGACAACACACATTTAATAACTTTTGCAGAAGATAAAATTGCAATTAATGGAGATGTGAGGATAATGATTTAAAAAAAAAAAGTTTATAAACCTGTCACAGGTGTACAGAAGATAAACTTGCAATCAATGCAGCAGTTGGGAGAATTATTTGAGTTTTTGTTGAAGAAAATTAGAAATTTTCATTGCCTTTTTCATCCACAGCCAATAGAATTTATGAAAAAATGTATTTTTCAGTCCCAAAAAAACCATGCAAATGAGTAAACCTTTTGCAAACATTAGTTTATCAATGAAATTTTTAGATTTTATAATTAATATGGAACTTGGTGATTCCATTAGTTTCCTGCCAAAGGAGAAAGGCAGAACTAATAAATGAAAAATAGAACGCAAGTCTCTACCATAAACCCCTGCCTAATGATAAAAAAATTCAAAAAGCTGAAAAAAGAAGAACAATCGGGAAAACTAGTAAGCTTAATTCTCAAAGAAAAAGCTCTTTAAAACCAGAAACCAGTCAGCTTAATTCTGTAATAAAGATCCTACAATGTAACGAGAAGGAAATCCCTCCACAAATTTCAAATTTCATATACATGTGCGCTATGCGGTATACCACTGCACCGAAGGCTCACACATAAGCAGTGAAATTAAAATTCAGACTTGAACACCTCGCGTATATAAGCAGTCCCAAGACAAACATATCATGAATGACTAACACACAAGAACATTCCTTATAGCAGCTAGAAATTTTATAAAAACCTCTCGAGGTTTCAACAACATGGCGGCGCCGATTCTGAGGTTATCGCCATTGCTGAAAAATTGCAGAAAGGAAAATATATTTCTTCATTCAATTCTGGGATGGAATAATAGTAGGCGTTATGCTTCGAATTCAACCGCTGAAGAGGCTGCAGAAACCATCTCGGAAGGGTTTCATAATGAAGTGAAGTCCGTGCTCAGGAGAACCGAGGAGTCCGGACTTTATGGATTCGATGTACTCAAGTCTGCCAAGGGTTTTCGGACATTTGTTCAGAAGGCCATAGAAAGGTAAATGACGTGCCTGTTTGAATCTTTTATTGTGGACTGGACTGCATATCGATGACTTAATTTGGTTCCGATATTCCCGGTTAGCTTGGTCGACTTTTTATCTGGGAAATGATTAACGTCGGCGCTTGCGCTCTGTAGAATGAATTAGCTTGGTTATTTCGTATGATAAAACTAGACAATCTACGCTAAGGAGCTAGTACGCAGCAGTAGATGATCCCAGGATGCTGATCGGAGAAGGTTGTAGGATGGAGTTTTAGCTGGTCCACGGACAATAATCTTTCTATTCTTTTTTCGGTTTATTTTATGGTCGAATTCGGGTGTTTTTTGTCATGAGATGCTGCAAACGTATTATCTAGATACGTGCGGCCATTTTGCTTTTCATATAAGCGAAGATTTTATGTTGTCTTTTATATGTGCAGTTTTTTAATTTACAGCAGCATTTATAATTGAAGTCAGTTATGACGGCGTTCGAATGCGTCAGAATGTGTATTGGTGATTTGTGGAATAATAGTTATGGTTCGGGTTCAGCGCCGTGCAGGAATTTTCGTTGGGTTTTTATTGCTGGGTTCAGCCTATAATTGGCACAAAATATACAAAATTAAACATGGAACTGATGGAAGAGCTTAGAATTGATAATTCAATGTTAATTGTCAAATGTTTTCAATTACTCAAATAGTGAAAATGGTCCCTGTGACTTGCATAAGAACAAAAATAAATTCCCTTGTCTTTGCCCTAAATTCCAAGTTCCAAATAGAACCAGAAATAGAAAAGAATTTGTAATATCTGTGTACCTGGTTGAGATATTAAAACATTTCAGGAAATCATTGAAATATAATCCACAAAATAGATCTCCACTAGACATTAAAAGCAAAGATATTTCCTACTTGGGTTAGGAACATTGATTTAATCATGAGATATATTTAATTTATTGATGGAGCTCAATCATTGTAGAGCTAGGATAACAGGCATATTATGGTGCCATAAACAATCGTCTACCTTGGGTCCAAGAGGAGAATTTCCTCTTGGCCATCATGTGGCTTCTTGCCATCCAGTGAGGATTTCTGTAGCCATTTCTGATCCTCTACCCTTGGTCCAAGTGGATATTATACCTCTTGGCCATAATGTGGCTCTTGCTATCCATATGAGGGGGTGATCTAGTGAGAAATCTGTATCTTATCATGTGGCTCTTGCCATTCATACAAGGGATTGTACCTAGTGAGTAATTTCATAGCTGTCACCCTTCCATTTTTGTCTTGGTTCTTCTCCTTATGATTAGAGTCCCTTAACAAAGTGGACAACCAAGGTAAGGATTTGAGGAATTTACAATAGGGTTTCTGGAGTGTCTTTCCCTTTCAATCCCAAGGGTAGGGCACTCCTTGCAATCCCCTTGACCTCATGGGACACTCTGTCATAACCATGAGGTGGCTTACTAAGAATAGGACCTCATAACAGACTCTCTCCCTGTTTTCCTTATTGTCCCCACCGTGATTGATAATAGCAAACAGCTAAAGAGTTCCACATAATTGCATGTTTTCTTCATATAAGAGATCATTAATAATAATATATTTATGCATTATTTTTAAAGAATCCATAATTGGATCATTATTCATAAGTAGAAATCATAAATAAGGTTATTTTTCACAAGCAAGAATTCATAAATTAGAATATACTATGCTGCTTATTGTCAGAACTGATACTTCATACTGATTTTCTCATCCTTCTCAAATGCTGTTCTTTAATATAGATGTATCTCCTCTTTGGGCAGAATACCTATGTCCCTTCTTGGTCATATCACTTTGAACTAATACATCCTTTCACTTATCTAAATTGCACCTCATTTGGAAATAATCATTGTATGCAACACTGCATATTAATCAATAATTATTCAATACAACACTGCTTATTGAATCCTGAGAGCAATATCACAATTTGACCTGCTCATCAATATATACTTTTTAATGAATCAGTGATCTTTTGTCATTAACTAATATTAATTGATCTCATCCTTATTTCATCCTGACTGAATCTTAATCATATGCTATTAGATTGCTGTCGAAAGGGAATTGCTTCATTCCATGTCAGGTGCTGATCTCCTTGCATATGTGCCTCATCTTGGCATGGGTGTAAGTTGTAACATTTCAAATGTAACTTTCAGACAATGATATCGAATAATGAACAATTTAGGGGATTTTTTAAAAAGCTTCTTTTAAACCTTAATAACTGAAGTAACTACTATCCTTTTCACATTAACATGATTAACTGAAAGAAAGATACAATTTCTCTAGAATAACTAACTTCATATGAAAAGGAATCTAACTATCAATTTTTCATTTCATTAATGCCAAAATAAAAGAAGTCATTAATTGATATACTGACAAAAAATAAACCATAGATATTGATAAGCTTGATGGTTCGATCTTGTTTATTTTTACTTCAAAGCTCCTCACCTCTTCCAAGGGAAGAGTATCATCAAGTGCTTACCTTCCAACCATTGATCTTGTGATCTTGACGAATAACAGTCTTCCACACAACTTCCTCACAGTAGTGATCCAAACCTACAAGAGAAATGCTGAAATAAGATTTCTGTCTTTTATGCCATCTTAGATTTGGTGCAAAACCCACAACTTTCATAGCCAATCTATAGGCATCTTCGCTCATGGGAATGACCTTCCTAGCTAGACATTGCCCTATTGGTTCTAGTGACTGACGGTTACTACTTGTACCATAGGACTACCTTGGCCAAGGTTTTATAGGCGCAAGTGCTGCAATTTGTGCTGTCATTGTCACCACCGAACTTATTTATTGAGTCCTTTAGAATCTTTAAGGTCTCCATGACCCATCGAGGGCTCGTTATCCTTATTCAGCAATAATGGTCCATTGATCTAAGATTAGTACTCATTGGCATCGGAAAAGCCTTAATGGTTTCCATGCTTCATGAATATACTATATATAGGAAGTCCCTTCCCAACAGTTCACCATTATTGTAAATATAAAGTATGATTGACATTTTATAGTCTTTTTGACATTTAGCAATCTTTTCTATTCCCTTCCTCAAATAGAAATGGAACCCTTATCAACATGCAACCATAGTTATAACTATTCAGGCTCGATCTAGGATCTCGAGATGATGTAACATTCTTATTGATGACATACTGTCATATCTAATAATAATCTGGTTTTACCTTGTTATGATACTTCGATTTTGTATTAAACAAATGAAAGCTCTCTATATTAGTGTTACTTGGGGACGCATCCCTAAATCTTTTTTTCAGCCATCTATGTCCTAGAAACATCACGGGAGAGGCAACGCCTAGGGGACTTTGACTTTGACTGCAAGAGGAAATTTAATTTTGATTCTTAAAGTAACACAAATTTGCATACAAGTTCTACTAATTCTTATATTTTAAGGTCTATTATGTATAACTGCATGCTTTATCTATGTTTTCATATGAATATTTTAGATTTCTTTACATACTTCAATTTTCCATATTGTTATATAGTTGTCCCCAAAACTGACAAAAAAAATTGTCGTCCTAGAAACCCATCCCCTCGTTACTTGTTGTGCGTGTCCTGGAAACTTTGGGCAACAATGCCCTAATTTAGATTTATAAAGGCGATGTTTCTAAAAGAAACAATTGTGGATTAAGGATGAAAATTGAAACCACCTAAGATGACCAAAATGACCATTGAAGAAACATTACATTATCTTTATTCCCTCCCTTAGTGGTCATCATTCTAACTACATAGTTGAAGACACAATGTCTTTTGGTTGCAAATACAAAGAAATACTAGGTCACGTCTAATCAAGGAGAATGTCTTAGAATCTGAGTGACTGAGAGAATGTTAAGTTCTAGTTCTGGAACATATTACACGTTGAGGAAGATCAATTTCCTCCCTCCAGATTGAATATGTTTATTGCATAGCGGTGTACTCTTCCCCTCCAAAAATAACAAATTTTGAGAATGGGTGAATTTCAATGAATCAATCCTAACAATGAGTTAAGTGGCATGAGGCACCTGAATCAATATGCCAAACAAAAGATTTCACATGGTTTGTAGGTCTTTTAGCCATGAAGGCATAAAAGGAAGACTTGCTTTGCTTAGTGTGCTCCACCACATTTGCTTAGCTTGTGCAACCAAGCGTTTATGGCACTCGAGTTTCATGCGACCATACTTATGGCAATAGTTGCACTGGATGTTCTTCTTCTTTGAGCCTTTTGATGCTGAAGCAAAGGATTTCTATAGAAAAGATTGAGATTTTTCTTTATCCATTGAAAGGATTTAGCTATGAAGGCCTATTTTTTGGAAGATGAATTGGTACTACTGCTGAATTGTTGTTTCCAACGATCTTACTGTAAAGTATTATGTGGAGATTCAAAAATGTCAAGTTAACATTTGTTGAAGCGATGTTGAGAGTCTCAACCAAGTGCTCATAGGAAGACAATAAACTTTTTAGGGTTATCTCTACCATGTCTTCTTCCATTTTGTGGCCAATCCTTTCTAACTATCAAATATCCTTGATTTTATTGAGATAATCCTATAGGGACACTCACTCATCTATCATGATCGTGAAGTTCGTGTTCTTTAAGGATGCACGACTCTTATTAAAGGTTTCTTGCAAACCTTTTAGATTCATTCAAATTTTTGTAGCTGTTTTGGCAAAAGGAACTTGTGGTAGTTGAGCACAAGTGACATAAAGTTTGATAAGCATAACAACTTCTCGATTTTACTTATTAAATTTGTCTTCGTCCTTGCCTTCATCTTTAGGACGAGCAGTCCTATGAAAAGATTGTCAACATGCTCTGCTTTAAGGTATTATAGTTTCTGCCGTTGAATTTCTAACTTTCCTCAAGCAGAATATTCGTTAGAAATGCCACCACAAGTAAGGTCAAAATTGCTTCACCAAAGGGTGGCATGTCTATCGAGGCAGAATATGTTTGACAAGTGAAAGTGCGTAAACACAATGTGTAATGAACAATATTGAGACAAAAAAAGTGGCAGAAATTTTGAAGCGAATGAGAAAATTCTCAGCATGGATTCCAATGTACATATTGTTGAATTGGATGCCTTGCCAAGAAACCCCGTGGAACAAAGGGTAAAATATGCACTTAATACATTTTTATTCAAAACCTAACATAATCATTAGGTATTCATGTACATCACATAACCACAACATAGGCGAAACCAAACATGCTAAAGATAAGTTAACGAACATAACATGTTTGCACACAAGTGAAAGATTTCAGAACTCTTCCGAAGGTTCCTAGACAACCCATCATATACCTGGGATAGAAAACACACGTCCATGAGGCTGCCCTACAAGGATCCGAACATTTACAATCTTGAGAGGCTAAGCCAACAAGCATTCATGGGTATCAAAATAGGGAGTTTAAATCAAATCCTGACACGTAAGATAGATGTTCATTTTAAAGCCCAAAATAAAGGTTGCTAGTATGGCTAATCATACAAATTCATTTTGTTTCTAACCATTCATAAACCAATAGGGAGTTATCAAATGACTAGATAAAGGTCCAACAAAAAGCTAGGAAGAAACTAGCAAAAGAAAATTGGGATAAAAAACCAACAAAAGGCTCAATAGGTGGAGACATTGATTCTTGCCATGGAGACACTAATCAACAAAGATGCCGATCTGCGACTGATAGACTTTTGATACAAAAAGTCTCAGTCCAATAATATTGCAAACATTAATTCATAGGCGAAGACGCTTATCGACATAGATGCCAATGGACAGATAGAGACGTTGATCCATGAAAGTGGTTGAAAGTGCAAGAAACTTAATGCTGATTTTAATCCGACTCCAATTCATGGCTAACGTACAGGTTAGCTCCACACCAGAGATTGCCAAAATAAAACACATCAAGGCTATGATCACTCGATTACATACAATTCATACACAAAACAATAGGAACATAAGCTAATCAATAACATCAAATACACAAATGTGAGCAATATCCATCAATGTCCACATGTGGAGTGAACTCTTAAGTTCCAAGCTCTTGTAGGCTAGAGGAAATCCCTCCCTATATGCTGGTCTCAAATATTGGTATAGTGCAACACTTGCCTACCACAAGGTACCAATAAGCCCATCCATTGTGCTTGCGGAGATAGTAACATGACCTCAAACATGCAAGTCAGGAGTGGCTAAAGCACATGCCAAGCAAATGCATAATCTAATCTCACACGACACCACAAATGTCCAGTGCTATACACAAGTATAGAATGCAATCATACATGGAGAAGCCTTAATATGTGATCTAACATTCAAATACTACCAAGAACCCATATAATCACAATATACCAAGGGTACTACTCAGTACTAATAGAGGTTTGGTATGGAGACTCAAGAATGAAAGTGCCATCACATGGCACATGGTGGCCCATGCTACATTGAGCAATTATTCTCTCAACAAGGATGCTCTATCGAGCCATATCAACATCTGCAGTTGACAAGGCTACATTGTACCATATAAATGTCCTCAGAGGATGACAAGTTAAGGACATACCATATCAATGTCCTCAAACGTTAACAAGGTTGTCAGATTAACTCTTATTACTATATTTTGACCCCATTCATTTATTTAGTTATCACTGATGACAAACTCTACTGAGGGATACCTTGGGACCCCTTTGTGTCCTAGTTTGCCTAGGAGAGCCACTCCACTCCATGACTCAAACACAAACAAGCTCATCTCATTACAATGACAAGGAACAAAGCACAGGTAATGCAAAAAGACAAAAACCATAAAAGACTTCTCAAAGTCATAAACTGCAAAACTTGGTGAGCTCTATTGGTCTCAACACCAAGAGCACAAGTCACTTGGACCTTGGCATAGGAGCATAGCTCAACTACATGCATGAATGGGTTCTTAACACTTGACATCCATGTGTTACATGCGAGCTCAACCTTAGGCATGGAGTACGCCTCACAAGGCACAAGCAATGCAAACTAACAATGGTAGGAGGATATCTCAGCTCCCAAAACCTTCAATGCAAGAAATTGAGTAAAAGCAAGCATAAGCCAAATAACACATTTGATCAATTGGCTACTTTGCCACTGTAACATGCTAATTTTTCCCACTTCTAAGTAAACAATTAATTATAAACAAAATAAACAATATCTTTCATATTCACATCAAAATAGTTATAATAACAACTTTACACATTCAAATGAAAGGGGTCAATGACCATAATAGAATATCTGAATCCTAGTTCATGGAAAGAGAGTAATTAATTTAACAATATTAACCAACTAACATATCTTCAACTAAAATGCAATACATAAAAGTAAAGTACCCGTTAAAAAAGATAGCTAGAATATAGAGCACATATTTGTCTCGTGCAAGTCTTGACATCTGGAGGAGAGGAGAAGCATTGTCAGGGGCTTAACTTCCCAACCACAGGTCCTTAAGTATCCCCAAACAACCTCAATTGAGAAAGGCAATCCCTACTCGGGATTAGACATGGACACCCTTGTCTTGCCACTGAGGATCATGATGTTAAGAGTGTTGGCTAGGCTTCCAACTAGGCTAT
Organism: Cupressus sempervirens; assembly: GCA_028749045.1. Classification (NCBI taxonomy): domain Eukaryota; kingdom Viridiplantae; phylum Streptophyta; class Pinopsida; order Cupressales; family Cupressaceae; genus Cupressus; species Cupressus sempervirens. The sequence continues at coordinate 256,865,952 of CM053786.1, read as the reverse complement.
GGAATCCTTTCCATCGACCCATCTATCCAACTGCTAGTAACCCTGACCTCTAGTGATCACAGCAATAAGCATGCCACTAAACCTACCCTGTCCAGGGATTTAAATGGACATTATGTGCTATTGAAAATGATAGTTGTGATAGAGATCTTTATCTCTGGAAATATGAATGTTATACTGTTATTGCTACATTCAACTGAAAAGGACACTTATGTTTAAATTATAATATTAATTGTAATGACATGTTCATTCGACATGCATTGAGGCATGAATTTTCGAGAGTTGTAATTAATTATAGGAGTTATGAGAATCTCAAGAGACCTTCGGTTATAATGTGAAGAGTCTCTCCTATTGTTATATACTAACATCAAGCAAAAGATATTGTACTCTTGAACATTTCATTATCAATAAAGATATATTTTTGTGTGGTTGGGGTTTTTCCCTTCATTCTCGAAGGGTTTCCCAGGATATTTTTGGTGTTTATTGGTTCTGTTTTGCTCCTCCTCATTGCTGAATAATACCATTGATTTCTGGGCTAAAACTTAACATGGTATCAGAGCCTCTCCTGGTAATGTTTTGTGGCATACTTCTTTGGATATTGCAAGCTTATATTGTTGGGTGTTTTATGTGTTTTATGCCAAATCTTTAATTCATATTGGGCATGGCATTTTTGAGCAGTAGGGTGGCTATAGCGTCATCTTGGAAATTCTTTTCTCTTTGCATGCAACTTTATCTAGTGTTCTTGATTGGAACATTTGGATTTTATGTTTCGTTTTAGATTATTATAGTTTTTATGAATACACTCTCTAAAAGATTATGTTAGAGATTAAAGAGTCCTTTTTAATCAAAGGAAGAAGCAGGTTTATTATAATTATTCTTGTGTGGCCTTATTTTGTCATTGTGAAAGACACATTGATAATGGACTTCTCCTTCTCTTCCCACGTTGAGGATTTTTGAGCGGTCAAGCTTGAAGCAAAATCGTAATTATTTTATGTGGATGGATCGATTGAAAGAATATGTGAAGATTAATGTAACTGTTCAGGCTTCATACTCACGATGGTCGGAAACATGTTTGGAGTTTATTTTCTTTTCTTCAGATTGATAAGAAATGGAAGGCCATTGCTTAATCTTCATCTTTGTCTTAATTTGTGTTCATATCCTTGTTCTGAAGTTTTCGGCCTAAATCCGCAAGAAGTGTTTGCGGTTGTTGAGAAGGAATCTAGCATGCAGGTCACTCCTTTGAGTAGCAATTCATTTAGACTCCTCACTCTTTTATCTCCTCCCTATTGTCGGTTAACATTATCCTTCATTTAATTTGTTATTGGAATAATATTGTTTATTCTCATGTTTTAAAGCGTGAGTTGGCAGGTGAAGTTGTTGTTTGCGATGGATGTGCGTTTGACCACCCAGGTGTCTTTATCGATCTTCCATTCAACAGATTGTAGGATATCATCCACCATTTATTCTTAGCTCAGTTTTAGGGGAAAATAGGATTTGCTACCCCCTTATATTTTTTTCTTTCAATCTTCCTCTTGGTCTCACAAAATACAAATTTACGTGCTCGCATGGAGCTGGAGTGTAATACTCTAAGATACAATTTGGCATTTTTTTTGGTCAACAACAAACATATTCCTTCTTTGTCGACCATGGAAGTTCTTGGTTTACTAGACATATTTTACAGTCATGAAATTGATCTCAGTTTTTATGTTGCTCGAAGCTTGTCATAGCATTGATTCTTATTATTGTTACCTCAGTATCATACTTGCATGCTTCATCAATTTCATTGATGTTGTGTTTATGTCATGACATCGGTGAAAGTAATTCAAAACGAGCTTGAAGTTGTGTTCTCTTGAGAGGGAGATTGGTGATGATGGCAGAATAGTCCTTCCATGTTTTGATAGGGAAAAGATGTCCGTTGAAGATTATTATAAGTAAACAAATTCTTAAGTTCGTTGGATTTCTTTAGATCTAGAAGCTATGTATCTACAGGCAGAGTGGATGTGTGCAGTTCTTTGCATGAGGCGTCCTATTAATCTTACTCCAGTTTGGGATTCTTTAAAGGTGAATGTCTTATTCATGCATGCATTATTTATCTTCTCGGAGGGATGAGTATTGACATGCATGCTGTGAATACGCATCAGGAGAGACAAAGACTACATAAAGATAAGTATTTTATCATAATTTTTATAGCTGGTAACAGTGTTTTCTTCTAGTATTTATTTCTATATATGATAGATTGTTTTACTAATCTCTCTTGATTGCAAATGGATGCAACAGGATTTTTGAGAATGTTTATTCACAGTCACATTCAAAGGGAAGTTTCTAGCATATTCATTTGTGATATTTGCTTGCAGTCTTTAGATTTTGAATGATCAAATATTGAGGAGTAGTTTATGAGTGTTTTTTTGTAAAACTCTGACTTTTTGTGAGCTCTGATCTTGATTTTTTAAGGATGGATACTTGAGGAATGTTGATGGTGTTATTGTATTACTGTACATTCTTGACAACCCAATTTAGATTTTGAGATATCTTATAACAGGAACAAGCTGGGTGCAGTTGTAGTGTTCAAAGGTTATGCCGCCTCTTTGCAGGAAATATGAGGATGCAACAAGATAAGGATTATAACTCCAGAGGGAGATGTTGAGCTTGACAGGGAGATTTTAGCTTCAAAGGGAGGATTCTTAATTAAGAGGGAGTACTTATGGAATCCCCATCACTCTCATAGATGCTTGTGGTATTTATAAAATCTGAGACTTAAACGGAATCAAGTCTTAGTTTGTTATTGCTTATTTTATTCTTGTGTGAATAAATGAGATTGTAAGATCAACTATGATAACTCTTTCACTATGCGATAGTGAACATCATGTTGAGAGAGTCCATGATGTCATAACGTTGAGAGATTTCGTGATGGGAGTTGGATGTCATGTTGAGAGATTCCATGATAGTTCACGTTGAGAGACTCCGTGAATAAAGGCTTAGCTGTGAGTCTTAGAAATCTTTTCATGTTGAGTGATTCCACGAATATGATTAATTGTTACAGGTTTTCATGTTGAATGATTCCATGGATATGAGTAATTGTTATAGGATTTCATGTTGAGTGATTCCATGAATGTGATTGATTTTTACAAGTTTTCATAGGATAAATGAAATGAGATTTTTTTAATTAATATTTTGGTTGCAGCCTTGTGTGATTGTTCAGCTAAAGTTCTCTCTCTGGCTAAGAGGGAGTGTTGAAAATGGTAGCTGTGATAGAGATCATTATCTTTGGAAATATGAATGCTATTACCGTTATTGCTACATTCAGCTGAAAAGGACACTTAATGTTTAAATTATAATATTAATTGTAATGACATGTGTCATTCGACATACATTGAGGCATGAATATTCGAAGAGTTGTAATTAATTATAGGAATTATGAGAATCTCAAGAGACCTTTAGTTATAATGTGAACAGTCTCTCCTATTGTTATATATTCACATCAAGCAAAGGATATTGTACACTTGAACATTTCATTATTAATAAAGATATATTTTTGTGTGGCTGGGTTTTTCCCTTCATTCTCAAAGGGTTTACCAGCATATTTCTGGTGTTTATTGGTTTTGTTTTGCTCCTCCTTATTGCTGAATATTACCATTGATTTCTGGGCTAAAACTTAACATGTGCCCGATCACCCACTACTCGACTTGACAGCAAGATTAGTACCCCTTGATCACCATGGGCTGACTTAGTCTACAATACTTGTTAAGTTCATTAATTGATTATTTTAAATTCTGATTTCTTCCTTTTATCTTACAGGTATAACTCATTGTAGATATACTATCAGCCCACCCTCTTCATCTTGACCTTGCTGGTCATCCTTGATGAATCTTACTATGGCTGTCTATATCCTTGAACAATCACTGCTTCTCACAGTCAATTACTTTCTACCCATCCTGGGCTTATGACATATATTTACATAATGATTATGAGTTAGTTATTATCAATTTCCTTAACTCACTTAGAGTGTTCCTCTTATCATAGAGGCATATTGAGGATGCCCCTATATAAGTATTTCACAGGGTTAGAGATCCTTCCAATTATGATTAAAGTATTGAAAGAACAATCATAATAGTATGCAATAATTAACTGTGATCCTTATGTAGTCTTTATGATATAAACTTATGCAAACAAGGCATTCATTTTAGAGCTAGTCCGTCTGGTTCTGTTTAATGCATCACTATATTTCTTTCTGAATTTTAAACTAGGACTTTTAGAGCCTTTTAATATAACAAAATGGCAAGAAAAACTAAGAAAGAATGCGCGACTTGAATGCCCAACTTGACAGAGATATTATCACCCTTAAGTGCAAATGAAAACTAGATTGCTTGATATGGCTCCTAGCTTGTAGCTTCTAACAACACTAGTACAAATGGTTTGTTGTCGAGGAGCACACGGATATGCAAGAAATCAGAAGTGCCACCCATGACATTGTAAGTGCAATCCCATAAAAAGCCAATGAGGTATGAATGCTAATAACAATGAGAGTATGACATTGAATGTGCAATTTGCAGCAAGCTTATACAATATGAAATGCTATTGTAATAATGTGCATGACACTGTATGAACAAAATCACAACAGAGTGTTGTGAATGCTATTGCAGATATGGAGCACGGAAGTATGAAGTTTGCAGAGATAAAGAAATGCAAAAGATAGCATATTTGAACGCCCATGTTGATATATATGAATCACAAAAGAGAGATCGTTTTTTTGCTCTCGTGAGCATGCTCAGTTACAAGCAAGATAAGGAAGGTGGCAACGCTATGAGTTACATTCAAGAGGCTCTAAATAGGTCGAAAACACATGTGGCTATTTCAAAAAGAAAGAAAAAATCAAATAGGCTGTTGGAAAAAATAAAGAGGGTTGATGACATGAAATATTATTAAAAAAAAGCCAAAAGCTTAGACATAATAATAAAGCCTTGACACAAGATGGAAATAATATTTTTACTCCTTATGTTTATCATAATAATACTTTACTTCATTGATATATATTGCAAACATTTTTAGTTCATTTCATGCTCAAGTGAAAACTTCTATTATCTTAATAAATGTGTTGACCCGGTTAGCTCATGGTGATCACTTGGTATACCCTTGTTTGCTTAGTCTAGTTTTTTGCTTGACCAAGGTGGTTTAGGACCCATACCTATTAGCTCAATGGTAGGTGGTGCCCTCATTCCCTTTTCTTCTCTGGCAATGCTTCCCCTCTTCATCGTGTTCTTGCAAAAGAAGTTTATTAAGGTAATAGCATATTTCCAAATTGTTTGATCAAAATTAAATATTCATATTAGCTAAACCATTTGCCATTCATATAACATCATAGTGAACACCATTATTCCAAGTTTCCATGAAATTATAATGAATAACCAACACTTCCATTTCACATGAAACCACAACGATCAACTCAACTTCACATGAAGTCACAATGGTGACAAGGAATGTTTTATAGTTAAACTAAAATAGGGATGTAATAGCCACAAGCACAGATTCCCATGGAATCCATCGGTGATCTCGTTAGAACATGAGGAAGGCTCAACCCACCCAAAAGAAACAAAATACTCAAATCTTGGCAAAATTCGACTAAGGGCAAAAATCAACAAATTTATATTGAAAGGGCACTTTCAGATTGAGAAATAAAAATACCTGGAATGTCCTATGACCATTCCAATTCTATGACATTACTTTATGTAGTATAGACTACTAATTTCATTATTTTACATCATGCCAAACATGACAACTGAGAGGTTCTAGATGATACACAATGATGCACCGACAAAATGCCCAAAAATTAACCTTAAATAATTCAACAAAATTAAAACCCATTGGTCTAAACCTACCCAACAACACAATTATCAAATAAAATCCCGGATTTTGGCACTTTACGGAATCTAGGCAGCATAACTACGCTAAAACCCCAAAATGCAAAGTAGAAAATACACATACATTTGCATATATCCAATCAGGTAATATAAATGCACCAAATTGTGGGGGAATACTAATTTTCAACCGACCAATCTATTACAAATTTTTTTTATTCGAAATGACAAAGTAAATTGAGAAATTTAGAAGCTTTCCCCCTCACGAATGGTAAAAACCAAGAAATAGGGGAAAATAAGGAAGACACCACATTATTGGATCAAACCTTCGGTGAAGCGGAGCAATTTTGGCACAAATTCAATGAGTAAGTCTCTTGATCTGGATATACCAACGAGGAAGAACATTATCTAATTGGTAATCTGTAGAGCATAGGGATTAATATTTAAACAGCCTTTATCTGCATCGATTCCAAGCAGCTAGGAGTAGTGAAAAGGGACAGCAATTAATTTAGAAACAATGCCTCTTTTATGAAGGCAGATATTCTTAGTAAGAGCTGTGACTATGTTCCCCCTTGAGGGTTATATAAGGTGGACCTCCTCTTTGAAAAAAGCATTGAATGAATTGGAATAAGATTGTGGTCTGAAACAGCTATGAAACTGCAGAAATTCGATTTATTATCATCAGGTTGGAATTAGTAATTTAAGGTGTCAAAAATATGTTATGATTATATGAATGAAATATTTATTCTTTGCTAAAATTATAAAGGGGTACTTGAAGTAATTGCACTATTTTCCCAATTTGCGTAATATTAATCATAATTCCAATTGATAAATATGTTATAGCATATTCCTATGGTCAATCTATTTTAAATTAGGTAGGATTGGTTGCAAAATAGGAAAGCCGATCAAACTTTCGAGTTCACGAGAGGTGAATACTTAACCTAATTTTCATTAGACATGCCACCCTGAGATGGAGTGCTTGTGGGTTGGAAGGCTTATGTGTGCTCCTAGGCTTGGTGGAGGAGGGAATCGTCACGCTCTTGTCAAGCATGCCACTCGAAGGTGGAGTGTTCGTGTGCTGGGAGGTTGATTAGTGTTCTTAGGCTTGATCAAGGAGGATGAAGCACCTCCAAGGTGACTGAGGGATGGCGTGGAATGTTTTCTACCCATGCTCTTACAATACAAGGACATCTATCCTTGAGATTGTGCTATGTAAAGTTTCTAGCTGATTTCTAATATGTTTACTAAAGGTATATGTGATGCCTTGAATGATTATTAATGCAATTTATTATATCTATGTATTTTATATGTTATTGAATCCCTAACTCTCATTGAAATAATTGGTCTTATGAATTACATTTCAAATGTTGACTAACATGATTGCAGGACCTAAACCAGGTGTTTTCTTGCTAAAGACATTTCGGTTGGTAAATGTATGATATTAACTGTATTAGATTTCTTATTTTAATTCTTATTGGTATTTTAGGGCAAAATATGGTAATATTTCTAAAAGGGACATTACATCTTATCAGGAGTATCTTCAAATTATCTCATCTATTGTGGGAAGTATTCAACCTGGCATTCATCTCAATTAATTTGTCATTACAATTGCAGTTGTGAATTTTATCCATCCTGTTGTCCTCATTAATGTCACAACCTTTAGCAGCAGACATACAAACATCTCCATTTTCCTCATTAATAGTGAAATTATACATGAGATCCTCAGAGTCAACGTGGGGGTTTTCAAGCTCCAACTTTTCCTAGAAAGAGTCATCTTTAGTGCTTTCAGGGATATAGGAAGGGATAGAGTCAGATTCAATTTTTTCAACATCAACATCATCTTCTTGATTAGCACCCTTAGTAACAGGATTCTTCCCACCACTGAGAACATTAAAATTAGTTATTTTGTAAGTCTGGTAGAACTCTCCTTCCCCCAACAATCTTTGGTTGACCGTCCTTAAATTCTCCAACCTGCTTGCAGAGTAGTCTTTAGGAACAAGGGCTGCACCAAGGTTGAAGTTAGCAAGAACAGATTTCATTTTAATGTTGTTTAGATGCACACCTTTGACCTTTGAAGGGAACCCAATAACAATCCTAATTCAAGGAAAGTAGAATTTGTTCAGAGTTATTTGAGGCCATAATATTCCTTTTATCTTTACTGGTCTTAAGATTTTGAGCAGGAGTACTTAGGATCAGCATTACCAATGTTATCAGTAGAGAGGAGAGAGCTTCTCTTCTTTCTCTTCCCTCTAGGATTAGGAATCCAAGGTAGAGCAAGATATTCATCAAACACATGCAAGTCATTTTTGTAAACTAGACCCAAATACTACAGATATTTTTTTTTAATGTTACAGATATAGTTATGAGCTTTGATTTCAGTTTTTCAAGAACTGAAAGGGATTTGAGATGATGGTGAACAATTGTTATTTCATGTTGCTGCAAAGCAATTCAATTTTATCTTCATAACCTTGGCACAAATAAAACTACTTTTATCATTATTAGTTTCCTGTCTCAACTACTAGGAGTTGTATGCCATAGAGAATTGACTCTGAACTTGACTGAGATTTTTAAATTACCTGTGATTTCTGTCAGATCAGAGGAATTGATAGGCTGCATCAAAGATCTGCCCCCATCTGCAGAAACAATTCATGCCATGGATGAGATCTCAGATACGGTAGGCTTCAGTACAGAGTCTTAGTAATCAAAGTGCTTAATTCTAGTCTTTTTTTTGGCATCTCAAGGAGTAAGCTGTAGCATACTAGATTTTGAACAGAAGGTATTAATGATTTTTTCAGATGCTTTGTTTTTTCAGTTGATCTAAACTACTTAGAGTTTAGCACTAATTGTACTGGATGCAATTTTATAGTTGGTTTATTATAACAACAGCTTATTTTTTATGGTTACAGATTAGTAGGCTTTTGTTGTGTGGCTTCTTAGCATTTAATCATAACTTGAAGTTTGTTGTTTATTACAGATATGCACAGTTGTAGATTCTGCCGAACTCTGCAGAAACACCCATCCTGACAAGTACGTTGTCAAAAACTATCTGTTGGTTGTTTGTTTTCAGTAAACTATCCCTCAAAATATCTATCCTGACATGCATTTAATATATATATTTTTTGAAATGATGTCTTTTAACAGGGACTATGTGGAAGAGGCAAATATGGCATCTTTGAAGTTATATGAGTATTTGCATGTAAGGAAAGTGGAATAATTTGTTTTGCTGTCTGTGTCAATCTATATGAGGTCAGAATGCAATACTAAATTTAAGTGAATATCAAGGATTGTGGTAGTCCATCTGGATATATGCTAAAATCCAGATACACACCAGCTATAAAAGTTTAAATAGCCATACGAAATAGAAAGTTTTGAATAAGAATTTTAAGAAGATTGTACAAACGATCTTATCTACAAATAATTAATTATATTACATAATTGACCATTAAAGTAATAATAATATTATAATATATCTCATTCATCCTATTATAGATGGCTAGGGTTTCACTCGAAATTTCAAAAGCCCCAAATCTCTCATATCAAAACACTTGCAGATACTTTGTTTGATTTATTTTTATTATTGTTACTTTAATGAAAAGACACCCATTACAGACTTATGTGGTAGGATGAATGTGATATATTAGAATATTAATAACACTTTATGTCAAAATAGTAACTGGAATATAACTAAATCAAATAACGAAGGCACAAGAGTACAAAACAATTAGAAACTACACAAAATATATCGTGGCAAAAACCCTCCTCACTAAGGGAAACAACCTAGCCCACCACAAAGTAGATATTTATTAGAAAAGAAAAACTGACTACAAAAATCTTTAGCCCTTTTGAACACATCAGATGCTCAATAATCATATAGAGATCATAGCTCATACAAATAATAGAAATCTGCTTGAAGAACTATCATGCACACATGTATCTCAGAATGAACATCCTTACACTTGCTCTCAGAAATAGAACAGATACTGATACATCAATATTAAATTGATATTGTTCCTCTTCAAAAAAATAGAATGCCTTGTACAAAGAATAACCAGACTAAGAAAAATAAAAATGACGACACTATAATATCGTTTACTTCATACTTGAAAGAACATAATGGATGCAAACAAAAAAAGATATTGTTTGCCGTTACAATATAAACAATCTTTTATTAAATAAAAGTTTTTGACCAAGAGAACCAACATATAGAGTGGACAAACATTTAAGTAACACCACTTAGGCAAAATAAGCACTCCTGACAATATCAACACAATAGGAGAACATGCTGGCAGCAGAGGTACCAAGTCACTGAATATGTAGACTCCAGGTGTGATCATAAGTGATGATGCCAATAAGGAACATATGCACGCTCATAAGGGAAGCGAATAGGCAATAAAAAGAAGAGTAGAGAGTATGAGAGCTGTCACAGAACATTAATGTGAGTACATTATGCTAGGAATGCACAACACGGGTAGAAGAGAAACTATTGCATATGACTCCAACCAAATGTCAAAGATAAGATAAGATTATTAATGTCCAACAAAAGACCACAAAAGGTCTATGGGACTGAGAGTTTACAAACAAACAATTGACAATAGCAGGAGCACCAAACGGTGTCCGAGAAAAGAAAACAACAAGAAGCAAGAAGAGAGAGGCCAAGGAAAGGCTAGGAGTCCTTTCTTGGTAAAAAGAAATCAGTCACAGAAGGATAAGATTGTGAGTAAAGAGGAACCCTAAACTGTCTCTGAGTACTTGTGGAAGAGTGGAACCTCAACTAGATTACACAACTTACAGATACATTCACCTCTGTCATTATGATGATCGGTTTGAGCACGAAGACGATGAGAACCAACTCTAAAAGACCCCAGAGAGATACACAGGGCATGACACCACTGTTGAGAAAGGTAACTAGGATGAACAATAATCCCATCACTGATCTCCAGAAAGTGCTCCACATAGAAGGCCATTCTTGACCGTAAGCCACCGTGAGGGTTAGTCCATGTAGTGGTAATATACTATCCGTAGATATCAATTTTGACATGCTCATTTAATTCTTGTTGAGAGGGGAGGAGATGAGCAGGGGCATTTATGACATTTATCGAGAATTGATAAGGAGGGAGACGATTAATATCAATCCCAATTGAGCTCGGTAGAGAAGATGCCTGAGCATACTACCAACGAGCATATGAGCTAGTATCAGAACTCGTAGTAGCAACAAAAGGACAATACAGCAGGTAGGAGTATCTATCATGTTCACTAGCCAAATCTGCAAAACCATGTAGGCGATGAAGGAACCAAATAAGAGCAAATATGGTCGCAAGATTGAAGGGATGAGCACCAAACTCAACAAAAATGATACTATGAGGAGTGAACTTGTGACATCTAATGATGCGGCGTAAAAGCAATGTTTGAACCCACTTGATTGAGGCCCAGTCAGATCCAAGGAGAGAAGGCCCCCAAACCATTGAGCCATAAAGAACAGTCGACTGAACAAGAGAGTCTAGGAGGAATAACTTGGATGAGGTATCTTAGAAATGGTGTCTGGCATAGCAAGAGAACCCATCCCTTTATTAATTCTGGATTGTATTGCTGGTCTCATACTGAAGCGGGGCCCTGAAAACTTCACTCCCAGATACATATAAGAAGTGATCTTAATCTCCTGTCCCTGAAAAAAGAAGTGAAGATGAGAAGTCTTCAAGCAATTAAAGATCATAACTCAAGTCTTACCCAGGTTAACTACAAGCTGTCTCTAAACACAAAAGGAAGCCAAACCATCCATAAGCCTTTGAAACTCTCTCGAGAAGAAGCAAGAAGAACCACATCATCCGCGAAAAGAAGAATGAAGATCAAAATTTGGTGTAAGTAGCAACCATCTCCAGGGAGCGAAGATTTCAAAAGGAAATCCTCAAGCTCATCAATACAAACTGAACAAAGTGGGGAAGAGAGGACATCCTTCTTTAACCCCAATGGTGCTATGGATCGAAACTGAGAAACCATTAGGAGTTCTCAATCTATCCACCACAGTTTCGTATAATTTCATGATAGCAGTAAGTAACATCTCTGAAATCCCAATTTTCTGAAGCCTTTGAAATAAAGCCATCCTAGGAATAAAATCAAAAGCCTTGCAAAAATCAACAGAGTAGTAGTAAGCTTTTTTCGATTTGTGTCTAGCCTCCTCAATAATAGCCTGTAAAGTGAAAATGTGATCCATGATCTGATAGTTTGTAATGTCCCCATTATTATCAAGTTCCTGCAATTGGCTAGGTCAGTTCACCATTGCGACCCTTGTGAGCTGACAGTAGGATTTGAGGGTCTTAGTTGTGTGGTTATAGGCTTTCTAGCAGCCTATGGCGTGTTTTGGCTCCGTTTGAGGGACTTACTATTTATAGTAAGTCAATCTGTTGGTTTCGATGAGCTCAGTTGAGTCAGAGGAGTTGGGTGATGTTCTCAGTTTTTATTTCGGGTTTTCGATTTGAGCTCCAAGAAACTTGAGCGAGTGTTTATTTATAGTAAGTCACCCTATTAGGTTCATTCATCATCTTTCATCATCAGGATCACTTTGGTGTTGTTAGATTTCGATTTTGATGCTTCTTCAGTTGTTTTTGCAAGATGGGTGAATTATTATTCTTCAACTAAATATGCTGAAGTTCATATTTTTGTTGGTGTTGTTTGTTGGTCACCTCAGTATCATAGCTCATTGGAATCAGGATGAAAAGTTTAAAATCGTGAGAACGAGAAACAGTGGCCTTACGTGGCAGAATATTAAGTTATAGAGGAAAAGGTCATTTTTGGAGCCAAAAACAATTAATAAATTATATTAATGACACTATATTATATTTTAATGTTGTGTAGAGAAAGCTTCTCAAGTGGAGTTCTTTGGGACACTGGTGCCATTTGAAGATTATAAATATGAGGACATTTGATAAGGAAAGCATCCAATTATTTGATTATCTTATTTTGCTCTTGTTGTCTTTGTGACATTTTTGGGTCCGAAGTTTGTGCCCTGGTTGAAGTATAAGGGTTTGGGATCTACAGTTGAAGTATTGTAGATTTAATTATGAGAATCCACAACGGAGGTATTGTGGACTTTTGAGTTTTATTATCATCTCCTCTTGAGGAGCATTTATACAATTGAATATTATAATTTCTCTGTTGCTGTATGAGGGTTTATTCTGCAAATTGGAGTTTGTTTTGGGCAGCATTTGTAAGTATAAATTGTGAACGCCAAATTGAAATTGGACCAGGCGGCTTTCAGTTTGACTTTGCAATTACATTCTATGGCAAAGACTAGGTTTTTAATTTGTAAAATTTAGTTAATATTACATAGTTTGAAAGTAAACAGGCTGGCTTCAAATTCTGATTTATAATCAGCCAACAATTAAATTCCCTTTTCATTATATTGCTATATGATTTGTTGATGAATGAATTCAAAGGCTGGTGCGAATCATTTCAAAATTGTTTATTGGCATTTGGTATTTATTTATGCGAAACTTATAAGGCCAAAATTAAATAAATTTGTAATTAGTTTGTTGTACATTCGAATATTGTGTTTGAAAATTTAAGACATCATATATTCAATGGTAATTGGGTTGCTTGCCAAGTGTTCAACAAAATGTCAAACCATTCCAATGTGAAAGAAATTGATGCTTGATTTAGCTATAACTAGATAGGGTTATTACATAGTCAGCTTGGAAACCAGCCTGTCCTCTAGCTCTACAACCTTTCTTGTCAAACTCTTTAAATAACATAGCATTGAGGGTTGTAGCATATAGTTTGGTAAAAGTGTGTCCGATCATAATAGTTCTATAATTCCTTGGGTCAGAGACAAGACTGGTCTTATGGATTGGGTAAATTAGATGCTTGGACCAAGAAACCAGAAACCCAATACAAACCACCTTATTAAAGAGTATAGAGAGATAGGGGCCGAGAATGTAGGCACCAAACTTAAAGAGTTCAGCCTAGGACCTCTCCTCATCCGCTGCTCTACTGCATCTCATGGATTTGATAGCCTCGTAAATGTAAGATGGGGTGAACACGTGAGAGAAAGGAGGCAGGATGGGATGAACAGAAGGCTGCCCAGGGATGTCATAAAGAGCCGTGGTGTGAGTGGTTAGGGAGCGAAAGTTAAGGATGGAAGACAAAGGAGTACAATGAGGGAAAAGGGTGCACCAAAAAAGTTGGGGATTGCTGATCGACATGGAGCAAAGGGATTTACATTGGGAAGGAGTAAAGGATCGTTTCTTGTAGCGAAGAAAATGAAGGTAAGACAATTGAAGGTGAGGAAAATTGGGAGAGTGAGCCTCAAAAGCAGAACACACTGAGTGATGAAAAGATTTGCAGTCAACATCGAACCATTGGTTCATAGGGCATGTTTTATGATGCTTGCAACGGAGGGAGAGTGAAGGACTGTGAGGTATGGAAATGATGGCAGACTTCCAAATGGCCGTTGCAAGCAAATCAAACATGGAGGAGGCTTCACAAGAATCAGTAAAACACACAGGATTAAGGAGTCTCGAAAGATGAAAAGAAAAAAGCTCATTGTCATTGTTGAGGAAGCGGAAGCGAGCGGGCAGTGGAAGAGAAGAGATGAGGTGACTGAAGACAAGGTGAAGACTGAGGAGAAAAACGAAAATGAATACTAAGGAGAGCATGGTCTGCAAGAGGAAGGCATAAGATGGTGAAGCAATGAATGAAGTGGATGAAGGAGTGGGAAGTGAGGGCATAGTCAACCACACTTGCACCCCCACAATGGGGCTAACAAGTAAAAAGCTCAGATCTAGGAAAGTAGGAAAGACCATTCAAAATCACAAGGCTAGAGGACTCACAAAGCTGCAGAAGATGGCGGCCATAGCAGGAAACCAGTCCAAGAACATCCTCAGAAATACGCTGAAGTTCCAAAGTAGTCGGATCAATCTCAGTGGAGTAGATGGAATTAGAGCATTTGTCATAAAGCAGAGTCTGGAGTTCTCTAGTCCTTGCATTGAAATCACCAAGAATGATGATGTCACCTAAAGCAGCAAACTGAGAGACACTCTCGCAAAGGTCAACAAAAGGGTCTCCATCCTCAGTACCATGGATAGCACAATGGGAGGAAACATGCAGGAAATAACAAACAACAATAAAGAAATCCCTTTGTCGGTGACTCTTACGGTCAATACGGACCCACAAGAACCTGGCAAACGCATATGAGTGGACAATAGATGTACAACTGAAAATAGAATCTCTAATCAAACAGGCAATACCACTAGAACCTTAGACCTCACCAGAAGCACAAACCTCTTCTTTACAAACAGATAGCCACTAATAGCCTGTAAACTCCAGAAGAGGGCGCACAGGACTCTAGTGTGTCTCAGTGATGACAAGTATATCAGGGGACCCCACTGCATCGTGTAAAAGACTGGGTAATGACCATAAAGAACCATTACCATTCCAACAGTTAACAAGAAGAGAGCAAGTGGTCTCCCTCTTGTTAGATTACTGGCAAGACCATCATTTGGTCTTGGGGGCTTGTCTCACTTCCCAACCACTGGGGGGGGGGGGATCCCGAACAATTGCCCATTTCCCAACACGTCTAGCATCAACCACAATACCACGAGCATATTTAAGCTCTTCAATTCGAGCCTTCGTAAGATCTTCGTCTAGAAAAATCTTATAAGGGAGAGAGAACAATTTCCTTTTTTCTTTGAGAGCACAGAGTCTATTTGAAAAGTTGAGAAACCGAATGAAAAGGATGTCACCATGACCAATCCAACATTTGTCCATTGTAATGTCGGAGAGACCAAGCTGATTGCTAAGGAAAGAACGTCCAACCTAGAGAGGATCGGAAGTGGGAGGGAGATTACAGACTCATAGGTTGAGCTCACCAGCACGTCTCACACGTTCATCCTCAATCTTCCGTTAAACAATGTTATCAAGATTCGATAAAGGTGTAGTAACAATTGAGGTGTTGCAGATAGAAGCCCATGATTTCACTTTCTGTTTAGTTTCCGAGATTAGAGAGGAGTGTTTTGCTGTGTTTTGATAGTATCTAATCCCTCAAACTGCTTGATAATGGATTCTAGATTTGATTTTAAATCTGCAGTTTCTGAAGTGAAAGTATCAAAGAAGTGCTTGATCTAGGAGGTATTTTTTCCTGTAGCATGTTTGAGTTCAATAATTGTCTCAGTTAGTGATAGTATTTGTTCTCTGAGCACCTGATTATCAGTTTCTAGCTTAGAAACCTGATCACAGAGCCCCTGGTAGGTAGGTTGTGATTGTGGTACATCATTAGTTGCAGTCATCATACAATAGTTAAAAATCGGAGGTAGAAAAGATTAATCCCACAATCAAAAACTTGTAGGCAGCAACAGATACAGATGAGGTCTAGAATAAATGGAAAACTCGAATGAAAGAGCTAGATCAAACTCGGAGATGAAATGATACACACTCTAGTTACACTCCAGCTTGCAGAGATAGCAGTCACGTGAGCACCAATATAGTAGAGCCGAACACAATCAACAAGAATTACAATGGAACAACATAAATTACGGAAACCACACTAGACGCGTGAGCACAAAAATTGCTTCAGCACTAGTTGCGTTAAACCCAAACACCAATCGCGTGAACACCAATAGGAGATCCGAACACAGATGGAATGCACACCAAGGTGAGCGCAAACCCAACGTGGAAGCCCTAACCCGTGGAAAACACAGCAGCCTGTCGAACATCGAACACACATCAATAGAAGACCCACTTGCAAAATGTGAACACAAACACCCACGACAAAAGAAAACACATGGACATTGGCAAACAACAAACTCTTGCAACCAGCTCTAGTCACGGTGGCAACGATCGCAACCCTCATAAGTAATGGAAGCACGGGGATGAGTGAAGGAGGAGATGGAATGATCGCAGGAGGAGACGGAAATCATCGCGGGAAAGGGATGAGAACTGGAAAAAGAAGAAGAAGTTGAAAAGGAATCTGGAAATAGCCAGAACACCATTCTCCAAAACGGTAGTGATAAAGAAGTAAAAGAGGTACAAACACCATACAACTGCAACAAAGAGCTTCAAAGAGGAGCATGAAGATCTATCACACAACTACCAGGAATTCAACACTCCCTTTTAGCAAGAGAGAGATCTTCAGAGTGCCATCTTCGGACAAGTACACATTGCTGCAATAAAAATCTAGTAGTAATACACATCTAATCATAGATTTTTATCTTATTATAACAATGTTCACCATAACTACTCTTAGCAGGTGAGTCATAAAGTATAAAAGATTTATGTAGTCACTTTCATGACATCTACCATGCTTACTTACAGAGTGTGGATCAAGAGATTCATCTCAAACTTTATTAAGAGAAGAACTGTTTAACAAGGGAATGCACCTCGAACTTCTCTCTTATAGAAGATCTCATTAACAAGAGATTGCACCTCAAATGTCTCTTTTAGTGAAGAACTCATTTAACAAAGGATTGCACCTCAAACTTCTTTCAAAGAGAATAACTCATTAACAAGAGATTGCACCTCAAACTTCTCTCTTAGAGAAGAACCCATTAACAAGGGATTGCACCTCAAACTTCTCTCTTAGAGAAGAACTCTTTAACAATATGCATAAAGTCATTGAAAATGGGATTCTCTTTCAACAAGAGATTTCATTTTTTACTAAGTCAAGCTTATTCTGGATGTAGCACAACTTCACTTTTGGAAGAGGCTTGGTAAGAATATTTGCAATCCGCTCCTTCGTAGAAATGTTCTTAAGCTCAATAGCTTTCCTTTGAACCATATCCCTTAAATAGTGGTATTTAATCTCCACATGTTTTTACTTATCATGGAGTACTAGATTAACTGAAAGTTCTACACAACTTTGATTGTCACACAAGATCACAGAAGGTTCCAAAGGTTGTCTAAAAAGATTGTAATGTCCCCATTATTGGTAGACTTCTGCAGTTGGATGAGTTCGCTCATTGTTGTGGCCCTCGTAAGCTGATAGGGTGATTTGGGGGTCCTAGTTGTGGACTTACTATTTTTAACTATTTTTAGTAAGTCTTTTTTTTGGCAGTGTAGTGGGTGGCTTTGGTAGTTGGTCGTCACTTGCAATGGATGTGGTTATTAATTGCATGAGCTCTTGTTTATTAATTAAAGTCGCATTACTATAATAATAATATTTTATTATAATAATGATATTAAGAGATATTTCTAAAAGAGTGTGTTGAGAAGTTTTAAATGTTGAGTTCTATTGGGAAATTTTTGCCAATAAGAGATTGTAAATAGGAGCTCATTTCATTGAGAACAACATCCAATTATTTACTTGAATGTTATTTGCTTTTGTTGTCTTTGTGACATTTCTGAGTTTGTGATTTTCCGTGCCCTTGTTGAGGTATAAGGGTTTGGTGTTCTTGCTTGGAAACTGATTCTCCTTGAATTATCTATGCAATTGCAGCTGAGGTATTGCAATTGTTTACTTCTCTACTGTGGTTTCTGTGTCTGAGGTGTAATTAAGTGCAAGTAGATTTGATTGTGCTGAAGAATATAAGGTATTTGTAGTATTAATTCTTTGTTCTGATTGCTTCTTAATTTGCTCAATGGGTGTCAATTCTGGGTGTGATATCATCTGTATAGGAGGAGGGATCAATCTGACTTTGAGAGGGATTGATTTGGGTAAATTCGCCATTGCCTCTTGACTGTATTATTCTGACTCAGAGGCCATTACAAGTCTGCTAATCTGAGTGTCACTAACTTGAATATTGGGCGGCTCATTTGGAGATCTGGGTTTCTGTTTATGTGCTGTTCAAAGACCAATGTTCTTGACTGGGAAGGTATCAAGTGTGCTGAGAATATACAGTGAATATGTGTACTAACCCTCAACGATTGATAGCTTAATTAAACATCAATTTTTTCTTCACAAGATTAAAGGTTTGACATTTCGTTGAACACTTCGCATGAAATCTCTATCTCACTGTTTTTTATCTTCAGATTACTTCAGCTTGTTTGTAACAGTTTAAATTTAGTTTAGACGCATGCAGATGGTCATTAGATGTCCAAACAAAGAAGCTGAAGTACAAATGCACTCTTTTTTGACCATTTAAATAAATACATATGATTCCAGCTTGTGAATTTTGCATCTACAGCCAATAGACATTTCTACAAACATTTGGCATGCAATCTAATGACTGAATCACATAACTACAACTTGGCATCTTAACAAACAATTGGTGTGCAACCTTATAACTGCTTATTTCAAGACCAAATTGTTTACAATGGACCACAGATAATAATGCCAACATGAAACCTACAACAACAAATATAAAGGGCATTCAAATCAGTAACCCAAATTGCTGAATTTCTTTAGCACCACAATATCTTCCTAGCCACAGTTGAATAGTAATGGAAAATGCAAATAAATTCTCTTCTCAGCCACGGTAGATACAATAGAGAAGTAATAGCAATTTTGGTATACTTCAGCAGCAAACTTCCAAAGACACCACTTAGAAATCAAACCCTTATACTCCAGCAAGGGCATAAAAAAACCAGATCTTCAGGAATGTCACAAAGACAATAAGAAAATAAGATAATCAAATAATCAAATGTCTTTTCCTTTACAGTGAGCTCATATTTATAATTCCGTGTTGACAAAAGTTTCGCAAAAGAACTCAACTTCATAATCTGTGAAAGTTTCTTAAAAGAACTCAGATCTTGAAACTTTCCAACAACTCTTTTAGTAACATTTAATACTTAGTTTAGGCATATAATTAATTAAATAAATGACCCCTTCCAATGATGACTCACCCCTTAACCTAAGTGAAATTATAACTTTATGATAAGCCATTTAATGATATAATAATAATTTGGCCACTAGAAATATAATAACTCCCAAAATACTCATCATTTAAATGTCTTTTGAAATAGGAGTCACCCCTATAATTTTTCCATGTGACCAAATGCACTTTCCAAAAATAGAAAGGGTCCATCTCAATGAACATCCGGGTGACCACGAATAGTAAGTACACAAAACTAAGCCCAAATGAAGTTCAATTTGAGCCAAACGAAGACCAACTTGCAGCTTACTGAATTGTGGAGAAGACAAGACCCTCCCAAGCCAAGCCACTGCCTCAAAAGACCCTCTCTCCACAATAATTAGCCTACTAGGATCACAATAATAGGCTAATCTCTCAAACTCTGATGTTGCCAAAAATGGGGACATTATAGTCCTCCCTCCCTAAGGTTGCTTGTCCCCAAGCAATCCCTGAAACAAAATGAACATCACAGTCCACCCGGATCCCAAGAGTAGAACTGCATACTATCCCTATAGTGTGCAAGCAACTTTTGTAGCATCAACACCCAAATAACTGGTATTATTGACAGAATCATCTGGAAACTGATTGTAGGTGTTGATGGTGACAACGACCCATTGGAACTCAATCCAATTGAATTACCAACTCTGTCCACAACTGAGTCCCCATCAAACTGACACTCACACCCAACTGCAATGTGAAGGTGATAATGACCATATTTACTTGAATCACTATCATCAACTCCAACCACTGATAAAGTGTTCTAGGGGTGTGGATCCTACAAGTGGTCTCGCTTGCAACTGTCAATCCCTTTTGCAAAAGATGGAGCTAACCCATCCCATAATGGATGGTTTGAAACTGGAGCCAACCCACACTGACGCGAAACCAAATGCTCCACTTGTGGGTCAAATGAAAAATGATGAGCACTCCTTACAGTGTAATGTCGATAAAAACTCCCAATCTTTGTCAATGACTCATCAGTATCAAACTGAGAATTAGAAGATGGCTCCAATCTTTGACTCTGAACTATCGGTCGAACAAGATCCTGGGCAACCCTCTCCGCAAACCCAACCTCAAAATCCCTGTGGCAGAGCATAGTAGATAAAGTCTCTACAATCTTTACTACCATCCTTTGAATAGCACAAGAGCCTCGGATGAGAGTACCCTTAGACACTCTGTATGAAGGACTCTGTGGAATAGAAATTATATGTGGAAGCATCCCACACATTTGAACTCTCTAATAGATACTCGATGAAGGATTCTGTGTAGTAGAAATTACATGTGGAAGCATCAACTTGCTCTCCTGTGACCCACAATTGATCCCTCTGGAAATGTAGCACTACAACTAATTGAGAGTAACTATGCTTCAAGATCCTGATAGCCTCTCGAAGCACATGAACCTCTGCTAGGGGATGACTACTATCATCGTGCTCATCTAACACAGGAGCACCCCAACCAGATGTAGCTAGCATTTGACGAATAGCATCATAATGCTCAAGAGCTGAAGAAATGTCACTATTACTCACTTTCAACTGATAAGTCACATGATGCCTCTGTAACCCTCGACTCCTATGCAAGCTCCCTGTCTCACTAAGTGCATTGCGATAGGAAATTGAATAGAGCTGCCCACGACAAGATTGCTCATATGTGTGCTATCCTCCTTGCACAACTCTGCATTCGAAATACAACTACTATATACTTGAATCAACTCCTTATCCAAAGAAATGGAAGCTCTCGCAATATCAATCTCCACACATCTCAGCTTCCACCTCAATAGTAAGATCTTGTAAACATCGATCTTGGGACTCATCCAAAACCTCCTTGGAGTCATTACCCAATATCTAACAAGGGGTATCATACCCGGTGCAACTCATAACTCATAACATCATCTAACAAATCATCAGAGGTGTCCATACTATCTTCATCCCTATCACTTGACAGAGCCTCAACTACTGTCACCTGACTTTACACATATGACTCTGTGCCAGACCGTGAATCAATAATGCTAGAGCATGAACCCACATCTTATTGACTTCATTGTAACACCCAAATCACTAACTTCACAGCAAGGTGACTTCATACATGCATTGGTCCCATCTAAGGTAGCAATTCCCTCTTGTATTGGAGCAACACTATGACAACTCACATATAAATCTCCAATAATAATCCCCTCCTCAAGAGAGCTAGAAGTATGAGTGGTAACAATTGCATCAACTGTCTGTGCATTAATTGCAACAATAGCTCTGGGAGCCTCAACCTGTTGAAGCTTAGTGCCACTATCCTCTGTTGCTACTGACACAACGACATGTCCTTGTCAAATAAGTCCATCATCAACACTGCAGATTGGACTATTAGGTGCCGTACTAAATATAGGTACATATTCATTATGGACACCCATCGGGGAAAACTCAAGCTCCCTTCCTTGCAACCTCGATGTCGGCCTTCTAAAGGCAGAAACCATATACCTCGCTGCCCTCTCAATTGTCTCAAGATTTGACAAGCTCTCTACCAACCTTTGTTGATAAAGCTTAAGTTTCTCCATACTCTCCTGTAAAACATTAATTTTCATGCTAACTTCGTCATTACTCCACCGACAAATAGAATTGTTAGTCCTCGTATCTCTATCCATGGGTAGAAAATGCTAGATTGCTGGTCAAAAATCTGAAAATAAATAACTTTCCTACCACAAAGGATGACAGGAAACCGCTTTGATACCACTGTAGTAACTCTCAACATGTGATAACTTAATTAAACATCAATTTTTTCTTCACAAGATTAAAGGTTTGACATTTTGTCGAACACTTTGCATGAAATCTCTATCTCGCTTTCTTTTATCTTTAGATTACTTCAGCTTGTTTGTAACGGTTCAAATTTAGTTTAGACACATGCAAATGGTCATTAGATGCCCAAACAAAGAAGCTGAAGTACAAATGCAATCTTTTTTGACCATTCAAATATATACATATGATTCCAGCGTGTGAAATGTTCATCTACAACTAGTAGACATTTCTACAAACACTTGGCATGCAATCTAATGACTGAAACACATAACTACAACTTGACATTTTAACAAACAATTGGTGTGCAACCTTATAACTTCTTATTTCAAGACCAAACTGTTTACAACGGATCACAGATAATAATGCCAATATGAAACTATTGATTTGCAATTATAAACTTGCAAATTATAACTACAGCTCTCATGAAATTTGCAATTAAACTAAGAACCTGTAGGTGACTGTTGTAGATGTCAAATTGTAGCATTTGTGTGAGGAACCACGTACATCAGTATGCTCCCTCCAGTTTAAGGTAGATCGCAGCTAATATGTAATAGATGCTGCCCCAAAAAGAAAACATCAAACTCCTGTAACATTCACCAATTTCTAACCCCCAGATAGCAGAATTATCAAGGTTACTAGGAGACGGGGGTACTTGGAGACTTGGGAGACCGGTACTGGTACTGGTACGTCAAATATTCAAAAAAAGGAGACGGGAGTACTTGGAGACGTCAATTTTTTTTCAAATTAACACTTTATTAATTTTTAGAAAATAAGTAACATGACAGAACATTGAAAGAAAGAACATCAAATATGCCAAATAACAATAAGTTTTAAATTTTAATACACAAATGTCAAATGATATTGTGTCAAGGAGTCCAAGACTCCAAAGTCCAAACTCATACCACATATTTCAATGTTTCATATTTGACTGTCATTAGTACTACTACTACTGTAGTTTGTTACATATTGAAATCCAAAAATATCGATAGTTTTAATGCCAATGGCAAATGCTGATACACAAACCAAAACAAAAATCAGAAATCCATCATTTATGCTGCTATGTTTTGATCAACCACATAAATTTTCTCAGCACAAAATTCAGATATCTATCATCTATGCTGCTATGTTTTGATCATCCACATCAAAATCCTCGGCTAGGATGCTATCCAAATACTCATCACTCTCTAACTCAGGTTCCTCTGATGGTAGTACAATTGGAGGCAATTCATTAAGGCCATCTGGTTCAACCACTTCATCCCCTATGCTTGGAAATTCTCCATCATGTGCAATTTGGTCTCATTTTGCTGAAGGACCTTCTATGTATCCTGGATCAACACGAGAGAGAAGACGCAAAGCACTATGAATGTAGACCAAATTCTCTGCTTTCTTTGACCCTAATCGGTTTCTCTTTTGTGAATGAATAAAACCATAAGTACTCTAGTTTCTTTCACAAGATGAAGAGCTAGCTACTTGTGACAGCAATCTGATTGCAAGCGATTGCAATTCAGGTGTTCCATCTCCATGGTTCCACCACCATTCTAAAGGGTCTTTCTTTGCTTGCATATCATATATAGTCTCTATTGAAGCAAAATCACCTTGCCCATGTGAAAACTTATTCCATTGAGTCCTTATGATTGAGGCATCCTCACTTGGACCATATATCTTTTTTACCGCAGCTCAAAATCCCTTCATTACCTCTCTATCATCATGTGGAGCCCTCTTATTGGTTTGTTCTGTATTATGCCATTTAGGATTCAAGGCATATGCAACACAATGATGGGGTGTGTTCAGTTTGTTCCACCTTCCATGTAATTTTTCTTCTATCGAAGGATACAAAGCAATGTCTTTTGCATCTGCTATTTTCTTGACTCTTTCACACATAGAATCTATTTCCTCATAAATTTCACCCAAACATGGCTTGTCTGAATCTGCAAATTTAATCACCTCACATATGGGCCGAATGAAGTCCACAACAAATCGAACATCAGCCCAAAAATGGTCATCAAGGACCAAAGCTCTCACCTCAATTGCAGTATCTGAGGTAGATTGTCTCCAACCTGCCCATGCATCACTAACAACTGTAGAACACAAAGCTCCTTTAACTTCACAAAGATGCTCAAGAAGAATAAAGTAGGAAGCAAATCGTGTATCAGCGGGTTTGAGAAGTTCCACCTTCGCAAATTTACGGTAAATAGCTTGTGTATGGTGATGGTTGCAAATGAACATCTGTATTTTTCTGCCCTTCTCAATGAGGTCTGAAATCCATTCAAACTTTCCAATATCTTTGAGTGCATTATTCAACGAATGCACGCAACATGGTGTCCAAAATATATGCTTGTACTTATTTTGCACCATCATACCTGCTGCTTTACAAACAGGGGCAGCATCAGTGACAACTTGGACAACATGTGATGCGCCCACCTCCTCAATGCTGTCACATAGCTGACTATGAAGAAATTCTGCAATTTTTTCTTGCCCTGAACAATTTATTGCCTTAAAAAAAAAGGCCCTTTGTTGCATGTCACCATCACATTAAGCAATGGACGATTTCTTGCATCTGTCCACCCATCCATCACAATACTACATCCTTCTGTAGACCACACTCTTTTCATTGGTGCAGTTAGTTGCTCTAAACGAATTTTTTCTTTATCAATTAGAGTTGTGCCAAGCTTTTCAGATCCTGGGGGTTTATAACCAGCTGGTCCATTATTGATAGCTTGGACCATCTCTCCATAGAACGGTGAGCGAGCGACATTAAATGGTATTCCATTTGCATAAAAGAACCGTGCAATAGCTGCATCAACTGCTTCTCGACCTTGCACATCAAATAGCCTGCCAATGGGGTTTGAACTGCCAATATGTGGTCTCTTGTTAGATTGTTGTGCTGCTATATCTCCAACTGTAGAAGACACATCTACCTCTCTCTCTCTCTATTCTGATCAGCAGTTGCAAGACTTGCCCCTGTTGTTGAAGCATGAGAGGAGCTCATATTATAAACTTTTCCTTCAGCCCTTTCTTGCTCCCTCACAGCCTCATATTGTTCTATTTCATTCACACAAGGATCAACACCTTTTCCAGGTTGGTGAAGGAAATGAGCCTTCACCCTCGTGTAAGAACCTAGCCATGCCATTGTACAAAGTTTGCATTTGATTGTTGCTGTTCCACCTGAACCTTTTGGTCTCGGAACACGGTTGACATACTTCCACAAGGGATACAAGCCTTGTCTTCCCCCACCCGACATTCTGCACAGTAAACATTAAAAATTAAATAAAAAACCTATGTCAGCATGTTTGATTATTTTAGGCTTTAGCTTTTATTTTCTGAGTTTTAGTTATGGCAAATGACAACCAATAGCAAAAATGATGTTGAAACTTTGTTTTATAATAGGAAATGTGAGACTAATGACATTCATGATTTGAAATTCAAATTTCATTTCATTCTTGACTGTTTTAATTGCTTTAAAAAATTATAATTTATAAATAATCAGACTGTAATGACATTTATAATTTGAAATTTCATTTCATACATGACTGTTTAAATTGCTTTAAAAATATATAAATAATAAATATCCTATTTGACAATTAAATTCAAATTGTTAACTCTGTAAATTTTTATTTTTATTTTATAATCTCATTTTTTGAATTTATATTTATAATATAAATTTAAAATATATATTTAGATCTCTTAAAAATTGCAATAATAGTTTTTATTTTTTAATTTTAACTATATAGCTTTTACAAATTTAATAATTTTAACGTATATATATTAAAAATTAAAATCAATTTAAAATTCTTAGCCTTTAGCACTTCAAAATAAAAATTAGTAAAGTACTAAACTTAATAGTTAGTTTTATAGTTTAATAAGTTTAACTTTTAATTTTTTTAAACTATATTTATATTATATAATTATAATAATATAAATAAATACTACATAGTTTTGGTATAATTTTACAATGTATATCTATTATTTACTTTGTAAAAACGATATGTTTTTTTATTTGTGTTTGGTCTGATGGGTTTATGATTTGTTTAAATTATTTTTCGTCTATAATTATATAATATATACTTTTAATAGTATTCACTATAATTTTATAAAATATTATAAACTCAATACTGTTAGTTTTTAATTTTAAACTTTAATAGCTAAAAACTGAAACCTAATAATAAACCTAATAAACTTTTAATTTTTTAATTTAAGAGCCACCGCACAAAAACTTTTACCTTTTCCTTCTCGTCTGCAACTCGCGTCTCCAAATTTGTGCTCGTCTGCAACTCGTCCAACGTCACTGCAATGTTTATCGTCTGCGACTAAACAAATTTGTCTGCGACGTCATTGCAATGTTTACAACAGTATAACTTTATCATCTGTGATGTGTCGTTTGCGACTTTCCTGAGCGTCTGTGCATCGTCTGCGATTTTTCTGAGCATCTGTGTGTCGTCTGTTGCAAAAACGTCGCTTTTGGCTGAATGAACGATGGGGTTTTAGGTCAAAACTCATAGTTATAACTTATGAGTTATTACAATAAAATATATGTTTTTTCCCATCCGCAATTCGCAAAAGACAAAACTATCGCGCTTTTTAGGTCATTGACTTTTTATTTTCGTTTTTTGGCTTTGATTTTGTTGGAGACGTTGAAAAATCAATGGGAGACTGCAGGAGACTGCAGGAGACTTCATTGCCCGCTTCTTGAGCACCCACTAAGTCTCCTGAAACATTTCGGAGACCGGAGACGAGTCCCAGTACCCGAGACGCGTCCCAGGGGTATGGAGACGGGTCTCCCGGTAATGCTGAGAATTATAAATGCCTACAACAACAAATTTAAAAGGCATTCAAATCAGTACCCCAAATCGCTGAATTTCTTCAGCACCCCAATATCTTCCTAGCTACAGTTGGACAGTAATGGAAGATGTAAATAAGTTCTCTTCTTAGCCACATTAGATATTGTAGAGAAGTAATGACAATTTTGCTATACTTCAACAACAAACTTGCAAAGACACCACTCAGAAATTAGACCCTTATACTTCAGCAAGGGCATAAAAAAATCAGACCTTAAGGAATGTTACAAAGACAATAAGCAAATAAGATAATCAAATAATTGAATGTTTTTTCCCTTTACAATGAGTTCATATTTATAATCCCTTGTTGACTAAAGTTTCCGAAAAGAACTTAACTTCATAAACTGTGAAAGTTTCCCAAAAGAATTCAGGTCTTGAAACTTTCCAACACAACTCTTTTAGTAACATTGAATACTTGACTTAGGCATATAATTAATTAAATAAATGGCCCCTTTCAATGATGACTCACCCCTTAAGTGAAATTATAAAGTTAAATTATAATTTTATAATAAGCCATTAAATGATTTAATAATAATTTGACCACTAAAACTATAATAATTCCCAAAATACTCATCATTTAAATATGCTGTTTGAAATAGGAGTCACCCTTATAATTTCTCCATGTGACCAAATGCACTTTCCAAAAATAGAAAAGGTCCATCTCAATCAACATTCGGTTGACCACAAATAATAAGTACACAAAACTAAGCCCAAATGAAGTCCAATCTGAGCCAAATGAAGACCAACCTGTAGCTTATTGAATTGTGGAGAAGACAAGACCCTCCAAAGCCAAGCCATTGCCTCAGAAGACCCTCTCTCCACAATAATTAGCGTACGAAGATTACAATAATATGCTAATCTCTCAAACTTTAATGCTGCCAAAAATTGGGACATTACACTTTGATTGCTCTAGAAAGTTTCAAAGTTTTGCAAATAAAATTTAAATAACTATTTTCAGCGTTGGTGGTTAAATCATTGCTTTCATTTCCCTATCGGGTCTGCTACAAAACACCATGCTGGGCACCAGTTACTGCATCATTCAGGAGATCACACTGTGATTTGATCTGCACATTCATATTGCCTATATCAGGCTGAATTACTGGGCACAATATCATGTGTTGCAAATGCTCATGATTCACCTACATTAAAACCAGGTTCTTAATGTAATATTTCTGATTATTGAGTATAACTTTTTGATTATTAATAATTGTAATAAATTTCAGAAAGTTGGAGAATCCAGTAGTCACATTGTGCAATTCAGTTTATTTCGTACTTATAAAGATTTGATCCTTGCAAGTTATAATTAGTGAATATACAAGCACAAGGATAACCATTGTTTATGATGTATTTGCATTTAAGATTTTAAAATTCAGCTTGGTATCTCAAACAAGGAAATTGAGGATTAAAAACATCTAGAAACACACATTTCTGAGCATTGCAGCAGTGCGAGTCTATGGGACTCTTTACAAAGATCTACAAGAAATTGGCAAAGCCACATAGCTTCTTTTGCAGCCATATATGCTTCAACATACTCTGGTTCAACTGTACTCTTTGCCAAACAAGTTTGCTTCCTGCTGCACCAAGAAACTATGGTTGAGCCTGGGCTGAAGCAACATTCTGAAGTACTCTTCCTGTTAGGTACACACCCTACCCAATTTGAATCAGAGAATCCTAGAGATTTCGACTCAATACCTGAGGTGTATTTTAGTCCATATCCTATTATACCATGTGTTGAAAACAGAACCATAAATAGCTGACTAAGAAAACAAAGCCAAGGAATACCCCGGGAAAAAC
The DNA here is from genome assembly GCA_028749045.1 of Cupressus sempervirens. Taxonomy (NCBI): domain Eukaryota; kingdom Viridiplantae; phylum Streptophyta; class Pinopsida; order Cupressales; family Cupressaceae; genus Cupressus; species Cupressus sempervirens. Next base: position 256,836,922 of record CM053786.1, on the reverse strand, counting down.
TCTCTGCTCAGAGGGAAACAACCTAGCACACAAAACCTGCAAATTTTATTAACAAATCAGAGTTTTTCAAATCCAGTAAGGAGTGACATAGACTAAAACATAGAAATTGATTGAACTCTAACACAATCGATATGAACAATATATCAATTGAGCATGATTACAACTGATATGAAATCCTATCAAATCTGATCAACAATGAACAATATGTTTGCATCAAACTAAATACAAAAAATAAACTCGAAGACCAAGGTTCATGTCGTAGTATTTGAATATGAACACTAAACTCTTTATAATCGATAACTCCAGACGACTTGTACGTAAGATAACTCCAAAACAATCTGAATGAGTGATAAATGTAAAAACAATATCTTCCACCCAGATGGAGGGATGAATTACATCCTTTTGGAGAGCATTTAAAGCTTTTATCATGCGATGCTTGCAAAAACATAACTTCCTCGATGTCTATCCTTTCCGAACAATGGCTGCATTGTTTTGTTTTCTGTCAAGTTGTGTGGCTTCAACACATAACTTCACTGGCCTGGCAGTGATGGTTACAAACATGGAGACCATAAATGATACACACGTATTCGCACTTGGAAAGAATCGTTGGGAGTCATGCTCGCATAGCAACGCTGGAGGAAACTTTACTCTATACGCATCATGCTTACCCCTGTCTTGTTATTATTGAATTGATGCCTTCATATAAACATAGTTCTCAACCAAACATTAGAGTTAATTCTCAAATATTCAGAAATAACAATTTCATGAACATAGATAGCAACAATCACATTTAGATAAAACTAGTAAACAAATCTTAGCACTTCATATGACACTATTAAATTTAATGCTCCCTCTTAGCAAATATGAAAACAACTAAGTAGTCATGGATACTCTCAACATGACAAACACGGGTACTTAACTCATAATTTAAAATCATGGAATCACTCAACATGATAACTGGAATAATTCATTCGCTATTAATAATCATGGAATCACTCAACATGTAAGAATCATAGCTAAGCCTTTAATCATAGACTCTTTCAGCTCTCAACATGACATCCGACTCCCATCACAAAATATCTCAACGTGATGTCATCAAGGACTCTCTTAACATGATGTTCACCTCCTCAGCGTGAAGGAGTTAGCATAGCTGATCATACAATCTTATTTATTCATACAAGAATAAAATAGGCACAACAAAACAAGACTTAGTTCCATTAAGTCTCAAAGCAAACCATACCTAACTTGTCTCTAAAATAAGAGAACTTCACCTTTGATAAAGGCTTGGTGAGAATGTTAGTAGTTTGTTCATCAATGCCGATGTATTTCAACTTCACAACCTTTTGTAGCACAATGTCCCTTAAGTAATGATATTTAATTTCGATATGCTTGGACTTGTCATAGACGACAAGATTGATAGAAATCTTTATTCAACTCTAATTATGACTAAAAAATATTGTAGAGTCCAAAAGTTCTCCAAATAATCTACCGAGAAGCTTGCGAAGCCACACAACCCCTCGGGTTGCTGTATAAGCTGCCACATATTCAGCTTCAGCTAGGCTTTGAGCAACACATCTTTGCATCCTATTGCACCAAGAAATCCATAGGAGATCTAAGGCTGAAATAAGAACTCGAGGTACTCTTTTTGACCAAAATGCATCTCGCCCAATCAAAATCAGTGAAACCATGAAGTTGAAGATCATTAGAGCAAGAAATCTTCAATCCATACTTTAGAGTGCTCTAGACATATTTTTGAATATGTTTGACAACGATGAGATGAAATTTCCTTAGCTCACACATAAGTTGACTCAAAGTCTTAAGTGTGTAACATATGTCAGGCCTTGTGTTGACAAGATACATGAGAGAACCAATCAGATGTTTGTAAAGAGTGTAATCAATCAAATCTGAACCAGCAGAAACTTCTTGAAGTTTCTTCAGATTTGCCTCCTTAAGAGTCACATTTGGTTTACAATCAAGCATACCAAATCACTTAAGAATGTCTACAACATATTTGCCTTGGCTAGGAATAATCTCATTAGACTTTTGCCAAATTTCTTAACCAAGAAAGTGATGCATTAAACCAAGATATTTATTCTCAAATTCAGAAGTCAAGTCTTTCTTACATTTGACAATCAACTCATCATCACTAGTAATAAATAGATCATCAACATAAAGAGCTAGGATCAGCATAAGATCATTATACCTTCTGAGATAAAGATTTCAATCAGCCTCATCTTTCATAAAATTCAAGCTCAAAAGATAATCATCAATTTGTTCATACCATGTCCGAGGAGCTTGTTTAAGGCCATACAATGCCTTTTTCAACTTGCATACATTAGATTCATTGTCATGAATAATGAACCCTTTAGGCTGCTCAACATAAACTTCTTCATCAATAACACCATTAAGGAAGGTTGACTTGACAGCCATTTGATGTAGCTTCCATTTATTAGCAACTTCAATTGCAATGATAGTTCTAATAGAAGTTTATCTAGCTATAGGAGCGAATCTCTGATCAAAATCTATTCCTTCCTTTTGAGAAAAAAATCTTGCTACAAATCTTGCTTGGAATTTCTCCACATTCCCATCGACAACTTGTTTAATTTTGAATAACCACTTAGAAGAGATAACTGATTTAGCTTTTGGACGGGGGACAATCTCCCAAACATCTTTTTTCATGATAGATTCATATTCCTCCAACATAGCATCTTTCAAAACTTGCTGTCCTATAGCTGAGTCAAAACAAGAGGGCTCAGAATCAACGATATTACGCATTAAAGCAACATAACCACCAAATTACCAAGGCCCTCTACTTTCTCGAAAAATTCCTTGAGGAGCTGAGTAGTTTTCTGCATCTTGCATGGTATTTCTTGCCCACAATGGTCTTATTGTTTCATTCATCTGGGCAATTGGACCAGCATCTGAAGCAAACTGATTTTGAGGAGGAGGCAATCTGAAGGAGAATCCTCCCTCTCAAAGTGGGAGGGAGAAGATGGAGCAGCAAGGGGAAAGTCATGAGAATCTACTGGAACTTCCATTTCAATATCTAGAGAAGGTTCAATAGATCTTCTACATTCAATATTTTTTCCAAAGGATACATCTCTGCTTAACTCAATAATCTTTTGACTTGGAATGTAAATTCTATAAGCTTTAGATGATTCACTATAACCAACGAAAATTCCCTTATATCTCGAGGGTTCTAATTTAGATCTTTTATCTTTGGGAACGTGAATATAAACTGAACAACCAAAAACTTAAGATGGCTTACATCAAGTTTGAAACCAGAAATAGGGTTCTTCTGGAGTCATATTATTTAGATCTTTGTGAGGACTTCTGTTTTGAATATATACTGTTGTTCTCCAAGCCTCAACCCATAGAAAGGTTTGCAGCCCTTGATCATGAATCATGGCTTTAGCTGCCTCAACTATCACCCTGTTTTTCCTTTCAGGAATACCGGTTAATTGAGGATTGTAGGGGACACAAAGCTCCCTCTTAATTCTTTCTTCAACACAAAAGGATTGAAATGCATATGAAATGAATTCACATCCATTATCTGATCTGAGTGTCTTGATTTTCTTCTCTGAAATGTTTTCAACTAAGGCTTTAAACTCCCTAAACTTAGATAAAACTTCATCTAATTCCCTGGATTGACGAATGTGGATCGATGTCTTACGAGAGAAATCATTAATAAATGTGACGTAATACCAAAAATTACTTAAGGAAGTTGAAGAAATAGGCCCACATAAAACAGAATGAATCAGCTCTAAGGCATGTTTAACCCTACTTTCACTGGAATGAAAAGGACTCTTAGTAAATTTTCCCAAGGCACAACCTTTGCAAATACTATCGTGGGCAGCTGTGAGTTTAGGAAGACCTACAACCAGCTTTTCCATTGAAGAAAGAGATTTGAAGTTGGGGTGACCAAACCTTTTATGCCATAACACATTATTATAGAAGCATCATGATTTAAAACTTGTCTGATTTGCTGAAAGTTCGTAAAGGCTTTCATGACGAACTCCAATCACTTTAGCTGAACTAAAATCAGAGTTATGCTTCCAAGAAACCACTTTTCCATCAATAAATGCAACATCAAAACCTCTATCCTCTAAGGCTGAAATGGAAATTAAATTCCTTTTGATTCCAGGGACAAATAAAACATTACTAAGATGTAGACGGATACCAGAGTTTAACTTGAATGAAGTGTTACCAGCCCCTTTTATGGAGTAAGATGCATCATTAATGATGACTTGCAAGCGAGAATCCATTTCTATCGGATTTGAGAGGTGTTGCTTATAGCCTGAAATATGACGAGAAGTGCCACTATTTATCGACCAAGTATTGCAGTGAGCTGGAACATTACTAGACAAGGCTGAAATAAATAGAAATCCTTCTGAATAATCACTAGAGTTCGTGGATGGAGATGAATCTTTCACATCTTTGACAACCACTTGTGGATTTAGTTTTGTTGTGCAATTCCTAGCAAAATGACCATACTTTTCACATCTGAAGCATTTCACCAGGGAAATGTCGATTTTTCTTTTAAAGTTAGAACAAGAGGGAGGATTCTTATCATCTAGTTTCTTAAAATTTCTTTTCCTCCTTTTGCTAGAGGTATGTGCAACAAGAACCTGATCCTACACATTATGAGATTTATCAGAATTTCGTCTGGCCTCCAACCTACATTCCTCTTGAATGCAATCTGATCTTAATCTATCAAAATTGGTAGCTTGCTTCTACCACTAATGCCTTATGTGAATGATTCCAAAGAGTGTGGGAGACCATTCATGGCAAGTATGACAAGTTCTTTTTCATTAGGGGACTCTCCAATAGGAGTTAATTGATCCTTTAATACTGTAATTTTCAGAAAGAAGGAAACAATGGAGTCTCCTTTGCTCATTTTGATATGGAGAAGTTGCATGCGAAGAGCCAAGGCTCTGCTTGTGTTATTGAACTCATACATGCTGTGAAGATAATCACGCATCTCCTTAGCAGATTTCAACTTAGATATTGTTGGTACTAGATGATCTTTCATAGAATCAATAATGATCCTTTATACCATGATTTTATTCTTCTTTAAGGTTGCGTTTTCTGTATTATCAGCTGGCTCTGTAACCTTAGATTCCACATAATCGAGAGGATCGTTTTGCTCAAGAACTAATAGAATTCTAGACTTCCAGGATACTAAATTTTAGGCTCCTTCCAGCCTATCTTCAACCTTAAGACCAAGCACCATAATCAAGATTATGAATTGACAAGGATAGGCAAGTGAAGATTCTGGTTCAAGCTTGATGGCACAAACCTGTCTCTGATACCATATTGAAAATAGAACCAAAAATAGCAGACTAAGAAACAGAGCCAAGAAATACCCTGGGAAAAACCCTTTGCTTAGAGGGAAACAACCTAGCCCACAAAACCTACAAATTTTATTAACAAATAAAGTATTATAGATCTCCAAATCAGAGTTTTTCAAATCCAGTAAGGATTGACATAGACTAAAACATAGAAATTGATTGAACTCTAACACAATCAATATGAACAATATATCAATTGGACACGATTACAACTGATATGAAATCCTATCAAATCTGATTGATAATGAACAAGATGTTTGCATTAGATTGAATACAAAAAATAAGCTCGAAGACCAAGCTTCAAGTCCTAGTATCTGAATATGAACATTGAATTCTATATAATCGATAACACTAGATGACTTATATGGAAGATAACTCCAAAACAATCTGAATGAGTGATAACTCCAAAAACAATATCTTCCACCCACATGGAGAGATGAATTGCTTCATTTTGGAGAGTGTTTAGAGCTTTCATCATGCGATACATGTCAGCCGACTTGATTGTCGTCGGTGTTTTTGTATTTTGTAGCCGACGTCGTCGGTAAAGGTTTTGTAGCCGACGGGTAAATAGTTTGTAGCGGACATAATGTTTGTGGCCGACGGACTCCTTCAGGAAGGTTCGGCGGATAGTATTTATATTTCGTTTGGGATCATTGTAAATCATGATTCATCTTATCTTATGAAGCATAATGTAATGTTCTGGCATCTGTGAATAATCTAAGGAATTCTGCTATTTGTGTTCCATTGTCTGTATATGTTCATTTATTTTACCTGTACAGTAAACATTTGGTGCCGTTGCCCTATGAACCTGGAAGGTGGGAGGAATGAAGATTAATGCCAAATCCGCTTAACAAGGATCGAAATAAGGTCAAGGGAAAAGATGGAATCCGTACTGCACAAGAAAATTTAATTCTGGCACAGCAAGCCGAACGCGGAAGGAGATTCCAGAAGATTGCCGACGGAAATCGGAGTATGGAAGACTTGTTGGAGGAAACTCGGCAGCGGGTGGAATTGGTGGAAGAAGCACGAGAGGAGTTTTTGAATTTGTGTTCGTCGAGGGAAGAGAATGTCATGTCCCCTTTTTAGCGACACAATTCCTATAGTAGATTTGCCTATCACCGACTCTCGTAGGCCAATAAGCTTGGAGAGAGAGTCATCTCGTCGCCAGAAGATTGCATTTTGCTACATTCAGTAAATGGGGGTCTACATATTCTAATGGTGAATTAAGATTGCACTTTTAATTTAATTAAGTTATTTAATTTTTATAAAAAGTTATTTGATAATAAAAGTGCATTATAATAAGATATTATAAAGGACGATTCTGGAAGCTTCCAGTGACTTCTCAAAAAGTGAATAAATAGAGGACAAGAGGCACCCATTTACACAAGCGATATTGTGGATTCTACTTATTATATTAGAGCAATTTGCGGTCTTTGGTCTGCAAATTTCCATTAGGTCTTTGGGAATGAAAACTCCCCTAGATCTGCATAACTGAGGAAGTGAAATATCTTCCGAAGGGTTGCTCATTGGAGATGGTATTCAACCATTTCATGGTGAATTATTCTGAGAATTGATTAGGAGGATTTGGAACTGTCCGTAGAAGACTTGGAAATTCTTCATCACAGTATAGAATCAGTTTGGCAAAATTCAGAGGTCATTTAGTGCGAATTTTTGATTAGTCCGTACCAGGGCCTGGACTCACATTTTTACTCATAACTCCATATTGCTTGGGAGTTCGAATTTATGTTTTGGAGGGGTCATATATTTACCCTAGGCATTCCAGATCATACCATTTTCGGCCTCCAATACCCAGCAGGTTATTTTATAACAGGGCCGTACATATCAGAGCCGTACTAGGGCTTGGGTCACAAAATTGTTTTTATCTCACAAAACGGCTCAGAGTTGCATAAAGTGTTTTTAAGGGACTACCAAACATCCCTAGGCGTCCCTGCTTGGAGTAATTTCGGCTGCCATCATTAAGCATTTTTTTAGTACAGGTGCCGTACTGTACGGCCTGTATCAGGAGGCTGTCAGCAGGGTGCAGAGGTATATATTTCGGGCTGCAGAATTGCTAGCAGTGCTTCATATAAGTGTCAACAACAGAGGCAAGGATTTTCAGGTTCTTGATATTTATTTGATTGCAAAACATAAATAAGTACAAATTATCGATGCTCAGCCCTAGTGATAACAGTCCAGTTTATGTTTGAATCAGATGTTGTAATCATTAGCTTCAATTGGATTGTTATACCATTTTTGTAGAAGCTAGCTATTACCATAAATACTCATATTAGGAATTGTAATCAGATTTCCTGAATGTTATGATACTGTTTTTTTATTTGTACTTCATTGCAATTGTTACATCAATCACATGAGGTGAATTTGTTGCTACAACTTTAAGACATTACATTCCCACCCAATTATCGGTTGCTAGCCACGTATTTTAGGAATTGCTACAGATCAGCAGTGGTTTTTAGTGGCCTTTACAGCAAGGGCCATCTCAGAGAATCTAGACGGAAGAGCATCGACTCGCACGGCTCGGAGTGCTGACGGAGCAAGAGCGTGGAGTGAACTCTTCGTCTGAGAAATACTTCCGTAGGGGACAACTTCAGAAGATCCTTCTTCACCAAGGTTTGCAGCTGTTGAGTCTGACGGTGTGGGAAAACAGTCCGCCGGTGTGGGAGAATAGTTCGCCGGTGTCGGAGTGCAGTCCGCCAGTGTGGGAAACCAGTCCGTTGGTGTGGGAGTGCAGACCGCCGGTGTGGGAGTGAAGAGCGCCAGTGTTGCATGACCGAGCAACGCCTGTTTACAGAAACCAATTGTGATGGTGGGACCAAAAGAAAAACTGCCGAAGTTCGATGGTGATGGTACGACCGATCCCATTCGACACTACAAAACATGTGAAACGATCTGGAGGGCAAATGGGATCACTGATGAAGACGACTGGATGAGACAATTTTCGGCCACCCTATGGGGAGTGGCAGTTGATTGGTTTACTAGTACAGATCCACAGAAGCTAGACAGTTGGAACAACATTAAAAAAGAGTTTCTCGCAAAATTTCAACTGTTGCACGATGATAATGAAATTGTTGGCGAGATCTTCAATACTAAGCAGGGGAAGAATGAAACTGTCCGCGTCTACGCCAGGAGATTAAAAGAGTTGATAAACAAAATGGAAAATAAGCCGGCGGACGAACTTCAAAAAAGATGGTTTGTGGAAGGTCTACGCCCAAAGTTGCGGAAGAAAATGAAAATCGTGCCGCTGTCGTCATACACAGAAGCTTATAACAGAGCATTGAACTTGGAAAGCAAGTAGAAGACAAAGAAGAAGAAGACTAGCTCCTCTAATTCTGATGACGACGAGCCTTCCAGAGAAGATAGCAGGGACAATGAAGGCAGTAGCAAGAAGGTCTACGCCCTACAGAAGGACATGATCTGCATGATGGAGTTTAAAAACATGCAGAAGGAGCCAAAAGGCAGTGAGCTGTGGTGCATGGAGTGTAAGACCGACGGTCACACTAAAGGATCCTGTCCAAAGAACCAATTCTGTGACATTTGTTAGATCATGGGCCATTCGACAAATGAATGCCCCTTTAACATGAAAACCAGAGGATCTCCGTAGGTGCTTCTTACACAGGCAGCTTCCATGTCAGGAGGGAACAAAAATGCAAACATTGATGGTGCCACTTCGGGTGGGTACAGGAATAATAGTAGAGGGCAAAATAACAACAATGCGAACAATAACAATGGCATCCGAAGTCGAATCTAGTATGATGCAAATGGACGACTGATTGTGCAATGCTGAACATGTAATTTGTGGGGTCATTTTGCGCGGGATTGTACAACGGCAAACACACCGAAATTATTATGCAGATGGTGCGGACCCGGCGACCATGAAGATGCTAAGTGCCCAAAATCTGGAGTCAATTTGATCACTGTCGGCATGGATGAAGAAGAGGTTCTGGCAATTACATGGAGGCAAGCGAAGGTGTACTCGGACCCAACAAAAGAAAAGAGAAAACTGGGGGAAGTGCGGGCAGAAATTGATAAGGCATCGTCCGCGGAGACATCTCAGTTAAAAGACATCACCGGCACCTTGGCAAGGAACTACGCGGAACAAAACATCGTACGACAGATCTTATAAATGGAGGTATCGGTCAACATAAGTGACCTCACAATGCCCCAGTTACGAACGACCATTTTGAATCATACACTGTTTTCGAAAGCAACGGAGGACACAGGAAGGGACAGTAGGGAAGTGACGACAACAGACCCAATGCTGCTGACACTCACATCCGGACGACATCCGACGGTTGTCGAGATGGGGATCCTTGGACATGTTCTCACAGACACGATAGTCGACAGAGAGTTTGGCGTAAACGTCTTACTGGAGGAGACCTGGAAGAAGTTGGGAAAGCCGACGTTGCGGCCACCTACATTCCAATTGCTCATAGCAGACCAGCACGGGATCAAACCGTTGGGAACTTTGAAGGCGCAACCGGTAACTATTGGAACGCAACCATTTTTATTGGACTTCGTGGTCATTCCATTGAAAAGAAAAGGATATGATGCTATTATGGGACGTAATTGGTTGGTGCAAGCAAAAGTAAAACATGATTGGAAACGTAATACCCTATCAATGGAGCGCGGAGGCAAAAGATTCATAATTGACTTGCACACACAAATGGTAGGTGAGGAGGTAGCATCGTCAGATTCAGAAGGTGAAGGCGAAAGTAACGACGAAGGAAAGAGGAGAATGGAACCGGACGAAGGAGTATTGATACTAGGAGGATCGAATGACGACGACCTAGACTCAGTGAATGACCTTTACCACTGGCAGATAGAAGACTACGAATTGTTTCCGAGTTGTAATATGTTAAGGGTCGATGAAGGTGAAAAAACAGAGGAAAATGAATGTCCGAAGGAATATAGAGAAGCGGAAGAAGGAAAGGTGGTTATGGCTGAAGTTGAGGAAAACATACAGTCCAAACTCAGAAAAAAGAAAAATCCCACCGTCCGGTACACTGTGAACGGACCGCACAGAAAGAAAAGAATACACCGCACCATAAAATTCGTTGAAGGGTGCCGACAACAAAGAAATAATCTCAATGAGCGACGACAGCAGACACAGTGGGCGATGGAGGTGACACAGAAAAGACGTAAGGCGTGGCATGACAAACATGTCAAACTCAATAGGTTTCAGTTGGGGAAGTTGGTGCTCAAGTATGACGGTCGGAATGAAATCAAACCGGAAAAGTTTAAGGCCAGATGGGTTGGACCATTTTAGATCCGGGAGGTTGGCGACAATGGGGCGATAAAGTTGGGGACGTCGGACGGGCAAGAGGTACTTCACGCAGTCAATGGATCCAAATTAAAAATATACCATGTCAGGAAGAATTTGTCACCGTCGTAAAATGATTAGATGACTCCCTTGTCGTTGTAAAGCAGTCTTCCGTGGAGTTATGGGAGATGGTTTTCCGCGCAGATCACAAACAAACCTCCGCACTGCCGTGAATCGAACTCCCCACCTTGACTCCTTCAGTGCTAGGGTTTTCCCCAGGTGCCGTTATCGGAATCTTGGCGTGTTTCTCATTCTGCCCTTGGATGTAGTCTAACAGCCTCAAAAATCCAGTCCTGGTGGCGTCCACAAAGGAAATATTGCGAACTATGCTCAGAAAATTATAACAGACTTATTCCGTGCTTAGCATTTGCTCCAGGAATCTGAACGTCTAGAGCTGACATGCACCTTGCTTGTCGTGGAACACAAATCAGGGAAGTGCTTTCTGTGTGAGCAAATATTTACCAACGAAGGAGACTCTCAACTTCAAATCCTTTTTTATAGCAATCAGATCTCAGAGTTTTGCGGTTAAGAATTCCTTATAGCAACCATGAAAATAGCTTGGCCGCGGACAGTTTCTGATATTGCCATTTGGTTTGAGTTTGTATCGAAGTTATTGCAGTGTGTATGCGGATTTGGTTGTGCCCGTTTGGCAGGGATATCGTGTAGAAAGGCAACACACGGCTTTAGCACGGCTTTCTAACAGTAAGTTGGAGAAAGTCAGCGATGTGAGTGTGCGTAGACTAGTTACGGGCAGATGCGAGTGCGTGTTTGAGCTGAAGATTCGGTGCTTAACAGTGTTGTTATTTTTGCTGCAGACTAGTGTTATCATTTGTGCGTGTTGAGTTGAGAAATAGTTGATTATCCCATTAGCCTGTGGATATTTCGAGTACAACATCGACAATAGAAGGCAACAGAAAAGAGGAGAATTCTCCGATCGTCGTATCCCCTGTAATGTCCCCTTTTTAGCATTCATAGCATGATGTTGTCGTTAGCCTATTTCCCCACGGTCCCGTAGGCTAACCAGGACATTAACGGGGCTTAGAGGCCATTATGCCTAGATAGTTTCAGTTGCAGGTCTTTTTGAGGGGTTTTGAGGCAACTTTGGGTATACTTACTATTTATAGTAAGTCATCTTGGATATGGTCGGACATCCAGTGATAGCGATATGTAGATGGTAATTGTTTAAAATCGGCAAGAAGACTTGTTTATCATTGATAAGATTTGTTATGCATTGATAAAGCTATTTTATAAAGTTAAATTTAAATATTTAACTTTATTAAGGCATAGACTATAGTTTGTGGAAAATATTTAAATTAAAAGAGTCCCCTTTATTTTATAACACATTGGAGACATAAGTTACATAAAGGGAGTGATGTTTTATCCCACATTGAGAAAACGAAGGATTGAGCTCTTGTGAGAACACTATAAAAGAAAGGGAAGAGCTTCTTTTTAGTGTGGTTGGAAATATCAAAGAAATTGGAAAATTTTCTGGAGATTATGTTTCAATAGTTTGAAAGACGAAATCCCTTCAAGCTGGAAATCTTGACGCCATTGAAAGATATGGTCTTGAGATTCAAAAGGATAGCAGTCTGAAAAAGCAGATACGAAAAAGCAGTCAGAAAAATCGGAACCGAAAAAGCAAGCTGAAAAAGCAGTCAGAAAAAGAAGGCCGAAAAAGCAGTTCGAAAATGCAGTCCGAAAAAGCAATTCGAAAAAGCAAATCAGGAAAGCAAAGTAGAAGGGGCAACATTGAAAAAAATTATTACAGCTATCTACAACCAGGTTCCTTTATTAGTATTGTTTTTTAGGGTTGTTATAAGTTTCAGCTGTAAGTGTGTATTATACCAGCATTATCATTTTGTAATCCATTTAAATGCCAAAGTCTTGGCCATATTTCATGAGCATTGTATTTTTCATTGCAATTAAGAAGATAATAGTTGCTGGTGTCATTTAAGCAATTTAACATTATTATTTATCAGCGAGTTAGTTTGCAAACCAACTGTTTGTAAAAATTTCAGTTGGCTGTAGGTGTTCATTTCTCATGCTTAGATCATATATATGCACTGAATATTGTCAAAACTAGTAGCACACTCATGTTAGGTCATTGTGTAGTCCATTGTAGTCTTCTAGCACAAGATTCTCATTGATGCAAATTGAAGAAAAAGTCATTTGAAGCTAGCTGAAATACTATATCAGCCATACGTCCCTTGCATGTGAATTGTTTGATGAAATTCCTTGAGCTTTCATCAGCATTTTTTGAGGGCAGATTTGAGGAGGGTTATTACAGTGGTATAAGAGTTTGCTTGCAAAGTGTTTGACGAAATGTCAAACAACTGAAGTATAAAGATTTTTGGTGTTTGAAGAAGTTATAACCTATTGGGGTTATTACAGTGGTATCAGAGCGGTTTCCTGCCATCCTGTGGAGGTCTTATTGGGAATTTGGATTAGCCAGATAGAGAGAAAAATGTTTGACAAAATGAATGCCAGTCCAGATCAGGGAAAGGAAAGATTCTTACAGTTATTAGACACCTTAGCACAGGGACAGCGATCAACAAAGCAGAGAGCACAGGAACAAAGTCAGAGATTGGAGCTTATGATGCAGATGATGGCTCGTCAAATGGGTTGAATGCTAACGTAGGTGGAGGAAATAATCAGAATGGTAATAATCAAAATGGGAACAATCAGAATAGGAATAATCAGGATGGGACACATAATGGAGGTGAACAAGTTGGGAACAATTTCGGTCATGCACCCTAGCAAGCTAGGACAGTGAGTTCGAGGCCCATGATTCCCACATTTCCTCCTAGAGCTCCAGAGCAGCCCGTACTAGAGCCCCAGATCACTGATATACAGGACCAGCTAAGGAGAGATTGGGAAGTCGGAGGTCCAGATTTTACTGCTACAATTACCTTTAGGAAGTATCTAGATGTGTGCATGAAGCATATGCCTCGTGGACATGACAAGAACCAGAGCTATGAGCTATGGAAGAAAGTAGGGAAACTTCAATTACCATATTATGATGGCTCGGGGAAGTCTACAGCAAGAGCTTGGGTTCAAAGGCTTGACACATACTTTCAAATGAACCATATGCCTGAGGAAGAAGCTATTAAGTATGTAGCAATTCACCTGGATGGGTTAGCACACGAGTGGTGGCATCATGGTATGGTCACTATGGGTCATGCACACATTACCTCATATGTGGAGTTTAAGGAGAGATTGATTGAACGTTTTGATAGGCCTAAGGATCGTACCTTCCCTATGACAGGCAGAAACTTGTATGAGGAGTTTAACAGACATGGTGATTCGATACAGGGAGACATTAGCATATCTTCAGGTAATGGCTTATCTGCATCATCTTCACAGGTAGAAGGGGTTACAGACGTTGTGCAGGTTGAGCTAGAAGGTGATATCACAGGCACACCGGATTGTGCGATTGACACAGATAGTGATTCCAGTATAGTTGGGCTGGATGAACTTACAACAGTTGAGGATACTGTCATGTTTGAGGATAGTATAGTTGATCAGAAAGTGAGCATTTAGGACTTTGCAAAGTGAGTATCAAGCACAATTGGATGCTTCTTCACATGAGGTAGAGGCTAGTAGCTCTTTATTTGGTTTGGCACGCCAGCTGAAGACAAGGGACAAGAATATTGTCATGGCTTTATCTCATCATGATAGGATACATGGATTGATTGAGAATCACATTTGGATGATTCAACTGCAGGAGAGACAGAAAGGAGTCACAACAGGTTCTTCTTGTGACGACTTACAGTAGATCAAGGAAGGCATGGAGGCAATGAAGTTGGCTCTCCAGGATTCTGAGAGACATGTGGACGAGCGTTGTCTAGAGGTGAGTTCAGTTCGGGAGTTAGCGCATATAGCAGGGACTCAGTTTCCTTTTACAGTCGGGTCACATATTGATGATGATATGAGTACGTCTAGCATTCACACTTCGGATTTAGAGACTGTAGACAGGTGCGTGAAGTCGGTATTGTTCACATTACTCAGGTGAGAAGTTTACTTGAATTGCCAGTAGGTTTCTGTTCATGGCTTAGATGTTGGGATCCTTATCTTAGTACTTGGGATGATTTTGACCGGAGATATTTATCATTCTTTGGTAGTAGTATCTGTTGCACCATCATGGACTTGATTAGTAGCTTGCCAGGTGTAGTTCTCATCCATGCCAGCAGCTTGTTTGATGTTGGAATTAGTTTTTACACACTTTTGTTGGGCATTGTTCATGTATCCAGTCGACCATTCCTGTTGGAATGGGTTGATGATCTCTTAGATATGACAAAGTTTACAGAAGAGTCCCAGGATCTGATTATTACAGATGACACCCAGGGGGATGTTGTGGACAGTTTTGAGGACTTAGTCTCCTCAACAGTTTCCTTTGATACGAAGGTTTATGTTGATGCCTCAGTCACTCCGTTTGATGATACAAGTTCAACAGTTGGACTGCAAAATTTGGATGGCAGTATTACAGATGATAGCCATTCTGAGGTTACTCCTTTGGACAGTGTACCAAGGGTAGAGTATAGGAGTTTGACTAGTCAGCACAATCATGTGTCTAGTCAGCTGAGAGTTTGCGAGCGAGACATTTCTATCGCTTGCGAGCATTTCGATGCTGCTCGTTAGTTGTTAGTAGTTTATGGATGGGGTTCTCTTGTTAGTGATGAGCAGGGAGGGAGTTATCCTTCCTTGATAGAGATCCACTCTTTATGGGAGGCTATTGGGATTCTGAGACAGAATTATATGCAGTTGGTAGTCGATAGAGATTATCTTATGGAGTGGGGCAGTACAGCATATGACGCATTATTGGTCAAGGAAGATGAGGTGAGTAAGCTTACTCAACAGCTTGAGGTGACTTCTGAGTTTCTTGAGAGTACACAGTTAGCTTTCGAGGAGTCACAGTTTCATTTAGTTGAGGTGACCGTGGAGTTGGAACGACTTCAGTCTTTACCAAATTCTGTACAGTCACTGACCGTGGTGTCTGGTGATCCGAGGATGTCCATGGTCGAGGTTGATAGAGGCAGTGGAGATGAGGATATATCTATCCATGACACTAGTATTGGCATATTTGGTCCGTTTCCACTGGAGGCAGGTTCAGCTGAGTTGGGCGCTGCAGCTGAGCATTATGGTATGTTTGACTTGGAGGGCACAAAGACTAGTGATGTTGTTGTTGATTCTGCACTCTTGGCTATATCATCCTCTGACTTCGCTGATGATCAGTCACAGTTGGTTGTATCACGTCTGTAGGATGAGCCTTTGACTGGGATTGGTTCTTTTTACCGGCATTATACTGTAGGATATGTTCATCGGTTTGCTTTTGATCCATGTGTTGAGGAGTTGATGGTAGACAGGTTTGGTCTGGGCTCTCGTTTTCGCTATCTACCATGTAATGACTATTCACCATCAGCAGTGCATGGGTGTTATGGTTATGAGACAGTGACCGATGATTTGCAGAGTTGTGTTAATTGCAGTAGGTGTGCAGTGTGTGGATTCTCTGAATTTGGTGCAGTTTCATGCGAGAGTATTCATCGTTGTTGCAGAATTGTATTGTACATTCCACATAGGCTAGTGGGATGTGTTGATGGTATTTACTATGTTGGCAGTTTGAGTTATCTACTGTACTTGGGTTCTAATATTTCGAGAGCTTGTTTCTCATGGGTTCTTGACTTTGGAGTTTGGGTGAGTTGTATTCGCCAATTTGATTATGGATTCCTCTTGGTTAATTTTCAGAGGTTTTTGCAGGAGCCTATGTTGACTGACAGCAGTATAGTTCATGACTACATTTTGGATCCAGGTGGATTGATTGGGTTGTTGTTCGACCATTGCTTGGGGACAAGCAATTTTGGGGAGGGCGGACTGTAATGTCCATTTTTTAGCATTCATAGCATGATGTTGTCGTTAGCCTATTTCCCCACGGTCCCGTAGGCTAACCAGGACATTAACGGGGCTTAGAGGCCATTTGGCCTAGATAGTTTCAGTTGCAGGTCTTTTTTAGGGGTTTTGAGGCAACTTTGGGTATACTTACTATTTATAGTAAGTCATCTTGGATATGGTCGGACATCTAGTGACAGCGGTATGTTGATGGTAATTGTTTAAAATCGGCAAGAAGACTTGTTTATCATTGATAAGATTTGTTATGCATTGATAAAGCTATTTTATAAAGTTAAATTTAAATATTTAACTTTATTAAGGCATAGACTATAGTTTGTGGAAAATATTTAAATTAAAAGAGTCCCCTTTATTTTATAACACATTGGAGACATAAGTTACGTAAAGGGAGTGATGTTTTATCCCACATTGAGAAAACGAAGGATTGAGCTCTTGTGAGAACACTATAAAAGAAAGGGAAGAGCTTCTTTTTAGTATGGTTGGAAATATCAAAGAAATTGGGAAATTTTCTAGAGATTATGTCTCAATAGTTTGAAGGACGAAATCCTTTCAAGCTGGAAATTTTGACGCCATTGAAAGATATGGTCTTGAGATTCAAAAGGATAGCAGTCTGAAAAACCAGATACGAAAAAGCAGTCCGAAAAAGCGAAACGAAAAAAGCAGGCCGAAAAAGCAGTCAGAAAAAGCAAGCCGAAAAAGCAGGCCGAAAAAGCAGTCCGAAAAAACAATTCAAAAAAGCAAATCGGGAAAGCAAAGCAGAAGGGGCAGCATTGAAAAAAATTATTACAGCTATCTACAACCAGGTTCCTTTATTAGTATTGTTTTTTAGGGTTGTTATAAGTTTCAGCTGTAAGTGTGTATTATACCAGAATTATCATTTTGTAATCCATGTAAATGCCAAAGTCTTGGCCATATTTCATGAGCATTGTATTTTTCATTGCAATTAAGAAGATAATAGTTGCTGGTGTCATTTAAGCAATTTAATATCATTATTTATCAACTAATTAGTTTGCAAACCAACTGTTTGTAAAAATTTCAGTTGGCTGTAGGTGTTCATTTCTCATGCTTAGATCATATATATGCACTGAATATTGTCAAAATTAGTAGCACACTCATGTTAGGTCATTGTGTAGTCCATTGTAGTCTTCTAGCACAAGATTCTCATTGATGCAAATTGAAGAAAAAGTCATTTGAAGCTAGCTGAAATACTATATCAGCCATACGTCCCTTGCATGTGAATTGTTTGATGAAATTCCTTGAGCTTTCATCAGCATATTTTGAGGGCAGATTTGAGGAGGGTTATTACAGTGGTATCAGAGCTTGCTTGCAAAGTGTTTGACGAAATGTCAAACAATTGAAGTATAAAGATTTTTGGTGTTTGAAGAAGTTATAACCTATTGGGGTTATTACATCCCCAAAGTTGTTTGTATATTGCCGAAGGAGGCATTTTGGGGAAAAATTTATTTTCTCGTTTGCGGTGCTCAGATTCAAGAGTTCTTCCATCGTTATTTACTGCCTTATCTCTCTGTGGGAAAGGTGTGCTTGGTTACGGCATATTTCTTTGGCCTCTTTCGCGGGGTAACGGATGGAGGAAACTTATATAAGGAGGAAAGACACCGTTATTATATGGAATCCGTGCAGGGAAGGAGAAGAATTTTTGTGTGCCGAGGGATTTGTGGTGGATTGTAGAGGAGCAGGAAAGAGGAAGAGGATGCAGTTTTAAAAAAATAAAACGACGACAGATTGAAGCAATTTAGAATGAGTATCGGATGATGTCCAAGGAAAGGGGAAGCATCAGTGGTTGCCAAAAAGAGTGTGGAATCCGTAGAAAATGACAGAAATGGTGTGTTCCATGTAGTTTTGTGTGGGTTTCGGAGTGCTAATTTGGTCTTGGCGGAGTGGAACACAGAGAAGTAGCACAGGTGGCTATCAAGGTTAGCTTCATTAAGAAGGCAGTATTGTGTTAGCAGAGGCTACAGGCACGGGATGAAGGTGAAAGTGATGTGTCAGAAGCAGATTTATCTTGATGTAATCGGTTCGTTAATGTATTTTGTTTTTGTCTCAGATATTTTGTAATTGTCGTCCGGAGACGACTTGTTTTTTTGGGGGGGATGATGTAAGCCAACTTGATTGTCGTCGGTGTTTTTGTATTTTGTAGCCAACGTCGTCAATAAAGATTTTGTAGCTGACAGGTAAATAGTTTGTAGTGGACATAATTTTTGTGGCCGATGGCCTCCTTCGGGAAGGTTCGGCGGATAGTATTTATATCCTGTCTGGGATCATTGTAAATCATGATTCATCTTATCTTATGAAGCATAATGTAATGTTTTGGCATCTGTGAATAATCTAAGGAATTCTGCTGTTTGTGTTCCATTTTCTGTATGTGTTCATTTATTTTCCCTGTATGGTAAACAATACATGCAAAAACATAATTGCCTCAATATCGTTCCTTTTTGAACAATGTGTAATGTCCCCACTAATAGGGTTAGGGACAAGTAATACTTGCAAAATAAATGTTAGAATGACAATAATAATCAAACTAACTATATTATTCTACCCTCTAAGTTAACCCCTATTACGAAAGTAATTGGTAAAAAATTGCTTATTATTAACAAAGACTGGAAGGTCAATTTATACAAAAGAATAAAGCAATGTTTCCTTAGGAAAATATCTAAAGAATAGAAATATTCTATTTTAACAGATAAAGCTAAAAAAGCGAAAGCTAACTAAAGCTAACTAGATATTTACAATAGATAACCATTAACTAATAATAGATGACTTATCTATTATTGTAATAGCCTTCATTAATTGTTAATCTATCTAGAACACCAAGCTATCCTCTGAATTTGACAATCTTATCAGGACCAAGAGGCTTGGTGAGAATGTCTGCAGTTTGATCTATGGTAGGAACATACTATAAATCGATAGTCCCGTCTTCATCCAGCTGTCGTATGTAATGACAGTGAACATCCACATGCTTGTTTCGTTCATAGAAGACTAGATTTCCTGCTAACTTGATAATGCCTTCATTATCAACAAACAGAGTAGTCGGTCCTGCTAGTGACATCTGCATATCCCAAGCATCTGACGAAGCCAAACAACTTCACATCTTGTCTTAATAGTTCCTCTGTATTTGGCCTTTGCAAAGGAGAGAGAAACTGCTTGCTGCTTCTTACTGGTCCATGTGACTGCACCAGATCCCAAATTGAACACATCCAGAGGTTGACTTTTTATCATCAATAGAGCCTGCCCAATCTGAATCTG
Organism: Cupressus sempervirens; assembly: GCA_028749045.1. NCBI lineage: Eukaryota > Viridiplantae > Streptophyta > Pinopsida > Cupressales > Cupressaceae > Cupressus > Cupressus sempervirens. The sequence goes on along the minus strand of CM053786.1, from coordinate 256,817,068 downwards.
TGAACGCACCGAGTTTAGGATTAAGACTTCGAGAGTACAGAAGTCCATAATCTGAAGTGCCCTTTACATAACAAAGCACACGCTTTGCTGCCATCCAATGATCAGCCTTAGAAGTTATCATAAAGCGTGAAATATAGCTGACTGCGAAGTTGACATCAGGCCTAGTAACAAAGAGGTAGATAAGGCTGCCTACTAGTTGCTTGTATGTAGTATCATCAATGGAAGAAGAATCAGACTTTGCCGATAACTTGAGACCTTTCTCCATAGGTGTAGATGCAGGTTTGCAATCGTGCATACAAAATTTGTATAACAGGGCCCTAGCATATTTGGATTGAGAGATGAATATATCAGAAGATTATTGCCAAACTTCAACACCTAGGCAATAATGCATGAGTCCAAGGTCAGTCATCAAAACACTAGCATAAATTCTGTTTGATTCCTTGAATCAAAAATGCCGAACTGCTAGTGATGATCAGATCATCCACATAAATAACCAGAAGGATGATGTCATTGTCAGTAGTCTTGATGTACAGATTTGAGTTTGAAGAACTCTTGAAGCCTTGATCACTGAGGTAGTTATCAATTTTTATGTACCATGCCCGAGGGGCCTGCTTCAAGCCATAAAGAGCTTTTACCAATCTGAGAATTTTTGATGGTCTTTACTAGCAACTTTGAAACCAAGAGGTTGTGTCATGTAGACCTCTTCATGGAGATTACCATTTAGGAAAGCACTCTTGACGTCCATCTGATGGACATTTCAACCAAATTGTGCTACCTTGGCTAGGACTAATCTGATGGTGCTCATCTTTGCAGTAGGAGCAAAGGTCTCTTCATAATCAATGCCCTAACGTTGAGAAAAGCCCTTCGCCACTAAACAAGCTTTGTACTTATCCAAAGTACCATCTGATTGTATTTGATTTTGTAGACCCATTTGCAGCCAATGGGTTTCTTCCCTACTGGAAGATCAGAAAGGACCCAAGTTTTGTTCTTCAACAGGCTCTGATATTCAGATGTCATGGCTTGTTCCCACTCTGGAATTCCTTTAGCCTCGAAATAAGTTTGAGGTTCAAACACACTATGAATGTTGGCCATGAGGGCAAAGTTAACAAAATTTGTAGTTTTTCGCTTTTTTGAGTAGTTCTCCCATCAATGAGCTCATCATCATGAAGATCAACAAGTGTCTTAGCCCACCACTTAGGCGAGATAGGAGAATGACCGACATTAGTACCAGGAGATGCTTGATCAACAGGATCCTTATCAGAAGAATCTGGATCAAACTCAGGTGAAGCATCTACAAAGCGAGGTGATCTTGCAGGAGAAGCTAAAGGTGTGTGTACAGGTATCACTGTATAACTGGAGCTATAGGAGCTACTGGAGCCCTCCCATCAGGTGGACCTAATGGAAGCTAAACTCCCAAATCATGAGCCTACATAGGCTGGTTTGCTAGATCAGGAACAGGAGAAACAAGCATGAAAGGTCCTCGTTGCTCATCAAAGACTATATTGCGACTGTAGATGAGACGAGATGTCTCAACATCGATTAGGCAATAGACTTTATGAAGACTGCTATATCCAGCAAGCATGAGTTTTTGACTTTTGGCATCTAATTTGGTGCGTGAAGCATCAGGGATCCAAACTAAAGCAAGGGAGCCAAAAACCTTCAAGTGACTGATTTTGGGCTTGTGACCTGACTAGGCCTCTTCTAGAGTTTTACTTTTGACTGCTACTGTGGGTGACCCGTTCAACAGATAAACTGCAGAGTTAACTGCTTCTACCTAAAACTGCTTCGGAACATGTTTGTGTTCGAGCATGGATCGGGCCATCTCAGTGGTTGTCTTGTTTTGACGTTCAACTAAATTTTTCTATTGTGGCATGTGGGGTGTGGTTAATTGGCATTTGATGCCATGCGTATCTAAGAAGCTGGAGAAAACATTAGAACAAAATCCTCTCCCATTGTCTAATCTAAGAGTAATAATAGATTTCCCAGACTCTTTTCAACTAAAGGTTAATCTAAGAGTAATAATAGATTTCCTAGACTCTTTTTCAACTAAAGGTTTAAACTTTTGAAATATAGGAAATGCATCTGATTTCTTTTTAAGGAAATACACCCTCATTTTTCTACTGGAATCATCAAGAAACAACATAAAATACTTGGACCCAAGAACAGGAGTGGCCATAGGGCTGCAAATATCCCTCATTTTTCTACTGGAATCATCAAGAAACAGCAGAAAATACTTGGACCCAAGAACAGGAGTGGCCATAGGGCTGCAAATATCAGCATGTACAAGTTGAAGTACTTGAGAAGTGCACTATGAGTCGCCACTAGTAAAAGGTGTGCGATGTTGCTTCCCAGCCTGGTATGTGTCACAAACTCCAAGCTGTTGAGTTTGAATTTCTGGCAATCCAAGAACAAGCTCATCCAAAGCAAGCTGTGAGAGATAATGCACATTTAAGTGCACATATCGCTGATGCCAAAGTGTGCTAATAGAAAACTTTTGAGCAGCCATAGCTAAGTCTTGAGAATCACTAGTTAATAAGTTTGAAAAGACCATGATATCAAGACCCACTGCAATAGTAGACTTAGTTGCTCGATCACTGATGGTGCACTAATGTGAACTAAAGGTGACTGCCAAGTGTGAAGAATGTCGCAGCAATTGACTAACTGAGAGTAGATTTAGTTCCATCCTTGGAACATAGTACACAAGGGAATATGAGATTCCTCCCAATAAATTGAATCTGAATGTTGCCTTTGCTGACAACCGTGTACTCTTTTCCGCCACCAAAAATAACAGTCTGAATAAGGTTGGTAGTCAGTGAACTAGTCTCTGCGGTGAGTGAAATGATGAGAGGCACCTGAATCAATGTACCAGGCAAACAACTTCACATGATCCGCAGGTCTTTTAGCCACGAAGGCGTAAAAGATAGATTCCACCTGCTCAGTGTGCTTTGCACTGTTCGCTTTGGGCTGCAAACCTAATTGCTTAGACTGTGTAGTTAAACATTTCCGACATTCAACCTTCATGTGTCCAAACTTGTGATAGTAGTTGCATTGAATGTTGTTTCGAGAACTATCTGATGCTGGAGCAGAAGACCTCTGCTGAGATGGTTGCTGAAACTTGCTTTTATCTTTCTAAAAGGATTTCGTAGCAAAGGCTTGCTTTGTGGAGGTGGAACTAGAGCTGTTACCTAATTGTTGTTTCCACCGATCTTGTTCAAGCAACAATGTATAGAGATCAGTGAACTTCAAATCAACACCAGAAGATGTGATGTTGAGAGTCTCGATAAAATGCTCATAGGATTTTGGTAAATTCGAAGAGTGATAACCACAATATCCTCTTCCTCCATCTTGCGACTGATTGCAAGTAACTGATCACGGATTTCCTGAATCCGATTCAGGTGTGCCTGGAGCGAGGTGCGCTCATCCATGACAATAGAAAACAGAGTGTTTTTCAGAAAGAAGGCTCTGCTTTTGTCAGAAGTCTCGTGAAGACCTTTGAGATGTGTCTAGATCTTGGTAGTTGTCTTGCTGGATGGAATCTGAGAAAGCTGATCATCATCCACAGATAATTTGAGAAGCATCATTGCCTCTCAATTATTCAAATTCCATATATCTTGATCAGGACCTGGAGAAGTTGAACGCTTTTAACACCCAGAACAAGTTGACTGGTGTTTTGATATTCAAAAATTGCAATGATCCGTTGCTTCTAGGTGCCATAATTTTGACCATTGAATTTGGAGTTATGATCGAGCAAAAAGTTTGTCAAAGATGCCATGGCACGTTCTTCAAGGCAAAAAACGGAAGACCCAGAAAAATCGGAGAGTGACTCGGAAGAGATCTCGAAAAACCTAGAAGGATCATCGTTTTTTGGATTTGCTGGCTCGAAAATTGAGTCACAAAAATCGAGGCACCTAGAAAAATCCAACAACCCAATCGAGCTCTCAAAAAATCTACCAAGAATCTGCGATCAATTTTTCTTTTAAGGTCAAAATTTAGGGTTTTGAAAGAAAACACAGTTGGCAGCCATGGAGGTCAAAAACATTAGAGAAAACAATAGATATGTACAGAACTGATTGCAAAAAAAGACTGGAAGTACGTGGATTGCAGAGGCGACAAGTACTGGGTGAAGGTCGTGACTGTAATCGTAGAAAAAATGAAAGAAATAGCACGGGTTGTAGAAAACGCGATTTGGAAAAAAACATGTAAGTTGTAGACAGGAGACGTGATTACTGTAGTTGCAGAGGTTGAATCCCTTAGCAACAAACCCTACATGAATCAGGAACTGCCTGTTTGCAAATCATGAGTAACAAACCCTACATGAATCAATCAAAGAACTCATGATTTGCAGACTGATTGGGCTTCTTCGCTCATAGCTACCTCGCCGTCATCTCGGGAGTGTACCCCTTAAGATTCTTCTTGGATGGGCATCCTCTATCCAAGACCAACTCCTCTCTTCTCCTCTTTTTTTTCTTTTCCCCTCTATAATAAACTCTTGTCCCTTTTATATCTTAATTTTAAGGAGTCATGTCTATTTGTTAAATCTCTCTTGACTTTTCATTAGATTTAGTTAATTTATATTATTCTCTGTTATATTATTTATTTACTTACTTATTTGTGTTTATTATTATTTATTATGAAATTCTATTTAGAAAGTTAACATACTTTCTACAATATTGTCTCTTGTATTTAATTTTATTCTTTATTTACTTTTTCAAAATTTATTATTTTTTAATTATTTAAAATATCATGCTAAATATTATTTCATTAATAATATAGATTAAATAATAATTATTTCCTAGTTTTATAAATATTACTTTATTATTATTATTTATTTAATAACATTTTATTATTTAATTATTATTAAAATTCTATGTTAAAATGGGAATATGATACAATGGCAACATTGTTCTACTTTCCGTCAAGTTGTGTGGCTTCAATACATAATGTCACTGACTTGACAATGACTAATCTTTGGCAGTGACGGTTACAAATATGAAGGTCATAAATGATATGTACGTATTCACACTTGGAAGGAACCATTAGGAGTGATGCCCGCATAGCAGCGCTGGAGGAAATTTTATACGCATCATGCTTATACCTGCCTTGTTATTATTGAATTGATGCTGTCATATAAACATAGTTCTCAACCAATGGAAATGTTAGAGTTAATTTTCAAATATTTAGAATTAACAATTTCATGAGTAGAGATAGTAGTAGTCATATTTAGATAAAACCAGTAAAAGAAAACTTAGCATTTCATATGACACTATTAAATTTAATACCACAAACATATCTCAATATATGTTTGGCTACCACAAGATGAATTTGCTTTAGTTCACACATGAACCGACTCAATGCATTAGCCACATGACATATATCAGGTCTTGTGTTGACCAAGTACATTAAGGAACCAATAAGCTACCTATACATGGTATGCACTACTAAATCTGATACAATTGCAACGTCATGTAATTTTTTGAGGTTTGCTTCCATAGGAGTAATCATGAATTTACTCTCTTAGCATTCCAAATCTCTTCAAGATATCTATTGCGTGGTTACCTTGACTTAAATATAACTTCATTTGACGTTTGCCAAACCTCAAGTCTAAGGAAACAATGCAACAACTCAAGATCTTTCATTTCAAATTCTGAGGTAAGTTCTGTTTTACACTTAACAATGAGATCATCATCACTAATTACAAACAAATCATCAACATAAAGTACAAGAATCAACACTCTGTCATTATTTACCCTTAAATATAGATTTGGATCAACATCATTCTTATTGAAACCCAAGCTTAGAAGATAGTGATCAATTCTCTCATACAATGCATGCGGAGCTTGCTTAAGACCGTATAAAACCTTTTTGAGCTTGCAAATGTGAGACTCCCTCTCATGAATTACAAAACCTTCTGGCTGCTTAATGTAAACTTCTTGCTCAAAGAAAGGACATTGAAGGCTTCAAAAATCTAACATAGGCTTAATAGAATGAAAAATGAGGACTTGATGAAAGCCTTCAATAAAAGGATTCATTATCCAAATTGGGGTCGACTGGTTGATCAATGTTAGCCAATTAAATAATGAACTAACTCAGGGAAATGTGAAACTAAGTTGCAAAAGTTTTGTACTGTTACCTATATTTTGTGGTGACAAAATGCAGGACAACAAATACAATCTGCTCTTAATTTATCAAACTTTGGAAGCTCATCTCTTCGACTAATACCCTGAATAAAGGATTCCCAAGAATGGAGAAGTCCATTCATAGCAAGCATGATAAGAGCTTTATTTGAAAATGTCTCACCAATTGAGCTAAGGTGATCCTTCAATTCTGTAATCTTAATGAAGTATGTAACAACAGTGTCACCCGTTTCCATTTTTATATGCAACACCTGATGCCTCAAGTCAAGAACCTTACTGGTATTATTTAACTCGTACGAACCCTTAAGAGTATTGAACATTTCTTTAGCTGATTCCAACTTTGAAATGACTGGAATCAAATGATCTTTGACAAAGGCGATCATAATCTTTTTGGTCATAATCTTGTTCTTCTTTCCAGTGAGTTCTTTCAACATCATTAGATGGCTCTGCAATAGTAGAATTAACATAATCCAGAAGGTCATTTTCTTCCAGAGCAATGAAAACCCTGGGTTTCAAAAAAGAAAAATTTGATGAGCCACCTAACGTATCTCTGACTTTTAACCCATTCACCATTTTTACACACTTGAAAGACTAACAGATCAAAATAGAGATAGAGAGCTCAAATTAAATAAAGCTTCTGGTTCTGGATTGATTCTCTTTAGGCCTGCTTTGACACCATGTTAAAATAGGAACCTGAATATAACTAAATCAAATAATGAAGGCACAGGAGTACACAACAATCAGAAGCTACACAATATATATCCTGGGAAAAACCCTTCTAACTAAGGGAAACAGCCTAGCCCACCACAAAGTAGATAATTTATTAGGAAAAAAAAACTGATTACAGAAGTCTTCTGCCCCTTGAATACTTAAGATGCACAAGCATCATATAGAGATCAGAGCTTTTACAAACAATAGAGACATCTGCTTTAAGAACTACCATGCACGCATGTATATCAGAATGAACATCCTTATGCTTGTTCTCAAAATTAGATCAAATACCGATAGATCAATATTAAATTGATATTGTTCCTCTTCAGAAAAATAGAACACCTTGTACAAAGAATGTAATGTCCCCTGTCCGTGGTTTGGAACTGATTCCTTTCAATTCAATTTCCAAGGCTTCTTTTATCGTTCAATTAGTATTTGTAGTGTAGTTTTCACCAATCTATAATAACAATATTCTTCTATGAGGGATGAACTGTAATCAAGTGAACTTATCTTGATGTCTCAATGCCAATGACTTAACAACACAATCCAATCAATATCTCTGATGGAAGATGCTAAATACAAAGGCTATGTATGAAAGTTCAAGTCTGATATTTTGACATTAATGTAAGGTCCACGATTATTTATCATATGCTGGTCTTATCATAAATTGGGATAAGAAAGGGATAATATCTGTTTGACCTCCCATTAATAAAGAGAAAAAACAAACTCAGTTGTGGGTCTTCTATGAAGGATCCATTTAATAGTGTCATGGCTTTTTCTTTTGGTGATTGTTGTCTTTCCTTCCAATGCGTTGGTTTTTAGGAACCACTGATTGCCACGTGAGCTCTAATCCCATCAGATCTGTTATTATTATTCAACCGTCCTGAATTTAATATCAATCTGTTAAATCCCGTTTGATTATTGTTGTCTGAATAATATCTCTTCTAGATATGAAGAATTAATTGAACATTGGCATATTATTAATGGTTGGGAAGCTATTATGGGATTGTTGAATATATCTCAAGTCTGTTCTGGACATTATTATTGCTATCTCGGAGATATAGATTGTCCTCTCAATGGTATAATTACTGGCTGTGACTTTTCTCATCTTTGCTGACTGTGTTTACTAATGACTGATGAGATCATTTCTTGTCGTGTCCTTTCCAAATCATTGACTAGCTGAATGCATCCACACATACATACTATTTTATCAATAATTTTCCCATTAATCTTTCCATCTCCAGACATAGTTTTAGACCAATGTTTGAAGTTGATGATATGCATGCTCTTACACATCGATACTTAAAAATGCACGTTCTGCAGACACCTCTTGATAACATATGAAGATAATCATCATTAAGTACTAGGCAGAAATTCCTGGCACTGTTGAATCATTCTATATTGATGCCAATAATTATTTTTGTTATCTGATTTGTCTTCTTGCGTAAAGTGTCATTGAATGTTGGTTGGCTTGGATGAATAAGTAATATACAACTGTGTTTGGTTAATTCGTTAAATTTGTCACATTTAATATTATTGGTAATTGCACACACAAAAGTACCATCTTTTATCGAGCATATATTGATTGGCAAATTCATGAAGCTCTTGCCCTTCCTATCTATTCCTTCCTAGTACGATACTTATCTCATTCCTCTTCTATGATTCTACCCCTCAACTCTGGCTTGAAATCCTCATACACCGATGTTGCCAATGCTTGATATGATCGGATCTGAATATATAGCAAATGTTTCCTGATCTGAATCTTTATTCCATAAGTATTCCTCCCCATTACTCTCTCCTAATTTTTAATCTTTCATATTCACTGTTGTCCTCCACGGTTAACTCTAATCTCCTATGTATATATATCCCTTTCTATCAAGCGTTACAACTTTTGGGTATCCAAAGACATGTTTACTCATTGATAACATTCTTAATTAATTATTTGATACTGATTGCAACACAATACCCTTGTTTGATTTAAATCATAATGTTAAATTTTAATATCTACGATTGAATTATATAATCCACGATACAACATAATTCTAATAGGCTGTTTATTAATACATCAGTTGAATTATTCATTATCATGTTGATGATTTATTCTTTCATATTTTTAACGTTATCCTTTTCATATTCTAATTTATTTATTAATATTGATATTTAGTTTTAAACAATCTAGGCTCTGGCCCATTATGTATTAAAAAAATAATTAAGGAAAACTATTATTTTTGTTTTAGTAATAATTTAAATAATTATATTTTATACTATATTATTTGTTTAATTTAATCAGTATAATTAAATTATAATTATATATTTCTCATTATTTAATTATTTAATCTTATATTGAATTCTTATTATCATCAAGTTTTGCTCTCAAAAGGGGACACTACAAAGAACAACCAGACCAAGAAAATAAAAAATGACGACACTATAATATTGTTCTCTTCATACTTGAAAGAACAGAATGGAAGTAAACAAAATGCCATAGTCTACTGTAACAATATAAATGGTCTTTTATTAAATAAAAGTTTATGACCAGGGACCCGATGTAGAGAGTGCACAAACATTTAAGAAACACTGCTTAGGCAAAATAAAGACTATCAACACGATAGGAGATCACACTGGCAGCAGACGTACCAAGTCACTGAATACTTGAACTCCAGTTGTGATCATAAGTGACGATGCCGATAAGGAACATATCCATGATCATAAGGGAAGTGAACGAGCAATAGAAAGAAGATTAGAGAAGTAGAGAGCTGTCACCAAACATCTACTTGAGCGCATGATGCTTGAGATGCACAATACAGGTGGAAGATAAATTACTGCAGACGACTCCAACCAAATATGAATGAACTACAACACCATTCTGGAAAACGGTAGTGACAGAGAAGTAAAAGAGGCACAGACACCATACAACAGCAACAGCTAGCCTTAGAGAGGAGCATGATGATCTAATATGCAGCTACCAGTAATTCAACCCTTTAATTGTTAATTATGTAATATATTTAATTATTTGTAGATAAGATCGTTTCTACAATCTTCTCAATTTTCTTAGTAGAAACTTTTTATTTTGTACATTTGTAATTTCTGTATAATGATCTTGTCAATCCTTTGTTAATACAACAAATATTTTACCAATTACTTTGCATAATACTTTCTGACTGCTTGGGTTCTCTATAGGTGCGAATCTGGGCACCTAGGAAATACCCAAGAATGATAAGTCAGTTTATGTATGTAGTTCTGATTTGTTCATTAGGATACTCTATGTCAGCTTTAGATAGTGTCTTGCAACAGCTTGGTATTATTATTCAAGTCAATATTGGTCTATGCAATGCCCGTACACTATGAGAGTAACGCACAATAATCTACTTAGACTCATTTGAAGGTCAGGGATTGATTTTTTTATTTGTAGATCAGAGTACGTTACTGTTGATATAATAATATTTGTCACAGCCAGCCCAGAGTTATATTTTTTTATCATTTTGAGAATGATGTCAACTTGTTATGCATGTATTTTAACCAATTGTTCTCTTTGGTGGAACTGATAACATACTCGAGTATTGTTTTATTAAAAGATCTCATAGCTTTATTTCTTTAATAACGCATCTAAGTTCAAATTTGAGAAAATGAGGAGAAGCTTGAGGATGGGGAGAGGGGCTTGAGGAAAGGTGGTCATACCAGTTGAAGGATTCATCAAGTAGCTGTCACTCCCCTATATTAATGGAATTTTAATTCTTTTTATGTTGGTGCATTTAATTGTGTATTCAGTTGTGAAATGGGCAGAGTTTTCTGTGTACGCTTTCCTTGGTCTTACTTATGGCTCTGTTGATTTTGATTTTTTTTTTTTTGTTGTGTTGCTGAAAATTTTGTTTTTCTTTTTGTGAATGAGTGCTGTCCAAAAGGGGGCAATGGGGGATGTAATTTCTATTCTGGGTGTATGGTCATGAGAGCCCCAATTTTCTATCAGTCATTCTGTATTTTGCACTCCAAAGTATCATCTTCAACTATAAAATCAAACATAAAGAAAATGGATGGAGTAGAAATCTTACGTTAAAATAATAAGAATAAAGGAGAAAATAAATAAATAAATAAATAGAACAAATTAGGGTAAAGAAACAAGAGTATGCTTAGTGAGGCACTAGTGTTACCAATAACTATTGATCCATAAAGAAGCTTGGAAGGTATGATTGGAATTCCCAAAAACCCTCCTCAATTTTTCTCTTACAACAAACAAATGAGAAAATGAAAGAAAATGGTTAAAGAAAACTTTTTGTATCACAACATAAAGAAATTAGGGTTTCCTATAGATGTACTAAATTCAAGGGACAAGAATAGAAAAATCCTATGATGGAGATTGACTTTTATTTTCCATGGGTTTTGGTGGGCTTAATTAAGGAAAAATGCTTTTAGCTTTTATTTTAGAGAGACCTTTTGATTCTACCTTTTAGTGGGTAAAAGGGTGTGGTTATTATTCTAAATTTCCTTTTCCACGTGGCTTTCTCACATCAATTGTATTGTAAAAGAAAAAATACTTATAATTAGAAAGATTGTTTTCCTATTGTAATTTGTTTTTTATTTTTTCCTTTTTTAACTAAGAATTCTAGAATATATATCTTGGAGGGGAAAAAATTAAAAGTGGAAGTTAGGAATCAAATAAATGGAATTTTAAAATTAGCTTGCATAAAGTTAAAAGAGTAATCTTAAGTTGATAAATTAGGGCTAAATATTTTTAGGGTTATCAAACAAAGTTGAAATATTTGATCAATGGGTAAAATTTGAAGTTATTTTATTTAATGGAAATAATTAGAGTTAAGTAGAAAAAAAGGGGGCTGAATATCAATCTTAAAGAGTGAAATTAATCTATTTGTCTCCTTTTGGAAATGATTTAGAGAGAGATTAATATGTTTTATTCTATTTGACAAAGTGATAATAGGAAATTGCTTAAGTGTTAAATTTCTGAACTTCAATTATTTCTGAAGTTTAGAGTTATGTTAGAAAGAATAATATAATAGATATTATTTGTTAATTTTATTTATTAAATAATTGTGGTCTAAATGGTATGTTGGCATAACCAATGCAAATTGTGTCGCAGAGATGTTATAGTTCATGTTTGATGGTCAATTTATCAATTTTTTTTTGTTGTATGTCAACTTGAAGGTTGTCTATTAATTGTTTACTGGGAAGTAGTGTTCTAGTATCCACAGATTACAAATCAAGTATGCAGCTGATTTATGTGTTCAGTTAGAGTGCACGGTTGATACAAGAGAGTCAACGATGTCTCAAGATGATGTATGTACAATTTCATGTACTACACGCAAGTATGGAGAAAGCTATGATAGATTGAAGTGTGATAGTTTTAGCGGGTTAACAGTTTGTGACAGATAGTGAATGATTTGATTGGTCTATCAAATTTGTGTTGATTCATATGCTGTAATTTAGGATCAATGATCATTGCTACAATTATGTATGCTTTGGTTTACAAGAAGAAATGTTTTCGATCGATTGAAGTATGTTCAGGAGAAAATGCAAGAACACTTATAACAATTTAAGTTTGATCCTCAAGCGGTAGGATGTGGGTTGACTCCAATAGATCTTTCGTTTTGTAAAGTTAAGTGATGAGGTGAGACTTATGGGTCATGTTGAATTCGTCACCATCATACAATGGTCATTGTGATTGAATTTCTTGAATTTATGCATGTTCATTGGAAAAAGTGCATAAGGCTGGATGTTCTTTGTTGAATCAATGTGCAGTTCAAATTGGTGATCATTTAGATCTGGTAAAGGATAGATTAGGGTTTGGTAACATGTTTTGGCAGACCTAAGGTGAAATTCAAGTGTAACCTATTTCGGTTAAGGCAGTGGTCATCATAGATATTGAAAAGTTTACTTATATGGCAGAATTTTGGAGTTGCAAGTGTGATGTGATAAATATTGTCATTGATGTCACAGTAAGGAGGTATCTGAAGAACTAAGACACACAAATTTATACATTATGTAAGATAGAGATGATAGTGTTTGCATAGGCTGCTTACACAAGAGTACGTATTTGGAGAAGTACACCTACATGATATCAAATTTATGTGAATAATATTGTGTTGTCCATAAAACTTCAGATTGAAATAAAACTTTTCAGGATGAGCCACTGAGAGTTGAAGACATGAATCATTATAAATTGATCAAATAATGAAGCCGTATGCAGCAGGGTTATTTCTAATTCAGACTTGATACTAATTCTATAGATGCAACAAAGACCATAAGAAAACAAAGGCATCAGTAATAAGACACTATCTCAAGATCTGGAGACTTAGTGCTGAATTCTGTATGTACAGGGCATTCTGTATATGCAAAAATTAAAGCAACAAGAAAGATAGAGTATACTATTTTGACTGTGAAGAATATCCATATCCAGAGGCAATTGTCATGTTTGGATGGATGGCAACAAAGTGATGAAGTTGAAAAGAATTATCTATTGCAGCAATGATATATAGAAGCATCAAAAGTCTTCAAGTCTGTCGTGGAATTTTCCTTAAGACCATAATATTACCCAAATTAAAGAAATAAAGAGTTGAAAGGTGACAAGCTTAAAAGTATTTTTCATTTTTAATAATAAGCAATCAGAAACCTGGAAATAACATACACTTGGTTCATACAACACAAGCTCGATGAAATATGCACATCTTTGTATTAGTGTGAATACATGATAGCAGGAGATATGCAACCCGATTCACAGATATATCATATGAAGCAGCGAGTCAAAATGTAAAAGATTATGTAACAATTCCGAAGTCAATGGCAAAATCACAAAGCGGCAGTCTACACATACTTTTTCCATCATCGTGAGTCTTCATTACCTAATACATAGTAGAAGTAAAAGCTTATATTGGATACAAGTGCGATATATAGATTCGATGAAAACAGAGAACATTTTGAGTATGGAGAAACAAATATATGCTATGAACAAGGCTCAGGAAAGATTTATGTGATTATATATATCAAGCCTGATAAAGTCAAAGACAGTTTAAAGAATGGTTGCCTTCAGAAAATGACTATGCATCGAAATAGAAGAAATTACGGCAATAGGAAATATTGAACAATGAAAACTATAGTTTGAATGGGTAGGAACGATGATGAATTTTGTGGATGGAAGAAACGACAGAGTATGGTGAAGCTTTTCAATCAACTGTCATCAGATATGCAAAAAAGAAAGTATGCCGATGGAATGATTAAGGTACAGATGAAATCAAACCATCCACAGATCACGTCAGACAAAACTAAAAATAAAAATATACTAGTTTGATATTTGCAATCGAACCATGAAGTAAGATGACAACCATGACCTTTAATCCATTGAATAATATTCATAGATGATATAATATCTATGAAAAGTAACAAGGATACAATCCAAGATTAGAAAGGGAGAATGGAAGGTACAATTAAATTAATAAAAAGGTGCCATTTAGTTATGAAAAAGAATAATTATTTTTTTCGAAAAGTCACAACTTCATATAGGTGAAGATATAAATAAGACTATTTTATTTTCAAAAAACAAGTGAGAAAATTGAATAGTTTTGAGCAGGGGCAGAGCAAACATAAAAGAAATATATATTCAGATTGTTTAATCTGGTATATATATATATATAAAATCAGAATTAAAGAAGAGTGAGGAGTGCCAAAATATATATATCTATTGAAGGAATAATTGTCTGACTTCAAGTGAAAGAAGTTTACAAAAGTTATCATCATCAAGTTGAGCAAGCAACTATGTAAAGGTAGAATTTCAGATTTCATATCAGAAGTGGGAGTAGGTGCTTCCAGTGGGTTGAAGCCTGCAAACTGTGGGAGTTGTAGCTTCGAGCGGGTAGGTGCTTGTATTAACGAGGTTGGAGCCTACAAACATTTTGTGAAAGATTCAATGTTATATAAAAGCATTTAAATTGCCGTGGTTTTCTCCCATATTGGGTTTCCACTTCAAATTGTGTTATTGTGTTCAAGTGCATAATTGATTTTTGTATCTAAAATAATTATTTGGATAAAAGGTTTTAAAATTGACAAATATTGTTAAGATACTTATTCACCTCCCCCACCCCTCTCAGTATTTTCGTGTGCTCTTCATGATGATCGTAAATAGTGTGTGATCAAGCCGGTAGATGAATTCCTGCAATTTGAGGCAATTTAGAAGTTGAGCTGTATTGGATCTGTACAAGCAATTTAGAAGTGCTATTCTCGACCCATTTTCCTAGTTGAATCCTAACAGTTTCTCAACTCTAAATCCCTCAATTGAGTCACTTTTAACATGGTGAGCAGATTCCTAACAGGTCTGAAAATTAATTCCGTTACCCAGGTGGCTCATTAGCTTGAGCTAGAAATTCTCGTACAAGGTTACTTTTAACAGGGTAGAGCTCCTAATAGGGCTAGAGGCAAATCCCTCAAGCGACTCCTAACAGGGTTTGCTCCTAACAGGGCATTATTGCAAGCTCCTAATAGGGCGAAGCCTTTAATCAGGCACATTTCAGAAGAGTACAAAACACTAATGGTTACTAATTCCCACTATGGTTTTTCCCTTTGACTAGGGGTTTCCATGTGAAAAATATTAGTGTCTTTGTGTTCCTTAAGTGGATGTTCTATTAGCTGTCTTATTGATAGTTTCACAAGTTTACATTGCATGCATGTGGTGAATGGTTAATGGTTAAGATTTTTTTGGTTGATATTTATTTGATGAGTTGGTGAAAGTTTTAAATTGGATAGATTATTGATTCACACCATCCACCCCCCAATAATCTTGGACCTAAAGTATATTAACATGGTAATCATGAGTAAATAAATACCTTGTTATTTAATATAAGTAGGAATTTTATTCTCTTAAATTATTCAAATTAGGCACATTTATTATATGAATTTAACTTAGATGGGTTATTAAAGAAATAAAGCTATAGGATCTTTTAATAAAACAATTATAGTATATTACTTTATTATCAGTTCCACCAATAAGACCAATTGATATCATATAGCTAACCTTGGGAATTTATTGTTAAAATATTTTCCTAAAAGAGTCTTAAGTTTTACCTAAGCTTATAAGTTTGTGTACCATCATTGGTGTGCGAGGTCTTTCAACCCTATCATTTGAGATCTCCCTTTACACAATGTGCAATGTAGAGATACATTGTGAGAGCTACTATGTGAATTGTTATTGTGATCTTAAAAAAAGTGCTGATGTGTAGTGTTGTATCATGTGTTCTACTTAGTTAAAAAGTGGGCATGACACCAAGAATCATGGAACCTTCCAAAAACATTGAAAAAGCCATTCTGAAGGTTATTATGTTAGAAAGAAAAAACTATGGACAACCACTAACCACTGTACAGCCCTAATTCTGAATTGTTGTTAATTCTGTCAAAGGCTGTTAAAGTTATTCTCAGACATTCTATGTTAGTCCATCTCCCATCATCAAACACTTAAATTCTTATATAGTTGGTTGTAGAATTGGTTAATCAATTCTCCCCACAGGATCTGGACTATATGCATGAGATCTGCTCATCCCCATGCTCCTTAGTAATTCCCATTATGACCAAACAGCTAATATCATCATATGAAAATTGAAGTACATAAATGTTGTGGGCTATTGGTCACAGGTATGGATCACTGTCCTTTCGAGGGTTCCAAGCTGTTTGCAGTTTAATTTCTCAACAGGCGTCAGCCCTACTTTACTCTGCTAATGGTAAAGCCCAGAGTTAAATACTCAGTTATGCTTTAATGGAGGACTATCGTATAGGTGGTGGAGTGTAGCAATTATAATGGTTATTTGAAGGCTAGCCAAGTCGGGCATATTCTTATAGCATAGCAGGCTAATGCCATAAAGTGGGAGGGGATTCTGCACAGTTATGGGTGACAATCATTGGGGATTTTCACCCCAACCTCTGCATTCATAGAACGAAGGGGGCAACCTGCTAATCTAGACTGCCAGATTCTATCCGTAATACTCATCCATTGTCTACCTTTTTGTTACTATCAGAATAGAGATCATAAGTGCGTTGTCAATTTTGAATTCATTTTATTTTCTGAATAAATAAAATCCGACTGAAGCTTTTCTCATAATTGAACTACCTATATTTCAAATTTAAAAGGTACCGCAACAATTTCTTCTCAGTGCCAGTGTTTTCCGAATGTATATTACTTAATTGGTCCTAGCAGATGAAGTATACGGCTTATGTTTAATTGCTGAGACTTTTGTTTTATTTCATGTACAGCACCTAAACACAAACCATATGCTGTACAATGCGGTGGTCAAATCAGAGCAGCAGGGTTGTTTAAAGACAGAGGAGGCACAAAGAGCTGCAAAAACTCTACGTATTGACTTTGAGAAGGGTGGCATCCATCTCTGTAAAAGTGCGAATGGAATGCTGTATTTTAAGTTTTCCAGCTATAAAAAATCTTATGTTTTCTTTGACTGTAAAGCTTTGGATATGCAGAGAAGCTGGAACGAGTAAATGAGCTTAACCTTACAATAACACAGCTAGGAAGGGAGTAAGTACTGTACCATCTACAAATCTCAAATGTATTAGATATTTTTTAAGTCAATGAGTGAGGCAACTGCTCAGTGGTGATTGTTGCATGATGAGGTGATTTATATATATGCTGGCCAAAAGGATCTCAATACCTTGCTTGTTTATATGTTAGTAATTTATCATCTATTGTTCTGGATTTATAGAAATTTCATATAACTGTATGCCATTGTACATGGTTGACATTCACAAACTAGAAAAAAATGAGTTGAAATCATCAGTCCATGTCTAATTCACATCACTAAGCTGTGTAAACTTAATTAGAGTAGTTAGCAAAGAGGTGAAACATCTATAATCTCTCTGATTAAACTTAAGACCATATCTTGCAACTGTCAAAGAAAGGCTTATGCAATGTTAGAGTTTGACACTCTTAAAGAAAATTAAGTTTCATCCTTTTTTGAATTTTGGCATCCCTTTTGGCAAAAATGTTTCCACTTCTTCATATCTATGTTCTGTAATGTTTCAATGTTTTGGCATGTAAGTTTGAGGTAATGCTAACATGATTCAGTCAATACATATTGTTCAACCATTATTTGTTTATTTGCTAGTTGTTTCACAGAACATTTGAGAAATGATTTCTACGTGGATTGTCAAGTAAGGAATTGACATAACATATCAATATGCCATCTGTGTAAAATTCAACATCACGAATGATGGAACTTAATATAGCTAGTTGCTTTCATATTTAGAGACAATGGCGAAGTTTAAAACATGACAAATGAACCTTTCTTGTTTGTTTGAAGTAAACAATTAGTTTTGTGGACTGTTAGTGAGATAAGTTACTAAGGCTTATTTCAATTATGAAGTTTTTGTCTAGAATCGTTAGATTGTGAGGGATGCACCAGTCAAATACACTAATTATTTTTAGATTAATTTAATATTTTCTAACTTGATGCAATTGGAAAGTTTTGAATGCTTGTATCTAGATTTGTTCAATCTAATTTGGCTAACACAACATGAGCATATTTTTTTTCCATCTCTAATTTTCACTAGTTGCCTATAATTAACTTATATAGATGCAGTTTTTTAGCCCCTAGAAGTACATTAAAGAGAAGATGCATGGAAAAGAAAAATAATTTGCACACTCTTGTGAGCCAAATAATAAAATCTCGCACTCGAAATATTGAAAAATAATTTTGGTCTTAGGAATCTAACATAGGTTTCAACATAGCAATAGTGTTAGGATGTGTGTTCTACACCTTGCACACATAGGCAACTTTAATGTGTTGTATATTTGGCCCCTTTTTGAATGGGGCATTATATTAGGTAGGAACCTCAAGTTGATTCCTTGTATTAGACATCTTGATACCTGAACAATTGGATTACAACACAGCATTCTGTTTTTTTGGATTAGAAGTGGATTGGGTGGGTTTTCTTTGACTAAGTATTTGTAGTTGTGAAATATCTTTTAAGAATTTAGATTTCCTCAAAATGGAGTGTTTGGGTTGACCAGTTGATCCTCATGATTGTTAGGGTTAAAACACTTAGCTGAATAAATGCCTTCATGGAGTGGGTCATGGGCATCCCATTTTAACATATCACAACCCTAGTACTTGATTCCAAAAATCACATTTTTCCAGAATACTAGGTAAATGTTTTAATTTGCCTTTATTTTTTATGGAAAGCATTGTCATCTTAATTTTGTATCACTAAAATGTCACGAATTTCCCTATTAATTTTTGTATAAAGTAATGTCCCTTGAATTTAACGAACTTATCTTGACCAAGAGGCTTGGTGAGAATGTCTGCATCTGATTTGCTGTTGGAACATACTGCAAGTGAATGGTCCTGTCTTTAGCCAACTACCAAATGTAATGTCAATAAATGTCCACTTGTTTGGTTCCTTTGTGGAAGACCGGGTTGTTGGCAAGTTTTAGAACATCTTGACCATCAAAGAGAAAGGGAGTTAGACCTACTTGAGATAAGTGCATATCCGTAAGCATCCAACAAAGCTAAACTACCTCACAAGCTGCCTTAACAACTCCTTGATACTCTACTTTTGTGGAGGAGAGTGAGATTGCTTGCTGATTATTACTAGTCCAGGTGATCGCACCAGATGCCAAATTGAACATATATCCAAAAGTTGATGTTTTATCATCAATCAAACATGCCCAACCTGAATCTACAAATCCACTAAGTCTGGAATTATGACTCCTAGTTTAAAGATGTCCATAATATAAGGTGCCATTCACATAATGCAGCACATGTTTGCTACTACCCAATGATCAACCTCGGGGGCTGTCATGAAATGTGAAATGTAGCTCACTGCAAAACTGAGATCAGGTTTAGTGACACAGAGATAGATGAGACTGCCCACTAGTTGCCTATAACTAGTTTCATGAACAGGTGTAGAACCAGACTTAAGGTTGACAACTCCAGTCCTTTCTCCATAGGTGTGGAAGTAGGTTTGCAATCTTGCACGTAAAACCTGTCAAGCAAGTTCTTGGTATACTAAGAAATAAGAAATAAAGATGTTACCACCAGTCTGCCAAACCTCAACACCTAAACAATAATGGAGAAACCCCAAATCCATTATACCAAGATCCTTGCATAGATTTTGTTTGATTTCTACAATCAACTGTGCTGAACTGCCAGTAATGGTCAAGTCATTCACATAGACAACAAGGAGGAGAATATCAATAGAAGGATAATGTTGAAAACCATGACCAACTGAATACTTCTTGGCAGTGGGCCAGTGACCCTTGCGGGGTTTGCAACATGACTTAATTGTCTCCTATGGCTTCTATAAGTCAACAGGTTGTATTGGGCATTGTCAAGTTGATCTTTTGGTGCAACGACAATTGTAGCTTGTAACAAGTGTTATTAGAGTTGGGTCACAAGTTCGAATCCACGAAGGTCCCATCGAGTGATGCTGGGAAGGGGATTGTTCCCTCGCAGGGTTTATAACATGGCTTGACTACGTCTTTTGGATATTATAAGTCTAGTGGTTGTATCGGGCACTACCAAGTTGATCTTTTGATGCAACGAAAACCCTAGCTTGTAACAGTACTGATCAATCTTGATGTACCATGCTTGAGGGGCCTGCTTGAGTCCATAAAGCGCTTTCTTGAGTCGATGTACTTGGTGGTTGTTGCCCACAACCTTGAAACCAAGAGGTTGCATCATGTGGACTTCTTCCTGTAACTCGCCATTAAGGAAGACACTCTTAACATCCATATGATGGACTTTCTATCCAAACTGAGCTGCATGGTAAGAATAAGACAAATTATATTCATCTTGGCAGTAGCAGCAAAAATCTCCTCATAATCAATGCCCTCCTGCTGTGTGAATCTTGAAGAAACTAATCTGGCCTTGTATTTATCTAAGGTAGCATCTGCACAATACATGACATTATACACCCTTTTGCAGCTAATGTGCTTCTTCCCTGGTGGAAGATCAAAGAGAACCCATGTGTTGTTCTTCATATGACTTTGGTATTCCGCATCCATAGCTTGTTCCCACCTTGGGATACCTTTTGCCTCTTTAAATGTCCAAGGCTCATAAATACTATAAGGGTTGGTCATGAGAGCAAAGCTAACTATATCTAGTTGCTTACCCTTATTTCTAGAAGATCTACACTCAATGAGCTCATTAGGACTGATGGAGCCCTAAATTTTGCAATTTAGGACCTCCATTTGAAGAAATTATGTTGGAGATTCATGTTGAGATATTTTCATTTAGGCCAATACATATCAGAATATGATGGAGACTTGTGAGTATGCATTTTAATCAGACGTATACTTTGAGATGGATAGCTGTTATATGAGAGTGCAATCAGTAATACAAGCAAGCTATAAGAATTTTTTTAATATCATTCAGCAAAACAGTATATGCAGCAAATTATACCAATCTTATAATTCATGGGCAATCTAAATCAGTGATCAAAATCAATGATTATGATAGGAATAAGGTGGAAATAAATATCCAGAATTATGTTGAACACTGGTATATAAGACTGTGTTCAAATAAAAGTTGTGCACATATAATGAACAAATATGGAATCATACAGAAGGAACAGGTATATGAGTTCAGATATACGACAGAAAAACATAGAACAGAGCAGCAATCGTTCTGGAGTTTATCATTCTGAACAGAAAGTGCAGACAAAATCCACCTTTACGCTACTGAACATCATTGACTTCCAGCTTCCGGTCAGCGAACATCAGGCAAATTGTATTCTTAGATTTTACATTCAATGTTTTTACATTATCTGCAATGTTTATTTTCGTGTGCAGTCAAATATAGAGTCATGCAGCAATTGCTTAGGAAGTTATTAAGTGGCAGAACATAGTGGAAATTCACAGATGTAAAGTGCAAATTTGAAACATGAGTTAAGTCATGGTATTAATCTAAGATAGCTCAACTGATGAAGACATATAGAAAATTAGAAAACAAAATGGCATTATTATTCAGTGTTAGTAACCAAGTGATGTAATGCAGTTGGAACTATTGTGAAATCAATTTGTAGAGTACTGAACGGTGATAAATTCCAGTATTGATATGTATTCAGATTCACGCTGATATCCAGTATCGTCAAAAGGAAGTATGTAAATATTGTGAAAACCATTGGAACTTCAAGTGGAGTATATTATAGTCTTCCGTGAAGTCAAACTAGCATATAGGGACATAGACAGTGAAAATGATTGAATCATCGATGTTGATGGTAGCATGAACAAACAGTTTAATTCTGGAAAATAATGATGAATCATCAACAATCAGTATGAAGATAGTGAACGAGACTGGGTTGTGTAAAATCATTTTTATTAAAGGAACGTTTTATGCCGCCATCCATTCCTAGAGAGAACACCAATGATATCATCTATTGGAGTATCCAAGTCTTGTGACAAAAGACAGAGAGCTTCTCAAATTCGAGTATTTGTTTTCAGAGGATATGTGATTAAAATCAAAAGATCATTATCGTGGCATAGTTACTGTTCCACCATAGCAAAGTATGAAGGCGATTGAAGCATCCATGCCCATAATTAGAAGTCTTTCATCAAGAGTCTGATGCTAAGATATATATGGAAGAAGTCAATTCATATGTTTTGATTCGCAATACTTATTTACTCCTTTGTGTTGTTGCAGCCTCTTAAGTAGTTGAGGAAGGACTGGCATTGCAGAGCATTGGGCATGTATGGAATAAATATTGGAAAGAGAAGTGGCAAATATAGATACAAAACAAATCACACACCGCAATTGCTTTGACAGAAGGAACACGATAAATACAACATTTGACTATGTTGGATTCCAACGTTAATCACATCTCAATTAAAGATTTCTAGTGGTATTCAAATTGAGCAAAGAACAAAAATGTCACACCCCTGAAAATTGGTGAAAAAGTGATGCAGAGAGCACAACAGAAGTGTGCTATATGGGCCTTCCTCAAAACTCTAAAATTATAGGTATGGATTCACATTTATAATCCTTTCCAACTAGTTAAATGAATGAAAGAATGTTGCATCTTTTAAGAACAATTTCTCAACTAGGGCAGAATTTAAAACACTTAATCAATCATTAATAATTCCCATAAATGAAAGAATTAAACCAATCCTTTTTATGAGATTCAATAACAGTGAGTTATCAATATTTTATCCAAGTTATAGCCAAATCCAAGAAAGGAAATAAAAGTTATTGCAATTTTTTCAAAACTGTTCATATTATGACAGAATCTGACCAGTCTTCACCAAAATGGCCATAACTTCTTCTAAACGTAATGAAAATCATCCAAACCAAAACCAAATAAAAGCTTACTCATATATCTTTTTGAAAATATAAGTCTCAGGTCTGTACCATTCACAATGAATTCGTATCAACCAAAACATCAAAGAAATTGCAGGAAAAAATAACCAAAAAACTGAAATATACAACATCAAAATAAGTTTTCTTCCATTCCAAATCCTTCCTCCAACTTCTTCAACTTACAATTTCGTGTTTTGGAGACCAAATATATATAATTTAGAATCACATTAAACTCTCCAACCGACCTACACCTATCCATTAACATCTTTACACCAAGTTGTAAAAGTTGTCATTACAATTTTGGCAACTTTTGAACAACTTTTACAATAATTATCCAAATGACTTAAAACTTTCCATAAACCCTTGAAATATCATTAAAATGAATTTAAGACTCAAATATATAATAAATGGATCACATTTATTCAACATGACTTAATGACTCTAAACCTCTTTGTTCTCTTGAAATTTAGGTGCCTCTGCACCAAAGAGTTGGAGGATACTTGCTAGTTTAGCAAAGGATTTATAATTGCCGGCAAAACAATTTGGACCAGAACAATCCTCAAAGCATCCAAATCCACACCGATAATTTGAGTCTCCCGAATAAGGATTTTGTATTCACTATCGTCCAATATTATCTGATATTGTTTTATGGTTTTTTGCAGGTCTATGTGATGTGCGATGGAGCATCATTGGTATGAGCAACAAAGAATTGAATCTTTGGACTGCTTGGAATCCATGTAACGGGATTGCACATCTTCTATGGCTAATTGATCGGTATGCAAAGGCGTAGACTTCAGGACAATTTTACACGGATGATTCACTACTTGAGCAACCCATTTTGTATGCTTAGTCATAGAATTATATTATCAATATGAAGTTATTAAAAAAACTTACTCATTTTCATTAGTAAGTAGTTGACATTAGGTGCGGTGAAGGGATATGTGCAAACCTCACAACCCTTTTGCTGGTTTATAAATATGTGATTTGAATGAAAGGATACCGTGTCACAATTCATATACAATTTCCAAAAACTTCACATACGGAAGCTATAATGCACTTTGATATATTTTTCTTGCATTGGTAAAGAAATGGGTTTTTGAACTATTTATATGCAATTACTGAATCGAACTACAATTGATTGAGCATCAGCAATGAGTGTCTTCATCATATTTTAATTTTTCGCATAACTATTAAGAAGTATTTATTTTATTTTATTTTCTTAAAGCTTCAGAGTTGGAAATATTATAGAGTTTTGTCCTTTATAATTATTTGTAAATTCTATAAATAATTTGAATGATAGATAAGTGGATGAGATCAATTATAGCATTTTAAGATCGATCATCATATTATAGTGAAGTATTTAATTGTTCCTATATCTATGTCTGGTTTGTCTCCCTACTACAAGAGTTAAAATACATTCTAGACTATTTTAAAATTGCATTCATATATTTAATCCGTCGCATCTTGATTATTAAATTATTTATAGTTGATGTGCGTAGAATTTTATAAAGTTGTATGTTTTAAACTTGTAATATTGACTCTATCGCCCTTTTAATCTTGACATTGGTCTTTATGTTTTTCATGATTCACAATCCATATGCTGGCAATTGTCGTCGGTAGAAACTGTGTCAGTCGACGGAGTGATTGTCGTTGGTGTTTCTGTAGCCGACGGAGTGATCGTCGTTGGTGTTTTTGTAGCCGACAGGATGATTGTCATTGGTGTTTCTGTAGCCGACGGGGTGATTGTCGTCGGTGTTTCTGTATTTTGTAGCCGACGGGTAAATAGTTTGTAGCGGACATAATGTTTGTGGCCAACAAACTCCTTCGGGAAGGTTCGGCGGATAGTATTTATATTCCGTCTGGGATCATTGTAAATCATCATTAATCTCATCTTATGAAGCATAATGTAATGTTCTGGCATATGCGAATAATCTAAGGAATTCTGTTCATGTTTATTATATGTGTGCACTTCTTAGTTAACCTATGCGGTAAACATTTGGCGCTATTGCCATATGAACCTGGAAGGTGGGAGGAATGAAGATAAATGCCAAATCAGCTTAACAAGGATTGAAATAAGGCCAAGGGAAAAGATGGAATCCGTAGTGCGCAAGAAAATTTAATTTTGGCACAGCAAGCCGAAAATAGGAGATTCCAGAAGATTGCCGACGGAAACCAAAGCACGGAAGACTTGTTGGAGGAAACTCGGCAGCGGGTGGAATTGGTGGAAGAAGCACGGGAGGAGTTTTTGAAATTGTGTTCGCCGAAGGAAGAGAATCTAGACGGAAGAGCATCAACTCGCATGGCTCGGAGTGCCGACGGAGCAACAGCGTGGAGTGAATTCTTCGTCTGGGATATACTTCCGCAGGAGACAACTTCAGAACACCCTTCTTCACCAAGGTTCACAGCTGTTGAGTCTGACGGTGTAGGAAAGCAATCCGCCGGTGTGGGAGAACAGTTCGCCGGTGTAGGAGTGCAGTCCGCTGGTGTGGGAGTGTAGACCGCCGCTGTGGGATTGAACAACGCCAGTATTGCAGGATTGAGCAACGCTTGTTTACAGAAACCAATGGTGATGGCGGGACCTAAAGAGAAACTGCTGAAGTTCAATGGCGATGGTACGGCCGATCCCATTCGACATTGTAAAACATGTGAAACGATCTGGAAGGCAAATGGGATAACTGATAAAGACGACTGAATGAGGCAATTTTCGGCCACCCTACAAGGCATAGCAATTGATTGGTTCATCGATACAGATCCACAAAAGCTAAACAGTGGAGATAACATTAAAAAGGAGTTTCTGGCAGAATTTAAACTGTTGCGGGATGATAATGAAATTGTAGCAGAAATCTTCAATACTAAGCAGGGGAAGAACGAAATTGTCTGCGTTTACGCCAGGAAATTAAAAGACTTGATAAACAAAATGGAAAGTAAGCTGGCGGACGGACTTCAGAAAAGATGGTTCGTGGAAGGCCTATGCTCGAAGTTGTGGAGGAAAATGAAAATTGTGCCACCGTCATCATATACGGAAGCTTATAACAGAGCATTGGACCTCGAAAGTGAGCTGAAGACAAAGAAGAAGAGAAGACTAGCTCATCTGATTCGGATGATGACGACCCTGTCGGAGGTGATAGCAGTGACGATGAAGGCAACAGTAAGAAGGTTCGTGCCCTATAGAAGGACATGATCCGCATGATGGAGGAGTTTAAAAACATGCAGGAGCCAAAAGGCAGTGAGCTGTGGTGCACGGAGTGTAAGACCGACAGTCATACTAAAGGATCGTGTCCAAATAACCAATTTTGTGACATTTGTCAGATCATGGGCCATTCGACAAAAGAGTGCCCCTTTAACATGAAGACAAGAGGAACTTCATAGGTGCTTCTTACATAGGAGGCTTCCCTGTCGGGCAGTAACGGAAATACGAATAGCGCAAGTGCCACATCCGGAGGGTACAAGAATAATAACAGAGGGCAAAATAACAACAACAATGCGAACAATAACAATAATAATGGGAACTGAAGTCGAACCCAGTATGATGCAAATGGATGGCCGATTGTTCAATGCCAAGCATGTAATTTGTGGGGTCATTTTGTCCGGGATTGTACAGAGGCAAACACACTGAAATTATTATGCAGATGGTGCAGACTTGGCGACCCTGAAGATGCCAAGTGCCCAAAGTCTGGAGTAAACTTAATCACTGTCGGCACGGATGAAGAGGAGGTTCTGGCAATTACGCAGAGGCAAGCAAAACTGCCGGCAGAGGAAAAAAGAAAATTGGGGGAAGCGCAAGTGGAAATTGGAAAGGCATCGTCGGTAGGGACATCTCAGTTGAAGGACATCACCGACACCTTGGCAAGGAACTTCATAGAACAAAACATTGTACAACAGATCTTACAAACGGAGATACCAGTCAAGATAAGTGACCTCCTTCTCACAATGCCCCAGTTACGGACGACCATTCTGAATCATACACCATTTCCGAAAGCAATGGAGGACACAGGAAGGTACATTACTCCAATGACGGCAACAGACCCAATGTTGCTGTTTTGGCAGACACAATTGTCGACGGAGGGTCCGGCATGAATGTGTTGCCGGAGGATACTTGGAAGAAGTTGGGAAAGCCGACGCTGTGGCCACCTACATTCCAGTTGCTCACAACAGACCAGCACAGGATCAAACTGTTGGGAACCTTAAGGGCGCAACCGGTAACTATTGGAACACAATCATTTTTATTGGATTTCGTAGTCATTCCATTGAAAAGAAAAGGATATGATGCTATTCTGGGACGAACTTGGCTAGTGCAAGCAAAAAGTAAAACATGATTGGAAACGAAATACCCTATCAATGGAGCGCGGAGGCAAAAGATTCATAATTGACCTACACACACAAATGGTAGGTGAGGAGGCAGCATCGTCAGACTCAGAAGGTGAAGGCGACAGTGACGACGAAGGAAATGACGACGAAGGAAAGAGGAGAATGGAATCGGACGAAAGAGTATTGACACTAGGAGGATCGAATGATGACGACCTAGACTCAGTGAATGGCTTTTACCACTGACAAATAGAAGACTACGAACTCTTTCCGAGTTGTAATATGCTAAGGGTCGACGAAGGTGAGGAAAAAGAGGAAAAGGAGTGTTCGAAGGAATACAGAGAAGTAGGTGACGCAAAGGAGCTTACGACTGAAGAAGGGAAGGACATACAATACAAACCCAGAAAAAAGAAAAATTCCATCGTCCGGTACACAGTGAATAGACTGCAAAAGAAGAAAAGAATGCATCGCACCATAAAATTAGTTGAAGGGTGTCGACAGAAACAAAATAATCTAGATGCACGACGACCGCAGGCACAGTGGGCGACGAAGGTGACACGGAACAGACATAAGGCGTGGCATGACAAACTCAACAGGTTTCAGCTGGGGCAGTTGGTACTCAAGTACGACGGTCGGAATGAAATCAAACAGGAAAGGTTTAAGGCAAGGTAGGTTGGACCATATTAGATCTGGGAGGTCAACGACAATCGAGTGATAAAATTGTGGACTTTGGACAGGCAAGAGGTACCTCACGTAGTGGACAGATCCAAATTGAAAATATATGGTGCCAGGAAGACTCCGTTGCAGAATGGCCAGCTGACTCCCTCGTCGTTGCAAAATGGCGACGCCTGGAGGCAAAATTGAGGTGCTATTTTTCTTTTGGAAAAAAAAAAATTACAAAAAAAAAAAAAAAAACGGAGAGAACTTAGTAGGCTGTGGGCACATGTCCGCGGGAGAGGCTCCGCGGGTAACTCTCCACGGGAGATGGCCCGCGCACATCTCCGCGAGAGATTTCTCCAACTCTCCTCCGGCGTTGTCTGTGGAAGCGATCTGCGATGATTTGGTGCCCGCGGATGTTTGTTGTACCCTGCGGAACTTTTTCTTGCCGTGATGATTTGGGGCCCACGGATGTTTGCTGTCCTCCGTGGAGATTCTTTTCAGTATTTTTAGATTCAACAGTTTATTTCCCCGCTGGTTTGTCTCAAACCTCCAGTGTCATCTCCCCGTGGTTAGTCTTATTTCATCTTCCTGTAGAAACTTGAGCGCTTCAAAACGGCAACTGGAAAAGAGCAATCGCGTGTTATACCAACTGCATAGACGTTGTTCTAAGAAAATGAGGAGGACCTCTATAGCAAGGACGCCATGGAAGGATTTCTACTCTAATAGGGCAGAGCCATGCTTGAAGTTGGATGGATATGGGAAAGTTGTAGCAAACTATGAGAGACCCCTGGTGTTTTCTCGCGGTGTTATGTCCGCAGAGGTTCTTTTCAGTTTTTTTTTTCTTTTAAATAGTTTGGTGACATTATCATTGTGTTTTGTAGTGGAACTTTTGGTTGGTATTGCTGAATCTCAGTACGCGGTTTCTTCCTTATCTTGTGGACAATGTGGGAATTGTTGTCAATGTCTTGGGGCAGCCTACGACTAGAAGTGTGGTGTTCAAAGTCGGTCCTTATGTTGTGATAGCTAAAAAAAAATAAAAAAATAAAAAAATGACGACAAATTAAGAATGCTCAGAATGAGTATCGGAGGATACCGAAGGGAAGGGGAAGCACCAGTGGTTGCCAGAAAGACTTGAAACTGTTGCAGGCATGGAGTGTCTGTGTACTAGAGGCACTGGGAGTAGGTGTTGGCCGAAAGGTTGTCTTGGTGGATGCGTAGAGAGCTCGGGAGGAGTTGGTCATCCAGAAGGTAGTACAGCGACACTTAGCTCAGTGGACCCAGTGTTGGAAGCAGAGAAAGCAGCACGGGTGGCTATCAAGGTCAGCTTGAGGAGACAATATTGTGTTAGCAGAGGCTATAGATGTAATGGGATGAATGTGGAAGTGATGTGACATAAGAAGATTTTTTGTTGTAGTCACTCTGTTAATGTATTTCGGTTGTTAATTCATCTCAGATATTTTGTAATTGTCGTCCGGAGACAACTTTTTCTTTTGGGGGGGATGATGTCGGTAGAAACTGTGTCAGTCGACGGAGTGATTGTCGTCGATGTTTTTGTAGCCGACGGAGTGATTGTCGTCGGTGTTTTTGTAGCCGACGGGATGATTGTCGTTGGTGTTTCTGTAGCCGACGGGGTGATTGTCGTCGGTGTTTCTGTATTCTGTAGCCAACGGGTAAATAGTTTGTAGCGGACATAATGTTTGTGGCCGACGGACTCCTTTGGGAAGGTTCGGTGGATAGTATTTATATCCTGTCTGGGATCATTGTAAATCATCATTAATCTCATCTTATGAAGCATAATGTAATGTTTTGGCATATGCGAATAATCTAAGGAATTCTACTGTTCATGTTCCATTGTTTGTATGCGTTCATTTATTTTACCTGTACGGTAATTATTTCCTATCTTTCCTTTGAATAACTAATATATTCATATGTTGCAATAGTCCATAATAATTATTTTTTACTTAAAACACTTTTATATTTATGCAATCATTTACTTTTATTATTAATTCGTAATTTGCAAGTTTAAAAGCTTTCTATAATTCTTGCCATTTGGGAAGCTTTCATTATATTCACATTCTAACCAATCTACTATCTTCGACTTAAGTAATTTGTTTAGGATCAAGTGCACCCGTTTTGGCCTTGCAGAACCAGAAGCGTAGAGAACTTGGATTACATTATTCAGTTCCATCAAGTTGGCCATAACCAGTTGGATATCCTAGTATTGAGTTGGCAAGACTTGTAGGATTCCAATTTGTAGTTTTGGGAATCAACAAGGACGAAGATCATTGATGGTCTTAGCCCACCATTTAGATCGGAGAGTAAATATGCCAACATCAAATGGAGGATTGATAATTGGAGCCGGAGGAAGAGGATAAACTATATGTGGAAGAAAAGCATAATTCGAAGGAAAGTAAGGTATTGCATCATCAAATTCATATTCTACATCATCCCTCTCATTAGGTGGACCTAATGGAAGACAAACACGCAAATCAAAGGCCTTCAAAGGCTGATCCTCAAAGTTCTCCTCAGACGAGGAAGTTTGAAATGGTCCTCGTTCTTCATCAAAGACAACATACTGAAGAAAGGTGATCAGTGTCTACATCAATCAATCGATAAGCTTTAAGGTTGTCATTATATCCAGTAAACATGAGCTTCTGACTCGTGCAATCAAATTTGGAGCTTTGGGCATCTGGAGTCCATGCATATGCTAAAGAGCCAAAAACCTTAAGATGACTAATCTTAGGTTTATGACTAGTCCAGGTTTTCTCAAGATTCTTTCCCTTAACTACATGTGTGGGAGACCAATTAAGGAGGTAGACCGTTGTAAATATTGCTTCTACAGTTCTACCCAATATTTCTTAGGAACAATTTTGTGTTCCATCGGAGGCTTGGCCATCTATGTAATGGTCAGGTTGGGATGCTTTCTAACAGTGTTTTGTTGAGATGTGTATCACAGATTGTGGAGAAAGTAGTATAACAAAAGTACCCCCCATTATGATACCTAAGTGATATAATAGAACAAGTTGACTCTTTTTCTACCAAGGCCTTAAATTTCTAAAATACAATAAACGCATTTGATTTTTTTTTAAGTGTTAATGTCAGTTTTGTACCACTAAATAACATATTAGCAATTGGATATCTTATACGGAGTATCAAACACACAATTTCTCTCTTGAAAAGTTAATACTCATGGGACATGAGAATAACTCTAATGTTCCTTACACCTGTGGATACTAACTCAGTATATCGATGTGATTTGCTGGTAATCACGTAGGCAGCTTTACGCTGTTTGTTTGAGGATGACTTGGGCTTTAATGGAATGATGAAGATGGTGGTTTGGTGTGAATGCTAGATGATGTTGATGGAGAAGGTGATGGTGATGGAGGGTGAATGGTTCTTATGACTTGTGTCTTTCTAACTCTCCTCTTCAAAATTCTAACTCCTAACTACTTGCTACTCTACTCCTACTCCTAAGAATGGAAGATTAGCAAATGGATGGGGATCGAATTTAATGAAAGTTAACCAGTGGCTCCACCTCCATAGATGCAATGATTCAAAAGGAAAATAAACTAGTTTGCCACACAAGGCTTCCCAACAAGCCGCTAGGATGCTAGTGGCCTAGTATTGATCCCTATCAAACATCTACTAATGCTATCATGCAACTATTCATCTGCTTGACTTTTACTTAACAACTTGAAATGCAACCAACTTTAACAACTTGAAAGGAAATTTTACTCTAACTATTTGGAAGTAGAAACCATGCAGTAATACCGAAGGCTCTTAATCACCATGCAAGTCACAACAATGAGAAAGA
The DNA here is from genome assembly GCA_028749045.1 of Cupressus sempervirens. NCBI lineage: Eukaryota > Viridiplantae > Streptophyta > Pinopsida > Cupressales > Cupressaceae > Cupressus > Cupressus sempervirens. Next base: position 256,785,149 of record CM053786.1, on the reverse strand, counting down.
AATAGCGAATTTTGGCATTATCTTTGCAACAATCTTCTCTGACCATTACAAATGAGAGCAAATGGCCTTATATAGAGGCCAACATGTACAACCGATGGTAGAGATAAAGAGGCAAAATTGACAATCCAGATTGAATCCTAGAAACCCTAATTAGGTTTGCCACCCCATCGGCCAATGAGAAGACGCCACCTCGTCAATGGACCAATGAAAAAAGTGGAAAAGTAGCAACCAATGAGAAGGCACCAAAATGGTGGCCAATGAAAATTAGACACTTGTCCTACCTTAGAAGAAAGAGAAATTACCACTTGGGCTTACATCAAATGATCTTCTAATATAAATCTCCCCTTTTCTTTCATTCTTTTGGCTAAGGCAATGAACCTAGCTAGCCTTTCGTTGACTTCCTCCATGGAGGGCAAGGTGTATGCTTTATCTTGAGCTTAGCCGATTTCATCATTCTGCTTGCTGCCTGTGGTGTCTTCTCATGACCCTTCTCATATTTTTTTTCAAATCCGATGAATGCATTAAGGGAGGAAAGGGTGCCCAAATGTTTCTTCTTGATAGCAACCTGTCCTAGTTCATCCAATCTTGATCCAAGTCCTGTCTTATCAATGTCTTCTGCTCTGATGTCCTCAAAATCTAGTGCCCTTTTTAATGCCGCTCAACATAGTTGAAATGGAAGTGTCGATGCTTGGGCTATGTTGTGTAATTGCCTTTTGTATCTCCTTGAGTGTTCTCAATTTGGTAGTCAAGGCGACAAACCAAGACTTAACCATACTCAATCCTCTTTTATCAACCAACTTGGCCCTTCCCAAATATGCCTCCGGTAGCCCAATAAACACCTGTAGCTTGGGAATAGCTAAATCCTTGACTGGAAGGAAATCCTTCCACTCTTCAAATATTCTGAACTTGTTTCTAACAGTCAGTAATGACCGAAATGTCGAGATGAAGGAAGGCAAGAAATTTCGCCCATCTTGGATTGTATCATGGATCCAATCCCTGACTTCATATAGCTGAGCTGATATCTCTTCTAGGTTGCTCCCACTGTCTTGAGGAAGGGCTACTTGGTGCAACTATTGGATAGATTGGCAATCTCTCCAATATTTGTTCTTGGCCTCTAACTTTACGATCCTTTTATTTGCCTTCCTCAACCTTTCTTTGATTGAAGCTATACCCTCCTGGATCTCTTCACGTTCCATATCATCTGCGTTCCTTCCCAAATTATGTTCCACTATCTCATATTCCTGGGCCGCAATCTCATCCAATGCTTTATTGACTGTTGGTACAACAATTTGAACCTTTCGGTGACCATCATTAATGCTTCTGATTACCTTTGCCACCATCTTCACCATTTGTTTTTGGTTCTCGCTATCACCCTTTTCTATTAATCCTTGGATGTCTTTTGCTGTTTGGGCAGTTACCACCTCACCTCTTGGCATAAGCATTTGCCTTAACCATAGTGGTGCGGTGCATCTCCCCAAATTTGGATTTGGTTCGACTAATAGAGCATCACCAACGGCCTCGGGTGCCTGACTTATTGCCTTAATATCAATCGGTCCATCTCCTTCTTCACTAGTAACTACCATGTCATCTCCTTGTTGGTTTTCTTAGAGAGGAGAGTACTTAGTCCTCTCATTGTAACCACTTGATTCTGAATCAGAGCTTACCTCTATCACGGCCCCTTTATCACTTGAATTGACCTCTTGGCTTCTAGCCTCAATTATGCTTTCCCTTGACGGTGCCGCATGCTATCTCTTAGTTGGAGGTTCCAGATGTTCTTTGCTCTTCTCAACCTCCAAAGCTCTTTTCTTGCTTCTAACTATTTCCTGTTGCCGGTTACTTCCTTCACCCTTCTGTTCGACTGATTCTGTTGGACCCTCTTTTGACTTCATCTTGTCATAAGTAAGGGGAATTCGTTGACTTTGTAGCTTCCTTAATCTTTCATTATACCATGACTCGGTATGCAAATCAACTGCTCTCATAACTACCTCCAAGGAAGGATCCTGATGGTCATCCCAATCTACCAGATTCAACTCTATTCCTTCTGCTGTATTATAATCTTCTCTCAACACCTTTCCATCATCTTCTAATTGATCGGGAATATCAAGGCCTCTCCATTTGATATCTCTCATCATGTTCACCGACAACCTTGAGAAAGCTAGCTTTCTCACATGAAAGCCATCCTTGGCATTGGCCCAAAAGTCCTCTGTAGTGGGAACATGTTTAAATGCATTTCGATGAGATACCTTGATAAGACCATTAGGATCGAATCCTTGCCTTGCTCTATATCATCCTAGATGATACCATTCCAATTCCTTCTCCCCAGTTGCAAAGGCGACACGATTGGGGAAACTATCATTGCCAATTCCGAACGAGAAGGTAATCCCTGTTTTACCTTAAAGTTTCATTATTCTATCAAAATACTCAAGTTGCCTAGCCAATTCCATCAAGACTCTCTTGTGGGGTGGGTATCTTGGAAGCCTCTTGGGACAAACTGTGCTTCCTGCTACTCTAATGTAGGTAAATTGCGGAAATTGGATGAGCCAACTTCCATACTTCTTTATTTTTGCTTCTACTTCCGATGGGAGTCTCTTTTAGCAGGTGTCCCTTTGTAATACCCTTACTGTCTTCATGGCAAAGGCATTACAAAACATTTTGTAGTCCTTATTGTTGTGCAAATGAAGTCGTGGATAGCATTCATGCACCAAATATTGCCCTGGCCCACTGCCTACTTCTCTTAAGGCCTTAAGTCCCGAACTTTTATACAATCTAGCAATTAGGTAAAACAGATAGGATCCCATGTAGAATTGCTTTTGGTTTTGTACGGTTCTAAGTTGCAACTCTAGATTCTCGCTTATGATCCTAGCCCAGTCAAATCTTATTTTTCCTTTTTCAATTTCATCAATAAAGTACATCCAGTTTTCGAATTGCATACCTTTAGCTAGGCCCATGATCTGGTTGAGAAGCACAATGAGATTGCCATATTCTGATTTGAAGTACGCCACTGTGAGCCTTGATGATCTAGTTACTCCTTTCTTGCCCTCATGTAGCTGATCCTATTTTAGATGTGTGAAATAAGCTTCCTGGTTGTCCTGAAATGATTTGGCTGCCTGATCCATCATCACCATTGTCATGCTCTTGTACTGGGGAATGTAAAATGCTTCTTCGATCGCTTGTCTACCAATATTGGCCAACGCCCTCTTCCCTTCATCAAAAATGATGGATTTACTGATTAGATCAAACTTGGATGCGCACTCCATAACCAATTCTGGACAAAGCAAGGTGGGAGGAAAAGCTATTGCGTGTACAATTCCACTTTTGTGTATCTTCTTTGCCATGGGGGATTGTCCTTCCTTTAGTCTGTCCTTTACTTGTATCATATTTACTGTACCAACATTGGTATTAGTTATTCGCTGCATTTTCGAGAAGAAAGTTGTTTTGGGCATTATATCCTCTTTGTCTTTCTTAGTGTTTGTTCCCTTAGAGTCCTTGCTTGCACTAACATTTACCATCCTAAACACTTATTTTTGCCCCTTCATCCTAAGTGATATGGACTACCCTTATCAATCTCCAATCTTCTTTCTATCGATGAATTCTACACTTATTTCTGCCTCGCCATGCCTCGCCAAGTCCTATCACTACACTTATCAATCTCCAATCTTCGACCTAGGGTGGGACTAACACTTATTTCTGCCTCACCGTTACCTTAGGATGGACTACACTTATATCTCCCAATTTCAACTTAGGGTGGTCTAGGTTATTTCTGCCTCTTCAAATATCCTATCATGGATTCTACCCTTATCAATCTCCAATTTTCAACCTAGGATGGGATGATGAAGTGGTGGATGATGGAAGCAAGAAGAACCAAGGGAAACAAAACTAGACAAGAACGAAAGAGAGAAATTCGCCTAAGGACCCCTTTCAACTCTAAATGATTTAAAATTACCTTTACCAATTGCTGGGTCTTCTTTTGGAATTTAGGGTCAGACTTGATAATTTCAAATCCGTTGCAAATCTTGATGCCTTAGCTGGAAAAATCAGAATTTGGCCCACTTGAAATTGGCCATGCACATGCTACAAATCAGACTTTAACCACCTACTTACTTCTTCAACCAAAAATCGTCCAACCTTAGGAGAAATCGCAGCCTCTTTAAAATGTAAAATTAGACTTCAAAAATCAGCTAGGGCATGGAAAAAATCGCAGCTCTCCAGCAAATATAAAAATCAGACTTGAACAATAATAAATCTGCCCTTCAACTTTGCAATTTTGAAAGTGTTTTCCTTTGCCAAAACAAATCACCAAGAATGGGAAGTGTAGATCTGCTCTTAATGAATTTCCAAGCATGGGGAGGAGCTCCAAATTGTCTTTAAAAATTGCCAACACAATGCCAATCTGCCCTAGCTGGAAAAATTCGTTCAAGGAAAATGCCAATCTGCCTTTGCAAAATCGCTCAAGGGAGAAGAAATCTGCTCTTAGTCAAAATCGGCTAAGCACCAAAGAGGAGTGAGGAATAAGGAGATAAGGGGAGAGAGCTTCCTCTTATACTCCACTTGCTTATCCCTCCTACCTGACCGACTGGGACCCTAGGAGCAAAAAGAACATTAATTAGCACACAAAACTGGCCTCCAATTAAATGCTTAGCAAAAAATTAACTTTGCCAAGATGAAATTTACTGTTTTGAATTGCCAATTAGACCAAGGTTGCAAAAATAAAAATAAATAATGTCTTGGAGATGCTAAATGTTTCCATTTAATGACGATTTAGTAATTAATATATCATTAAAAATTGGATTTGGCAAGCCAAAAGCCATTTTTTCAATATTAAATTACTAATTTTATTAAAGACTAAAAATAATCCAAGGCAAATTTAATCCATTTAATGCCAACTTTTGCAATTTAATCCACATCAATTTTGCTAAGCCATTTTTAGTTTTTTTATTTTTAACAAAAGTAAATCATTTCTCTAGAGTTTTAAATCAATTTCGCTATTTGATTTCATCATCACAAAATTAATTTTCTCACTGAAAAAATTCAAGATTTTCCAAAAAAACCTAAATCTAACAAAATTTTCAGTTTTTGAAAATTATTCAAATTTACACAATTATATCCAAATTTTCAAAAAAAAAGTAAGTACAAAATTTACAATTTTGTCCTACCGAGTGTTGTTCTTTGAAATTTGTCCGATCGAAGGATGAAATTGGTTGTTCTGGAAAATCAAGTTGAAACCCGGTGAAAATGAATCTAACCCTTTTCCTTTGGGCTTGAAGGTGTCCAAGACTTAAAGTTTTAAAAAAAAAGGGCTTCCCCAAAATTTTGGGGCGATGGTTTGAGAACCTCACAACAGAAAGTATGTCCACATTTTTTACCAAATTCATCAACAAAAATAAGAAATACTTGCACCTAGTAACAAAAGGAGTACCTTAGAGGCTCGCGATGAGTTGCCATCCTTGAACAACTTCTTGTGTTGCTTTCCATCTTGACAAGCTCCACAAACTTGTTGATTTCGAGTTTGAATTTCAGGTAGGCCAAGTACTAAATCATCCCAAACAAGCTGAGCAAGATAATGAATGTTTAGGTGACCATATCGTTGATGCCAGAGACAGTTTATAGATGAAGATTTTGCTGCGAAGGCATGCTTAAGAGAATCACTAGTATCTAGAAGTTTGTATAGACCATGATCCTCAATACCAACAACTATAGTAGTGTGAGTTGTACGATCAACGATCGAACACTTGTATGTATTGAATACAACAAGCTGAAGAGAATACCACATGATCTGACTCACTAAGAGTAGGTTTAGTTACATGCTAGGATCATAGTATACATTGAGGAAAATGAGATTCCTCCCACTAGATTGTATCTTAATGTTGTCCTTGCCGACAAAGGTGTACTCTTCACCTCCTCCAAATATAATTCACTTATAAAGGGAGAAAAATTTGTAAACCAGTCATGCCGGTGAGTGAAATGTTGAGAAGCACCAAAACCTATGTACTAGACAAAAGATTTCTCATGGTCTACAGGTCTTTTGGCCATAAAGACGTAAAGGACGACTCTTTTTGCTCTGTGTGCAGAACAACATTGGCTTTTGGCTGAGACCATTCTTCCTTCCATTGTTTAGAAGTCCACCAATTGCAACATGGCCATATTTGCGACAATATTTTTGAACGGTCGTGAGATTGATCAAAGATCTTATGCTGAGATGACAAAGATTGTTGAGATTTGCCTTTATCCTTGTGAAAAGATTTGGCTAACAAGGCCTTCTCTGAGGAGTATGAGATTGTACTGCTACCAAACTATTTTTTTTAATAATCCTGTTGCAAAAATTTGGTGCACTACTTTGGAAATTTCAGATCAACATTAGTAGAAGTAATGTTAAGAGTCTCTATAAAGTGCTCATAAGCTTTAGGTAGCTTCAAGGTGATGAGTACTATATCTTCTTTCTGCAATTTTAGACCTATAGCTTTGAACTGATCTCGAATGTCCTTAATCATTGTGAGATGCTCCTATAAGGACGTGCATTCATCCATCATGGTGGAGAACAATTGGTTCTTCAAAATTAATGCTTGAATCTCGTCAGATGTCTCATGTAACTCCTTCAAATGCTTCCAGATATTTGCCTCAGACTTGTCATAAGGAATTTGAGGCAATTGATCATATGTGATAGAGAGCTTGAGGAGCATAACATCTTCTTACTTCTAGTTATCAAATGCGTCCTAGTCTGTTTGGACTATGGTAGAATGAATATTTGTGCCCAAAACAATTCTCATGGTGGTCATATTCGAATATTGTTAGAATGTATTGCTTCTAGGTGTTATAACTTTTGCTGTTGAATCTTTGGTTGCCTTAGAACATTAAGTTGGTTAATAATGCTATCTTGCACGTTTTGCAATGTATGGAAAACATGATATAGAGAAGTGATAACACAAATTCTGAAGCACAACTCCCGATGTGAAAATCAAAGGCAAATGCAGGTACATAAAAAAATAATGAAGTATGATTGGCACAAGTTTCGAGAAATTTTTCAGTTGACTGAGAAAAATTCGATGAAAACCTAGATAAGATAAAATTATTAATGTCCAACAAAAGACCACAAGAGGTCTATGGGATTGAGAGTTTACAAATAGATAGCTGACAGCAGCAAGAGCACCAAATGTTGTCCGAAGGAAGCGAACAATAGAAAACAACAAGAAACAAGAAGAGAGGACAAGAAAAGGACTAGGAGTCCTTCTTTGGCAAAAAGAAAGCAGCCATAGAAGGATAATGATGTGTATTAACAGGAGCTCTGAACTGTCCTTGTGAACTTGTGGAAGAGCGTTGCTAACGTAAGAAACCCTTGTGAGGTCTGACAGATTTGGAATGACCAACAAAATTGGAAGAACAAGCCGACCTTTTCACGCCTTGCAAAGGTGATAAGGGTGCAAAAAAGGCGGTGATAGGCTGATCTGAACTATGTCGGTGAGGAAGTAGTGACTGAAGAGTACTATAACGAAGCAGAGTGACCTTCTAAAGATAGAGTGCTAGACATTGCTGGTCACAATAACTGCAGAAAGCTGAAAGAGAAAAGCAGTCCCAAAAGACAATAAAATATTCCTCGGATTTCATAAAAGATAGGGCATCGAAAAATAAAGTGAGTCTTTGTCTCAACCTCAGTTAAAGTACACAACTTACAATTCCATTCCCCTCTATCAATATGATGGCCTGTTTAAGCACGAAGATGGTGAGAACCAACTCTGAAAGACCCAAGAGAGACACGAAGGGCATGACTCCACCAACGAGAAAGGTAATTAGGGCATATAATAATCCCATCACTGATCTCCAAAAAGTGCTCCACATAAAAGGCCATCCTCGAACGCAAGCCACCGTATGGTTTAGTCTAGGTAGTAATAATGTACTATCTGTAAATATCAAGTCTGACATGTTCATTCAACTCATGTCTAGAATGGAGGAGATGAGCAGGGGCATTCAAAGAGAACTGATAAGGAGGGAGACGATCAATATCAATCCCAATCGAGCTTAGCAGAGAAGATGCCTGTGCATACTAGCAACGAACACGAGAGCTAGCATTGGAACTTGCAATAGCTGTAGAAGAACAATAAGCTAGATAGGAATATCTATCTCGGTCACTGATCGAATCCACAAAACCACGCAGACAATGAAGAAACCAAATCAGATCGAAAATAGCTGCAAGACTAAAGGGATGAGCACCAAACTTGGCAAGAATGATATTGTGAGGAGTGAATCTATGACATCGAATAATGCGTCGTAAAAGCAGCGTTTGAACTCACTCAAGCGAGGCCTAGTCATAACTAAGGAGAGAAGGCCCCTAAACCATTGAGCCATAAAGAACAGTCGGCTGAACAAGGGAGTCCAAGAGGGATAACTTGGACGGGTTATCTCAGAAATGATGTCTTAAGCACTATTTCTCAAGCATAGCAAGAGAACCCATACCCTTAAAAACTCTAGATTGTATTGCTGATCTCATACTAAAGCGAGGCCCAAGGAACTTAACTCCTAGATACATATAACACGAGGTAAATTCAATCTCCTGTCCTTGGAAAAAGAAATGAAGATGAGAAGTCTTAAGGCAATTAAAAATCATAACCCGAGTCTTACCCAGGTTAACCGCTAGCTGTCTTTGAACACAAAAGGAAGCCAAACCATCCAAAAGCCTCTATAAACTCTTTAGAGAAGAAGCATTAAGAACAACATCTGCGAAATGAAGAATGGAGATCATAACCTGGTGTAAGTAGCAACCGTTGCTTGGGAGTGAAGACTTCAAAAGGAAGTCCTCAAACTTGTCAATATACAAACCGAACATAGTGGGAGAGAGAGGGCAGCCTTGTTGAACCCCAATGGTGCTATGGATCGGGATTGAGAAACCATCAGGAGTCCTGGATCTACCCACAACAGTTTCATATAATCTCATGATTGCCGTTAGTAACATCTCTGAAATCCCAATCTCCTAAAGCCTTTGAAATAAAGCCATCCTAGGAATAGAATCAAAAGCCTTGCAAAAATCAACAAAGCAATAATAAATTTTCTTTGATCTGTGTCTGGCCTCCTCAATAATAGCTCATAAAGTGAAGATGTGATCCACAGTCTGGTAATCAGCCTAGAAACCAGCCTGCCCTCTGGTCCTACAACCTTTCCTGTCAAGTTCTGTGGATATCATAGCATTGAGTGCTGAAGCATATAGTTTGGCAAAAGTGTGCCTGATCATAATAGTCCTATAATTCCGTAGATCAGAAGCAGGTCTTGTCTTATGGATTGGATAAATTAGATGCTTGGACTGCGAAGTCAAAAAACTAGTATAAACCACCTTATTAAATAATATAGAGATAGGGGCCCAGAATGAAGGCACCAAACTTCAAGTGTTTAGCCTGGAGCCCCTCATCATCCATTGCTCTGCTGTATCTCATGTATCTGATGGCTTTGTAAATGCAAAAGGTGGTGAACAGGTGAGAGAAAGGAGGCAGAGTGGGATGAATAGAAGGCTGCCCAGGAATGTCATACAGAGCCATGGTGTGATGGTAAGGGAGTGAAAGTCAAGAATGGAAGATGGAGGGGTAGAACAAGGGAAAAGAGTGCCCCAAAAAAGCTAGGGATTACGGATCAACGTGGAGCAAAGAGATTTACATTGGGAAGCGGTAAAGGATCGTTTCTTACGGCGAAGAAAATGAAGGCAGGACAACTGAAGGTTAGCATAATCGAAAGAGTGAGTATCAAAAGCAGAACAAACAAAGTGATGAAAAGCTTTGCAGTCAACATCGAACCATTGGTTCATAGGGCAAGAATTACGGCGTTTGTGACAGAGGGAGAGTGAAGGATGGTGTGGAATGGAAAGGATGACAGACTTTCAAATGGCTGTTGCAAGCAAGTCAAACATGGAGGAGGCCTCACAAGAATCAACAAAACAAGCAAGATTAAGGAGTCTCGAAAGATGAAAGGAAAAGAGCTCACTGTCACCGTCGAGAAAGCGGAAGCAAGCAGGGGAATAGGCAACAAAGGGGGCGAGATGAGGAAACTGAAGAGGAGGCGATGAAAGCAGAGAAAGACGAAGATGGATACAAAGGAGAGCATGATCCGCAAGTGAAAGGTGTGAGATTGTGAAACTATGGATGAAGGAGATGAAGGAGGAAGAGGCGAGAACATAATCAAGCACACTAGCACCCCCACAATGAGGCCAACAAGTAAAGAGCTATGAACCAGGAAAGCAGGAAAGACCATTCAAGATCACCAAAATAGAAGACTCACCTAGCTGCAAAAGATGATGACCATAGCAGGAAATCGTTCCAAGAGTATCCTTAGAAATATGCTGAAGTCCTAAAGAAGCCGAATCAATCTTAGTGGAACAAATAGAGTTAGAGCATCTATCGTAGAGCAGAGTCTGAAGTTCCATATGCCTTGCATTGAAATCACTAGGAATAATGATGTCACCTAAAGCAGCAAACTAAGAGATACTAAGGTCAACATAAGGGTCACCATCCTCGGTACCATGAATAGCATAATGAGAGGAGGTTGACGGGAAATAGAAAACAACAATAAAGAAATCTCTGTGTTGGTGGCACTTATGGTCGATACGGACCCACATAAACCTAGCAAATGTATCGGAGTGGACAATAGAAGTACAACTGAAAATAGAATCCCTAATCAAGTAGGCAACACCACTAGACCCACAGACCCCACAAGAAGCACGAACCTCATCTCTACAAACGGATAACCATTGGTAACCTGTAAACCCCAGAAGAGGATGCACTGGACTCTCATGGGTCTCAGTGATGGTGAGTATATCAGCAGGCCCAACTGCATCATGTAAAAGACCGGGTAATGACCATAAAGAACCATTACCATTCCAATAGTTGACAAGAAGGGAGCAAGTAGGTGTCTCCCTTTTGTTTGCTTGCTGGCAAGGCCGCAAGACCATCATTTGGTCTTGGGAAGTTTGACACGCTTCCCAGCGACTGGGGGGGAATCCCGAATAACTGCTTTGAGATTTCTGATAATTGCCCATTTGCCAGCCTGTCTAGACTCCGCTACAATACCACGAGTGTGTTTCAACTCTGCAACCTGAGCCTTTGTGAGATCTTCATCTAGGAAAATCTTAGAAGGGAGAGAGAACAAGTTCCTCTTAGCTCTGAGAGCACGGAGCTTATCTGCAAGTGTGAGAAACCAAATGAATAAGATGTCACCATGTCTGATCCAACATCTATCCAGTGTAATGTCAGAGAGACCAAGCTGATCACAAAGGAAAGAGCATCCACAGAGAGAGGGTCAAAGTTGGGAAGGAGATCGTGAACCCGTACATTGAGCTCACGAGCTTGCCTCACCCACTTATCCTCAATCTTCCTTTGAACCATTTTATTGAAGTTAGGTAATGGTGGAGTAGCAGCTATGTCCTTGCATAAAGAAGCCCACAATTTTACTTTCTGTTCAGTTTCAAACATAAGAGAAGAGTGCTTTGTTGCGATAACAGATTGCTGTTCTTTAATGGTATCTAGCCCATCAAGTTGCTTGATAATGGATTGAATATGAGTCTGTGAACTTGCAGTTTCAGAGGTGACAGTGGCAAAAAAACCTTGTAAAAATGAGATCTCAAAACACTTAGAATGAGTATGAAATCAAAATATGTTTTTGGCAACACAAAGTTCGAGGGATTGAAAACAAGGCACCCAAAAAATCTAAAACTGACCCAGTTTAGATTTCGAAGCCATTGGTGAGCCCCAATTTTGGCATACTTAGGGTAATAGATAAAATGCTTTTCCTATACTTTCAAGAACCTTTTCGAGAGTTTTTTATTCTATTACATAGAGTTTAAGTATTAATTATGGACAATAGGTGGACTTTAATAATTAGCATTATATGCTAATATAGTACTGCAAACAAAAGAAGAGGGATTGTCGGTGTACGACAGAAGCCAGAGTGGAGACCCAACCAATGCCCATGGAGTTCAAAGCTATCGATGAGAATGGTGAGGTGCCCTATGTTGCTACTCGCAGGCTATGGGCCCAACATCATGGTATGCCTCAAGACCAACTTCAGAACTCTGGTCCTTATGATAGTAATCAATGGCAAAATCAATATCCCCTTAATTTTGGTCCTCAAGCTCCAAATAGGAATGACCCTTGGCCTACCCAGCAACAATGGAATAATCCCTGGCCCAATAAATTCCCAATTTGGAATAACTAGTAGAACTGGTAGCAATCTTCTCTCAACTAATGACAACCCCCATAGCAAAATCAATGGCACACTCCACATGGGAATTGGCAACAAACTAACTAGTGGAGGGGAAACCAATTGTGGAATAACCTGCTTGCTGGGCACCTGCAACAGCCTCAGCAAGAGGCCATTATGCCTCCTCCTGTTGCTCATCAGGGTAAAAATCTAAAGCAAACTCAACTGCCTACCCAACCTGTTCCAAATCCTAATAAGCAACCACAACGGTAGCAAACCTATTCCATGGATGCTAACCAACAGCCATCCTATGCCTTTAATCTGAGTAATATCAACTTGAGGTATGGAATTGTAATACCAACAGCTACTTCACCTATGACTAGTGAAATGCCAGTTGAAGAGAATGAGCCAATTGAATTTAGTAAGCTAGACCCAACTCAAAAGTCTGTCCAAAGTCCTCAATTCTACTACTTTCAACACAACTTCACCACCTTTCCCACAAAGGTTGTTAAGAGATTGTGCAACAAGCTGATGACTTTGCTACTAACCTCCTAGACTACTAAAGTAGATAAGTCTGAAAATTCCTTTGTTTCAGGCCATAAAGGAAGTTCCCATTTATAATAAATCCATTAAGGAAGCGTGCCTTAAGAGACGAGGAAAGAAAAAGGACACACAGACCATACATCTCCTAGGACAGTTATCTGATTTGATGCTTGGGAAACTTAGTATCCCAAAATACTCTTAGCTTGACAGTCCTATAGTGGAGATAATGATAAAATGAGTCAAGATTAGTAATGCATTGGTAGATTTTGGTGTAGCCATTAATGTCATGACCAAAGATCTCATTACCCTGCTAGGTAACCCTGAGCTACGAATCACACCTATAGCCTTAGAATTAGCTGATAGCTTCACTGTAAAACCTACTGGTGTGATTGAAGATTTTGTACTTACCCTAGTTTCATGGGAGTATCCTGCTGATTTTATCATCTTGTCACCTAAGGCTAGCTTGGGAGGATATCTTGTAATTCTTGGAAGACCTTGGTTGGCTAAAACTGATGCTTACATACGTTTGCAGGTCATCTGGTAAAATGACAATTTTGGATGGACAAAATATCAAGAACCCAAATCTCTATGCACGAATGCAACCTCAACTTGAATTAGGATATGTAGTGTGGCTTGAATTGGGAGATAATGAAGAAGTGGAGGTCAAATCAACTACCAATTTGATGATGATTACAATGGCCCCATTCATTGAAAAACAAGAGGAAGATGAAGTGCTTTCTAGTGTACTTCAAAACCATTATGGCATGTACACTCCTTTATGTGGCCACAATCCCTGTTCCTTGCAAACTATTCTTCCGTTAGTCCAATAGCGTTCAGCCTTGGATTCTTTGCATAAACTCCTCCCTCATGAGGTGGAGATGCCCTCTCTACTTGAAGTTTCTATGCTTGAAGTAACAACAAAAGTAGAGGTTGACAAAGGTAGAACGTTGAATATCAATAGCAAGCTCACTAGTGAGAAAAAGTAGTCTCTTGTGCAAATGCTTAGTGCCCATAAAACAACCTTTGCTTGGAATTATAGTGACATGAAAGGACTTGATCCAAAGTTGTGCATCCATAGACAATTCATTAGCAGTGAATCCAATCCAGTTAGACAACTCCAAAGAAGAGTTAATCCTGTCCTAAGCGAAAAAGTCAAGGAAGAGTTATAGAAAATTGAAATTACCTCATGCTGGCTTTATTTACTCCGTATCAAACAGCCAATGGGTTTCTCTACTGGTTATTGTACCAAAAAAGGAGGTAAATGGCAAGTATGTGTGGATTACAAGGAGCTCAATGCAACAACTAAAAAAGACTGTTTTCCCTTTCCTTTTGTTGATCTGGTTTTAGATAACTTATTAAGCAAAAAGTATTTCTCATTGCTTGATGGATTTAGTGGCTACAATCAAATAAAATTAGTACCAGAGGACCAACAAAAGACCACGATCACATGCCCTTGGGGTAAATTTGCTTACTTATGTTACCCTTTGGACTTTGCAATGCTCCAACAACTTTCCAAAGAGCTCTTCTTAGCATCTTTGTAGATATTTCTCACGATTGCATGAAGATTTACATCGATGACTTCATTGTGTATGGTGCTACATTTGAAGAAGCTCGAGATAATTTAGTAAAGGTATTACAAAGGTTTTAGTACTATAATCTTTCTCTTAACAGTCAAATTTTTTTTGTGATGATGGAAGAAGGCATTTGTTTACCGTACAGGGTAAATGGTTTATTAATGCATTCAGACAATAGACAAGAACATGTAACATAGAAGTATTCCTTTTATTATTCGCATGTATACAAAAGATACTATAATATTCGATATGATTGATTACAATGATGATTACAATTCTCATTGTGGATAGTGTACATATACCTTTCCGAAGGGGTGACTCAGCTGTCCGAAGGGGTGACTCAGCTGTCACGTGCCTGTTCGGATACTATTCTACTTGTCGGCTACAATATAGATTTTACTAACAACATCGTCCCCTCCAAAAGAAAGGTCGTCTCTGGACAATAATACAAGAAAACTCAAAAATAGCAACTAATTACATTAATGCATAGATACTAAACCAAAGGGTGCGTCCCTTCCTGAGCGCATAGACTGTTTTCGTCGCAGTTGATACACTTGCTCAGTACGGACCTCTAAATCAGCTTCGATCTAGGAGTTCTCTTCCACTACCTCGTTTAGCATCATTGTGATCTCTTGGCATTCAGTTTATTTTTGGTCATGGGTTGTCTTTGCTGATTCCTTCTCCTGTAGTGTTGCTGCAAGCTGTTGTTCCACCTCCTGTTTCCCTCGTGTAACTTCCTCGAGTTGTGCTAACAATGCTGTCTGCTCTCTTTCCCATGCAATCTGCTAGGTGACAAGTTGGTTTGCCATCTCCTGCCGAGCCTTTTCTGCGGCCTCTTGAGCTTTTTGCCCAGCCTCTACCTATTGTCTCTTTGTGAGCACCAACTTTGCCAGGAGGTTGCTTTTCTTTGTGATGTCAGTGAGGTACAAATGAATATCCTTACCCTTTTCCTCTGCTACTGGTATAGGACCCTCCGTCCGTATCCTCCTTTCTGCTTTCTTCGATGCCATTGTACTTTGATCTCCTACCTCTGGTACTGAAGGGACCTTGACAACCTCGCTGTTCGACCATATTGCCTCTAACTGTAGGTCCTCTCTCATGGGAGACTGGATGGAAGGGCCTCTGGCAACAAGGGGAAGTAGTTGTTGTCTCAGACACTCACTCGCACGACTCGATGAGCTAATTTGTATGGCTATTGTCGCCTAGTGCTCTGCTTTCGGCGTGCTTTGCTTTCGGCATGCTCAAATCAGCACCCTAATCTACTGCATCATCTATTAGTGTGTCAACTATCGTGACTACTGCATTTATCCCAATCACCTCTAATTAGGCCTGCTCCTGTGCCCATCCCTAACTATCTCCTCCCTCCGTATTTGTCAACTCTACTATTGGATGTGGCTGAGGCATACTCAATGCTGTTGACTGGGGTAATTCGTGCTCTTGTGGTACGGGGGTTAGTTCTTCCCTCCCCTCCTCTGGCTAAACTCTTGGCTGTGGTTGTATCTCCATGTGTGTATTTTCCGGTGTTGTCCCTTGGCTTCCTGAGGGTTGGGCGGCCATTGACTGTGAAGATGCTCCTGCTGGCTGTGGTCTAGGGTTTAGGCTGACTGGGGTCATCACAACTGGTTGTCTGAATTGCCCGAACCCCGGAATGTAAACATTTGCCATAGTGTGTACATGCGGTGCTGTAAGAGATGGCATAACTGCTACTGGTGTAGCCGTCAACTGACGCGTAAAGTGAAGTGGGGTTGTTGTGATCATCCCGACTTCCTCATCCTCTTCCTCATCTTGCTCGACCTCCTCCATTTCTTATGAATCGTCCTCTTCGGAAGATGCTTCTTGCTGGCCACTATCTGTGTTTTTGGATTCATCTCTCCTGTCGCATCCTCTTCTGACCATCTCCTTTTTGCCCTCCAGGTGTGTCTAAATGTCTCCACTACATTATTGGAGGTTCGTCGGGTATTGTCAGGCTCGATTGGATTTCAAGACTTTTGTTCGGTATCATCCTCGTGGTTGCCTCCAAAAAGAATCCGATGGCATAGTGTGGCATGTAAAATGTTTTATGCTACAATGTCATGAACTCATCCATGTGTGCGGCCAATAGAGAAGCCTAGTCATAAACCCTCTCGTTCATGAATCCGTTCATCATACTGACTTGCGGAAAAGTGATGTTTGATGCCCTACTTGACCTTGTAAGTCGACTCTTTATTAAGTCCATGAGACACCTCCAATGGCCTTTCGTGATGTTTGATTTTCGCAACCCTCTTCCCCTCGAGGTGTCGGTAAGGGCATCTTTCTTATGCTGTCCCTGTTCCGCGCACACTAATTCCACCAGTTGCAATTTTCTCTCTTTGTCCATCTTTTTTGGCTTGTTGTCAATTTTCTTTCCTCCTTGTGCCGCCCTTGGTATGTCGAATACCTAACTGAAGTTAGTTGGCCAGAATGAAATCACTAAGTCCTGTCCCAAGTATGGAAAAGAACTCTTGTGGGAACGCCTGTCATATGCCTGAATCATGATACGTAGGACACCTTCGAAATCCTGAATACAAAAGACTGACATTTGGATTACCCACTTTACCTATGCCCTTCGTATGCTTGCTTTGACGAGGTGGCCATTGGGACTCTCATTCCACCACTTTCTACACTCCAACCCATTTAACCCTTCGAATGCTATGTATTGTGGTGTTAGATGTACATTTGGCTGGTTTTGCACTTTGGTCCTTTGTTTCTCCTTGTCTTTTATGCTTACCCGCACTCCTAAAGGTAATGTTTGCATATTTGGGCTCATGGCTGAATCTTCGTCCAGTTTCGTTCTCCAAGAGCTTTTTTCGGCTAAATGCATACTTATCACTTCTTTGTCTTTTTGCGGAATAGATTGCAAACCGCTAGGTCAGTTGCTTTGCCGTACAAACTTGTTTCAAAATTCCTCTCCTGCGTTAGCGTCCGTAAGGATACATATGACTTGCCTCTTCTTGTGACTGTACGGCTATGAAAAGTGTGGCTCCTTCCTTGGTATGGCTGCTCTCTTCCAATGTGCGGCTACTTTTCCAGAGGGTGTACGGCTTCTGTTGCCTGAATATTGATTTACAATGTTTGGCAAGGTATTTTTTATGCTGGCTTTTCCCTGCTACCGTATAGTCCTTCACTCACAGCCATACGGCTTTCGTAATTGACTTTGAGTGTATTCGTACAGCTGTATGTTAGTGCTTAAATGCCTTCACCCCCTACATCCGTACGGGCTGTATAGCGTACAGTGTTACCTTGTTCAACCATGATTTTTTCAAGCTGTACAGTGTTTCACTTGCTTGTACCATATGTTGCTGTTCTTCAAGGCCGTACAATCTCTACTTTAACTTGTTCTTCGGCTGTATGGTATATTGCTATTCTTTAAGGCCGTACAATATCTACTTTAACCTGTTCTCCAGTCATACAGTATTCTTAGGTCCCATAGGCCATACGGTCATCAATGTTTCTCCTGTGCTAGTCAGGTAATTTCCTAGCCATACGGTGTCAACTTTGAGACCTTGCTGTACAGTGCTTGCTTTTCGTATGGTGTCAACTTTGCCATGTCTGTTTCTTTTATCAGCCGTATGGCTACAATTCGCCTTCCTTACTTGTTCGTATGGTCTCATAGAAAATGCCGTACAGTGTTTTAATCCCCTCTTTATGCAATTGATGAATCTCAAGGGTCGTACTTCTTTGAATAATACTGTTCTTTATCACGTTATTACTTCTCATAATTATATTGTTCTTTATCACTTTATTACTTCCGTACCCATACTTAGAAATTATGTTGGACTCTATATTACATTATCTTACATGTATACATTATTTACATTATTTAGTGTCGTTCTATTCTATCACTTGTTCGTTGGCGGGGGAACATCTCTCTCATGATATATTTTTAACTTCGACCTGTTCACTGCGAGGTACCATCCAATGTCCATAACTTGATTGCCCCATTATAGCCCACTTCTTGTATCTTGTGTGGTCCAACCCATTTAACTTTGAACTTTCTGAGTTTGATTTCGTTTCGCTTGTTATATTTCAACACTAATTGACCTTGGTTGAAACTTATTTAAATACTAAGTGTTTGTCATGCCACGCTTTGTGCCTGTTCTGTGTCACCTCTGTGGCCCATTGTGCCAATAGTTGCTTTTCCTTGAGTTTATTTAGATTATGCAATCTTTCCCTCAGGCTTTCCATGTTGCTTAACTTATTCTCAATTGCAATTCTCAGAATTGGTATCATAAATTCTGCCAGTACCACTGCCTCTTGCCCAAACATCAATTGGAACGGTGTGTGTCCCATTGTCACTTTGTATGCCGTTTGGTATGCCCAAAGTGCAGATGGTAGTTTTTCTTCCCAATCTTCACCTTCTACTGCACATGACTTGTAAATTACTGCTAATAAGATTTTGTTCATAGCCTCTGCCTAGTTGTTCGCTCTTGGGTAGTACGGGCTCGATAAAAAGTGATATATTTTGAATTATGTTGTTAATAATTTGATAACGTGATTGAAAAAATGTCCCCCACGGTCACTTGTTATTTGAAGCGGAATCCCATATTGAGTGATTATCTGTTCATATATGAATTTCACGGTACTAATTGCCGAGTTGTCTGGTAGGGCCCATGCCTCTACCCACTTCGTCATGTACTTTGTGGCTATGACTATGTATCGACATCGGTATACTCGGCTTACTTTGAGGGGTCCCATGAAATCCAATCCCCATTGCTCGAATAGTTCTTGTGTGTGTGAGGGGTTAAGTTGCATAAAATCTCTATTCAATGGCTTTCCCTCCCTTTGGCAAGTGTTACAACTGACGACCCAATCTTGTGCATCGTTGTACACCGTTGATCACTATAGTCCTGCCAATAGTATCTTTCGTGTCGTTGTATCGGGTCCCATATGTCCTCCTGTTGGACACTCATGTGCTTGTTTCAATACTTTTGGTATTGCCTCTTCTAACACACACTGTCGCAGAATGTGATCAAGCCCCATTTTGTATAGTAATCCATTAATCAATTGAAATGTACGACTTCTTAGTGTCAGTTTCTGTCTTTCATTTTGTGACATCTCTCTTGGTGGTTGTCCAGTGGAGAGGTATTCCCTAATACTTCTGTACCATTTCAACAATACTGCGATTTGAAATAACTGCACATCTGGAAAATCATCATTCACCCCTTCAGTTGATTCTCCTGTTTTAATGCGTGAGAGATGGCCTACACTGACATGACTCTTCCCGGGTCGTGCTATGATTTTAAATGTAAATTTTTGCAACACAAGCAGCCACCTGTTGATTCTTCCTTGAATGATGGGCCTATTTACAAGATAAAGCAGAGCTTGATGGTCTACATAAAACACGAATGGTGTCGCCAGCAAGTAATGTCAAAACTTCTACACTGCGTACACCATTCCTAAGGATTTTCGTTTTGTTGTACCATAATTTTTTTTTTTTGCTTTTGATAGTAGTTGGTTGACAAAATACATTGGGTGATCTAACCTATGGTTATCCATCTGTGCCAAGGTTGCTCCTATTGCATAGTTAGATGCATGTATGTGAACATGGAATTCCTTGTTTCAGTTTGGGTATGCCAATATAGGTGCTGTGGCCAATCGTACCTTTAGCCCTTCAAATGACTCATCTTGTTCTTTCTCCCATTTGAATGGTTCCCCTTTGCATGTCAATTTGTCCAGCAGGTATGATACATTTGTGAAATTCTTGATGAATCTTCTATAATACCTTATGTGTCCTAGGAAGAACTTCACTTCCATTATGTTGGTGGATGGTGGCATTTCCATTATCACTCTAATTTTGTTTGGGTTTGTTTCCAATCCTTCCTTACAGACTATATGTCCCAGTAATTTTCCTAGCAGGAGCATGAACCTACATTTCTTTGGATTTAAGGCTAGTCTCACCCTTCGACATCTCTCCATACATTCACCCAATGCAATTAGATGCTTGTCTTCGATGCTAAATACCAACCAGTCATCCAGGAATGCTTTGAAGTTTCCGACAGACATCTTTTCGAATATGTGTAATATGATTCTTTGGAATGTGGCCTGCGCATTGCACTGCCTGAACGACATCCGGTTGTATGCATATACCCCATCTTTTACCACGAACATTGTTTTAAGTTTGTCTTCTTCTGCTATGTAAATTTGATTATATCCTGAGAACCTGTCCATAAATGAAAAATCTTGTGTCCAGCTACCTCCTCCAATATACTATCTGTGAATGGTATCGAAAAGGGGTCCTTGATTGTTACTGGATTGAGACATCTAAAGTCAACGCATATCCTAATTTGAGTGGTATCCTTTTTCAGGTATATCACTATGGGTGATACCCATTCGCTTGTTTGGACCTTAAAAATAATACCAGCCTCCAACATTCGGTTAATTTCGTCTGTAACCCGTGCCACGTAATTTTTATTCATCCTATAGGGTCACTTCCGTATGGGTAGTGCACCTTCCATCAGTGGAATGCAATGAACGGACAACTCTGGTGAAACTCCCTTCAGATCTTTGTATGTTCATACGAATACATTTTTGTATTCCAAAAATATTTTAAATGCAGTTGCTTTTAATACTGGATTCTAATTATCTCCCACTAGTATGTTCTTTAGTTTGGTATCATATTTTAGATTCATGGTTTGGACTGTGGCCTCTTCATATTTTATTGGCTTTTCCTTATTGAATACATGTGTAGGTGTTTCATCTAGCTGTGTGTTCCCTTCTTTTATTTCTCTAAATTCTTTTGGAAATCCATCCTCGTTGTGTTCTTCCTCTATCGTTAGTATGTTGCAGCTTTGGAATAGTTCATAATCCTCAGTTTGCCAGTGAAATAGACCATTTACCGAATCCAGATCGCCGTCCTTCGATCCACCTTCCATCCGTAGGACTTCTTCCTCATCTAGTTCCATTTGCTTCTTACCTTCATCCTCTCTATCTGAATCGGACAATCCGGCTTCTTGTCCCACCATTTGTGTGTGTAAATCAATAATGAATCTCCATTCTCTACTCTCCATTGATAGGGTATTCTTCTTCCAGTCATGTTTAACTTTTGCCTGTATGAGCCATCATTGTCCAAGAATGGCACCAATGGCGCCAAATGTTTACCGTACAGGGTAAACAGTTTATTGATGCATTCAGACAATAGACAAGAACATGTAACATAGAAGTATTCCTTTTATTATTCGCTTGTATACAAAAGATACTACAATATGTGATATGATTGATTACAATTCTCATTCCAGATGGTGTACATATACCTTTCCAAAGGGGTGACTTAACCGTCACGTGCCCATTCGGATACTATTCTACCCATCGGCTACAATATAGATTTTATCAACAACAACATTGTATTGGATAATTATATCTCTGCTGTAGGAATACAGGTGAATCCATCTAAAATTGAGGTAATTTTCTATTTATCTTCCCCTCTCGCACAAAAAGAACTTCAAAGTTTCTTAGGTCATGATAGTTATTATAGAGGATTCATCAAGGAAATCAGTCAAGTTGCATCACCTTTGTACAACCTATTCAAGAAAGATGAGGCCTTTAAGTGGACGACGACATGTGAGAAAGCCTTTATTGATCTCAAGGTTGCTCTTACAAATGCTCCAGTGTTAAAAGGGCCAAATTGGTCATTGTCCTTTCACATTCACATTAACGCCTCAGATTATGCTGTTGAAGCTATTTTCGGACAAAAGAATGGTTCAACTGAACATGTCATTTACTATGTAAGTACAAACTTACAAGGTGCTGAATTGAATTATACTTTCATAGAAAAGGAGATGTTAGTAGTTATATATGCACTTAACAAGTTCAAACACTATATTATAGGGTATCCTATTTTTGTTCATACTGATCATGCAACCTCTTGATATCTGATGAATAAAAGCTCAATCACAGGCAGGTTAGCAAGGTGGTTGCTATTAATGTAGGAATTTGATATAACGATAGTGGATAAATCTGATAAGGCCAATGTAGTTGTAGATTTTTTCTCCAGAATTCAAAGATAAGGGGATCTTGCAGCCATCGGGGATACCTTTCATGATGAACGCTTGTTTGCTATAAAAGTCATACAACAATGGTATGCAGATATTGCTAATTACTTGGTTGCAGAAAGGACTCCCCCTAATTTCTCACCTAAGGAAAGGAGATTGCTGGTTGAAAATAGTTTTCATTTTTCATGGATTGCAGATTGTATGTTCTATACTGGACCAGGTCGAGTTATGCAGATATGTGTAGGGGAGGAAGAAACCTATGACATCTTGCATGGATATCATGATGAATGCTGTGGCGGACATTTTGCTACCAAGCACACAACCATGAAAATAATAAATACTGGTTAATATTGGCCCACATTGCATAAAGATGCTGCAAAATACACCAAGTGTTGTGATAGATGCTAGAGAATGGGGAGATCTACTATATTTGATGAGATGCTCTTGTTTCCACAAGTTATTGTTACACCTTTTGATAGATGGGGACTTGATTTTTGGTCCTATTGAAGCATGCTAGGGATAATAAAGTGGCATAATTCCTTTATGAAGAGTTTTTTAGCAGGTTTGGTGTTTCTAGGGAAATAGTAATAGGTCAGGGAGCCCAGTTTACTTTCACATTAATCACAACCTTGGTCAATGAATACAATATAAGGCATAGGATGTCTACACCCTACTATTATTAAGCCAATGGCCAGGCCAAGATAACAAATAGGGATATTGAAGCAATTTATACCAAGACGGTGAATAACCATAGAAAGGATTGGGTTGACAAGTTACTTGAAGCCATTTGGGTTTACCGAATGACATGAAAAAGAACCACATGATTCACACCTTTTTAGATGGTGTATTGCAAGAAAGTTGTGATGCCTATTGAATTTGAACATAAAACCTTAAGGACTACTCCACGGTTGGATATGGATTTAACTACAACACAGGGAAAGAATTATGGAATTGAATGCATTGCATGAAATGAGAAAAGTGCACTGCTACACACTGAAATGAGTCAACAACAAAGGATGAAGTGGCATGACAAATATATTAAGGAGAAAAAGTTTACCATTGGAGATTGGGCACTATTATATGATTCCTGATACAAGGGTAATAAAGGTAAATTGTAGACAAGATGGTTAGGTCCTAAGCCACAAGGTTCAAATTCAAATTCAAGTTCGTCAATCATAAAATTCAGATAGAATTTGACAAGGGTACAGATTTGGAAAAAAATTTGACATTAAATTGAATTGATATATATCTATCTATTTCTAAATATAAGTAATATATCCACAAAATTGTCATAATAGTTTGACATTGCTAAATAATTAAATTAAATGACAATATTATTTCAAAATAAAATAATCTTATTATAAATAATAATATTATATTAAATATCATAAAATTCAGGTGAAGTTCTAAAGGGTAAAAATTCGCTGAAATTTGAACGTCATGGGTGAAATTCGCCGAATCCTGTGACTTAGGTTAGGTCCATATAAGATTGCTGATGTATTTGACAATAATGCTATGCAGCTTCGCACAATTGATGATGTCAGATTTAAATTATTGGTTAATGGGCATATACTAAAACCTTATCACATGCCCATTAACAAAGAGGACTTCGTTTGTTAGTTTCAAGAATTGTGGAAAGTCGTAGTTCTTGCAGCCAAAGGAACTGAGCCTTAGCTGAGTTCCCAAGGCACCACTTCAAGGTTTCTACCTTTTTGTTATAATAAAGAATGTTAATTTTTAACCTTCTCTCTCTTCATTCCATTTCGCACTCCGTACTCATCCATCCGATTTCTTTATCTTCCATGACATCCATACCCAATTCTCTGGCATTCCACTTTCTTCTAAAAGTCCACTTTTTGCAATGAGTTTGCCAGCTAAGGATTAATATTCTGTCATTCAAATCTGAAGGTACGCTCGCATTTAACATTTGCATTTTGATTTATTATTTCATTCATTACTTTTTCACATTAAGAGTTATTAGTAAGTACTCTTCATATGTGGTTGAACTTCTTATAATTAATTTCACATGCATCAATTTTCATATTAACCCATTCCCAATTCCAAACTTATTGCAATAAACGTACAATCAATCTTTTCAAATCTTTTCTTCTGTCAAATCATATCACGACGAGTGAGAATTAATTGTGTTTATTAATTCACTTCCACAATACTTTCTTTTCCACACTATTGCATACTACAGTACACTTAGCCTCTACTTTTTTGTGTAGCTGAAAATTGCTCATCAGTTTTGGTTGAGGGGAGAGAGAGGGTGGTTTCAGCTTAGTAGTTTTTGAGGTTTTGGCTAGTCGTGTTTAGAAGTCATTTTTGTGAAGGGAAGTGAAGTGAATTTTCCGGGATTTTTTTCGCACAGAGACCAATGGGTGGTAATCCAATTCGGCATGAGCCGATAGAGCATTGTTTGATTCTGCAAAATGTTCGACATTTGTAGAGGTTCCAGAGACATGCTTGGCTTGATTATTTCCTCAAGTTAACAACGCTTGATGAGGATATTGCAGAAGAATTCATTAGAACCTTCCAAAATGGCATAGCAAGAGTTAAGGGGGTGGTTTTTGTGCATGTTGACTGAATTTCAGAGATTTTTGCCTTACCACAAGCAGGGGAATTGTTTCCTCAGAACAAATATGCAAGGAGTGCTTGTGCCAACTTTTCTCGACTTGCAGATGGTCCTCTTGACACAGACAAGCAAGGGACTAAGAGGGTTAGCCTTCCATAAAACTGGATCCACATGGTGATGTACATCATCAAGTACATTACTTGTGAAGGTAGGTTCTCCATTTTGCACTCCTATCATTTTAAACTTTTGCCACATTTGCGAAATGGTAGAATAATGAATGTTCCTAACTTTCTTTACAGCTTGATGTCAAATTCTGCTGACGAGTATAAAAAGGGTAGGCTGAATTCTGTGTCACACCATTGCTTAATTAAATTGCTTGTTGAAACGTCACTTAGGGGTGTTTCTAAGATGAGATGGGAAGACTTTTTGGTCTGTAGAAGATATGCCCTTGAACCGGAAAACATTGGTCCTCAGGGAAAACCTATACTAAAAAATGTAGGGGTTTCCATATCCAAGACTCCTCCACTAGTCAGTCCTTCTAGACTGTACCTGGTTAATCTGAGCCATTGGATAATATACGCCTGTCCAAAAGAGTGACTAAGGAAAACCCTAAGGTTGCATCCCCAATAGTTGGCCCTTCCTCTAGAAAAGGGAAAGAACAAGGCCCCAACGTTACTCCTAAAAGGGGTAGTAAAACAGAGTCGACCAAAAGAAACCCTTTCTCTTGCAACGCATTGTCCAAGAAACCTAAACCAAGGTCTACCTCGCAAAGTAGCAGTAGGATATGCTGTTAGTCAAAACTTGTACAAGCAACTTTAGACTTACATTCTGGTTCCTCGTCATATAATTCACCCTCCACACAGCCTGTAAATCCTCCCTGTCCTCAGCCACAATCTGAATATTGTATACATGAGGAGGTGAAACAGACGATGGAAGCAAAAGTTGATCTTGGCATTGGATTAGGTAATTTGGCGGAGGCTATGAAACAGATACAAAGTGAATCTCAAAGATTGACACAGACGAATGAAGGGGTAGATGTTGAGTCTGATCATAATCAGGTTATGCAGGATGAGCAGTTTCCATAAGTAGTTATCATTGCACTAATGCATCAATGTGTAGAAGAAATGCCAAGGGAAGTTCCTGCAGCTCAGGAGCTGGAAGAAATTGCAGAACATGTGGAAGCAACAACCACTCTAGATGAGTCGGTACCGAGGATTGGTGAAGATACAGATGCAGGGGAGTAGATTAACTAGAAGGAGGAGGACGAGGTAAATGATGTGCCATCTGCTCAGTCACATGAAAATGCACCAGCAGGAGAGCCTGACAATGATCCACGAAATACGTACCCCGAAAGTACTGAAGAAAAAGGAAAACAAGAGGACCGTCAAGGACATGGAGAGAATATGTTGGATGAGGAGGAAGAAGCAAGAGAAGATACCATTAGGCCTCCTCTTCAACTCACTACGTTTGCTGCAGGTAAGGAATGTTATAAGGAAATGCTTGATTAGCGGACTATGTATGAAATGGAGATCGGTAGGCCGAAGAAGGTGATTCAGAATAAAGATGTGGAGATTACCAATCTCAAAGAAAATTTTAATCAGGTAAGCAAGTTGGTTCTGCGGATGCTTGAATGTAGGTCACCTTCTCCCATTCATATTACTTTATCTTCAAGAGTTACATTTGAATTTCTAGATGATAAGGCTCTGGTAGGGAAAGAATCCCTTGTTAACAACTCCTTATGAATTTTATGAAGCATATAGGGACTCCCTTGAACACCTTAAACATTTGCTCTGTGAATTTTATTTACATGAACTTGCTGCTCCACATGACACCGATTGGAATCCTTTGTGTTAAGTTGGTCATATTCATATTAATGCTCTAATTTCCAGGATCCAGAATGAGATAACTAGAGGAGAATAATTTCACACTTATAAGTATGAAGAAGCTACAAAGCCCCGTTTAGCTAGAAAGGAATATACAATTGGTTGCATAATATTTTTTTTTGAGATATTGTCAGTGATGTCAAAGATTCAAACAAAATTGTCATTGATGTCAAAGAACTCACGAACAAACCTATAAGTATCAATGTCAAAGATAAAAAGAAAAAGTCGTCATTGAATCAAATATGAGGAGTTGATTAATAGTGATGGACAACATAAATTTTGCTGTATGCCAAAGCATTCTTGAGCAAATATATGCATAGACAAATATATATGATTTCTCAACCATGAAGAAGTAATGAATACATGAATACATCATCCAACAACAACGGTAATTGGATTAGGGAAAGCAACAATTAATTCACATTGACAAAATGAAAAGAAAGTGATGAAGATTGTCAATGATGTCAAGTAAATGAACCATTTAGCTTCCTAATGATTCAAATATTAATATGTCTATGGAATATATATAATGGAAGATAAAGATGTGGTAGATATTTACAAAGACACCTTAACCAGAATCACATGCACCAGCAACACTATATAGCCACAAGGCAATAAGCAAGGGAGTAGAGTCAATAGATATATTCAGCTGTCTCTTGAAGAATGATCAAGCATATGCACTTATACAATACAACTTGTATACAGTCATTATGAATGTCAAAGCAGCATGCAGCACACAGCAACATGGGAGCATATACAGTAGTAGTAGAGAATGATTATGTGTCAGAGAATACGCCAATATGAGAAAAAAATAGGATAAAATAAATAGAAGCAAGATTTATTCCTTACCAAAGCCAGCGACCAATTTTGCAAGGAAAAGACCGAATCATAAGAGACAAAATAGAATAAGACAAATTCTTGTCTTACTCTAATGACAGATCAACAATTAAAAAGGGGCTAAAGAAGATGCGCTCTGTTTTGAGCATTCTCCATAATAAGACAAAATTGTCTTATTCATTAAAAACAATAAATAATCATACACAACATTCGTGTTTGGATGAGTAAGAAATACGAGTCAGTGGTCATATAAATGGTCAAAGCAGCAACAATAAAAAAATCTGTTTAAGGAGAGAGAAAAAGTTTGTGCAGTGATGAGACAAACCTAAAGATTTTGTAAGTGGAGAAAATAATCATGCACGTTAGCAATAGAGTCAACAGATGTAAAGATAACAGTGATGAATATCTGACAGAAATAATTTAGCTACAAACAAATAAAGATACCTGTGTAGGATAGAATTTCAATGAAGACAAAAACAAAGCGAATTCTGAAGATGCCACGTAAACAGTTACATAAGTATGGTTGAGGAAGAGTTGACAGTATAAGACCAGTCTTGTCAAAAGATATGATTTATATTTGTCATGATGAAAGAAACAAAAGATGACAGGTATAAAGGATGCAATGATTTGAACAAAGATCCACAAAGACAAGTGACCGTACAGGAGTTCTACGTCACAAATATAAGCAGCAAATTTTAAATCAGAAACACATAAATATCGATGGAAGTTTTTCTTGAAGTAATAAAGCTTATGTGTATGTGAAGTGTGAAAAGATTAAATATTCAGAGGAGCCCGATAATATTAAAGTCAAGATCTTATGAAGTGGCGGCATTGAAAATGGAGACAAAAATACTGTACATAAATAATGGTGTGATAACAAAATTATCAAGAGGTGTGGTGTTAGTTGTAGTTTCTTAAAGCCCTATAATAAAGAAGAATGATACGATTAAATGAAGAGGCATTATTAGAAACTAAAAGCATTAAAGGTCTAAATTCTAATGAGACATCTCTTCAGTCAAGAGACGTGACTTTTATTGAAACAAACAAGATATAAAGAACAATTATATTGTTTGAAAATAGGTGTGAAGTGAAAAGAAGATGATAAAAGGAAGTGATGGGAGAGTGTGTTGAAAGAAGAATATATAAAGAGAAGAAATAGAGCAGAAAAGAGAAGTAGCAGTTGAAGAAAGGAGTATTGAAAGTGATACATTTGAGTCAAAGATAAGTGTGAATGTAAGCACATGTAAGAAGAATAAGAAGAGTGAAAATAAAGAAATATATATATTAAGATTTAAATCTGACATATAATATATGTTGAATAGATGAGATAAAAAGAACTATAATATCATCTAGATTGAGGACAGATATAAAAGATATATTTATGAGACATATATGCAGATATAGAAGAAACAGATGCAAAGTATAGAAAGGATGTGCAGATTTGAAGTAGAGATTTGATTGATGATATTGTCCATTATCAATTGAAGTAAGCAACATTGTCAAGGTGGAAAACAAGTTTGTGCGTGGTGGGTCGGTGCTCATGAAGACAAAGTGGGGGTTGGTGCTTCCAGTGGGTTGGAGCCTGTGAAGTGTGGGAGTTGGAGCTTCCAGTGAGTCGGTGCTCATAAACAGAGGTCATAGCCTCTAGTAGGTTGGAGCTTACAAACTATTTTGTAAAAGAATATATAAAAGTATTTATTGTCGTGGTTTTCTCCCACATTGGGTTTCCATGTAAATCTTGTGTTATTGTGTTATGTGCATAATTGTTCATTTCAGCATTTGAAGTTAATTGTTCGGATAAAAGTTTTAACTGGCAAAATTGTTAATATACTGATTCACACCTCCCCTAGTATATTCGTTGTACTCTTCAAAAAGAACCAAAGATTTGATCAAAATGCATTCAAGGAAGTAACTTGAATGAAGGGGACAGACAATGAAATTGCTTAAGTTGTATCTGGACTGACTGCAGCAGCAATACTGATAGCAACTATCGATGATGGTAACAATACTGATAGCAACTATCAATGATGGTAATATTGAGATTCATGAAAATCAAAATCTATAGAAACAGTGTGGAAGATAGCGCATGTGACATCACATTGAATGCTATATATCAAAGATATCTGTATAACGAATAATATACAACAGCGACTATTTCAGCTATATCAAGGTTTTGATATAAGAAAATAACAATAAATTAATAGCAGTGAATGATGGAGTCAAATGTAAAATATAGTTCTGTTGATGTTTGGTAGCTTTTATCGGATAAACCTTATATATATATATATATATATATATATATATATATATATATATATATATATATATATATATATATATATATATATATATATATATATATATATATATATGTGCGCGCGCGCGCGTGCACGTATAGACATGTCCCATTCATGGTACGTGTTTTTTCATGGCTTACTCTCAATTTAAATAAGAGGTTGCTGCCATTTGGAAAACACATACCAAACATTATGGTAGTACTATCAAATTTGCAACGATCCTAAAAACAACATGGTATTAGAGCCACACTGCAAGTGTACGATATGATCTGGTCAAATACTATAGAAGGTAGATCTGATGAGCAAAGTTTGGGAGGAATAATTTGGTACAAACAATGTGACATTGAAAGAGGACAATGCCTTTCCGCCTTAAAAAATAAATTATGCATGTCCTTTATTAATATCCAAGATTGTGTTGTAGATTTGAAATAGCAGAACAAGCTATTATATATGGTCTTTTTTATCCTATGGTTCTAGATGACATTAGCCTCTAGAGAATGCAATATGTTTCTGCAAATAAATAAAGCCCTAGCAGATTCATCGGGCATTTTTTTTATCGAAGCTTTTGTAGCTTGCCTATGACTGTGGTTCACGTGAGCAATCTATTAGTGCTTTCATTAGCCTAGATCTGCAGTATTTGAAAGTCCCTCAGTAAAAAATAGAAAAAAAAAAAAAGGCAAGTTTCAGGAGACATGTGAGATATGTTGTGATATCAATCTCTATATATGTCATCCCTGCATATGCAATCTGCATTGATTCTGTATTTTTCTTGGTAGCAAGGATTGTGATTGGCCTCCTAGCATATATTTCTGGTATTTTGCCATGTAATTTTAATTTGTTGATTACTATCGCAGCTTTGATTAATCTTCAAGGGTGTTTTAAAAATCAAAGCACATAAGGCTCGTTTCAAAATTGTGGGATGAATAGTAATATGAAGATATTATTGTTGTTGCTGCTTTAAATTTTATTCTTCATAATTTTGTGAGCCGACTTTAACAACATTGGAGAAATATTTTTGTGTTCTTCGGGAGCATATTGAAATGAATGAGAAAGAATCTAAGCGGATGGAATAGATTTTTTGTGAAAGATTATCTCATGAGGATTTCAACGATTATGAAGGATAAATGGTTATAAATAGAGGAGCAAATGGAGCAGATCTAAGGGGAATTCAAAATCTTGTGAATGCCCACTAACATAAAAAGTTGTTACACATCGGTGCCTGGATAAGGAATCGTCACCCGTAAGTGCAAGTTTGAAGTCTAGAGGGGATGCCAAGTTGGTCGAATGTTAAGATAGGAGGTCTTTTCACGTTGACCAGAGGGATCTTGTGCATATCGAGAAGTACCAATCATGAGATATAATTGAATATGATGCATTGGCGACCCCAATAAGATAAAAGGAAATATTGAACAACGCAGGTGTATTTCATTTAACAAAAGAAAAGGTAAGGAAGCCATGATAAAGTGGGGGTTCCATTATACCAACCGATAAGGATGAAGGAAGCAAAAGAAAACCGATCAAATATAGGAATATATGATTAAGCAACAATACATAAATAAGGTATGTTCTCTATAATATACATATGTATTTTATTTGAGGTTCCTCTACATTATTAAGTCAATGAATACATAATAGGCATTGTATTGAATAATGTGAAATATGCATTGATATATATCAGAGTAACGAGAATCGCCATAAAATCGCCTGAATCGGCGATTCGGCGATTAGATTCAGCAATGGCGATTTTTTTGGAGTCGGAAATCGCCATTGCCGATTTCTTCAGGTGAATTGCCTGAATCGCCGATTCAGGCGATTCAGGCAAAAAATCGCATGAATCGCCTAGAAAAATCGGCAGGAATCGCCCGCGGCCAATAAAGTATAGAGTTGTAAAATTTTAAAAAATTGCTTGGTTTTTTTACTTTGTTTTTGACCATTTCTCTTTGTTATAACCCTAAAGGGCCTTCTATTTATTTAACATGAGTAGAAGAGAGGAAAAGTGAGAGAGAAGAAGAGAAAAGAAAAGCCATAGGTTTCTAACCGGCAAGAAGAAAGAGCACAAAAGAGATCAGCAATCCATTTGTGGAGGCCATCAATTGCATTGGGAGCATTAGGGAGCCAATCTCAACACTCCTCAACTCATTTGCAAGAGGTAAGTGCTCTTTTTTTTTTTGCATGTTAGTGTATTATGCATTTTTTGTTAAATTTTTATAGTTTTCAAGATTTTTAGTTTAGATCTTGAATGTTCTTTATTTTTACTAAGTTGCAAACTAGGGTTTGTTGTTTTGTAGCTTTTATTAGCTTCAAACTTTGATATTTTACATATAAATTTTTATTGCAGCAGCCTTTGCTTTCATTTTTTGCAAATTCGCAATGGGTAGAAAAGATGAATGTTCATGAGCCCATCTTACATGGGGGAGATATGGCTCGGCAGTCCTCTAGGACCTACATTAGACGCCTTGCTACTAGGCAGACTGGATACTCAGAGGCTGCAGCCGAGCTTCAGGATGATGTTGAGGATGATGATGATGACTATGAGTCTGAGGCTTGAGCTAGAGCCTTGTTTTTATATTTTGTTTACAGATATTGATACTGAATCATTGATAGACATATGTTTCAAACTTTCATGGATCTTCATCTTAGATTCTTACATACATTTATGATTTGATGTCTTATGGATCATCTTACATACATTCTATGATTTAAATCATTGTGATCATTTGATTTCTATTTACTTCAGCTAGCCTACAATTTACATTTTAGATAACATAGTTACATATGTGATGGATTTTATGTTCCATGTTTATGTATGTTAAGTTTTAACTTCTATTTGATGATGTTATAGTGTGTTTAAGTTATATTCAATAAAGGGTGCATGAAATAAGTTTTAAATTGTTAAAATCTTTAAATTTAAAGGGTTTTTTCAAATTTGCCGATTCATTGCCGATTCATTGCCGATTCATTGCCGATTCACGATTCGATTCGGCCTTGCCGATTCCGATCCGATTCCGATTCTTGTTACTTTGATATATATACATTTATTTAGAATGATATTTAATAATTCAATATAATGTTTGTTAACCATAAAGAGATTCATTATGCTGATATAAAAGGTAAAGATGAAGTATAGTTATATTCTAACTTCTATACATCACTATGTATTATGTTATGTTATAATCATTTATGTTGTTAGTAATTAGGCATGAGTTAAATTGCTAACATTCTTATTTTTGTACTATAAAAATTATTTGCCTTGATCTTTTCCGAGGATGTTCTTGTAGGAAAAAGAGGGAGTCTTACAGTTCTTCAAAGGTAAAGAAGTTCAGAAGATTGATGCTCAAAGGGAGTTTGACACATCCATTTGAAGGAGTAGACAGAGGATATGATTCAATCAACCTTCGATAATTGTGATCATATTGATTTAGAGGGAGTAAATCATGTTGTGATGAATTATCTAGTGATCAATAGATTGTAGCAGTCAAGAGGACTGTGATTGATGAATATACCTCATAACTAGGTGATTTTAAATGGGCCTACCCCTTGTGTACATCACGAGGAAGTGACGACTTCCAAATGATGTCACTCATATTTGCAGAAGTTATTCAAAGGCGACGATCTTACAATAACTTAATCTAATATTATGATGGATATCTTACGATGTCTATAAAGATCATGATAGATTATAGTTTGCTTAGTGGATGTTTATGTGGTAAGCATTATGAGAATGTGTTTGCACATACCTCATAAACATTTTTGAGTACATGGTGAATGATATTGATTCTGAAGGGCCATTACTCACAGAGTATTGGTGAATATTACGCGTCTTGATGTTCTGGGAGGCCATTTGTGGTATTTGGTGAATATCTTTCATTCTGGAAGGCCAATACTCTTTGAGTATTTGGTGAATATCATTGATATTCTGGGAGGCCAATACTCATGATATCATATGTGATATCAAATTTTTTTGAGTACTTGGTGTATATCGAATGTCGATATTCTAGGAGACCAAGACTCACGATATCAAATGTGATATCAAAATGGTGGATTTCTTATGATTCAAGATATCTTTAATCTTGCTAACTTGATATTACTTTTAGATAATACTTGTGTTTATCCTCCCTAGCTAAGAGGGAGTGTTGATGTTTGGTACCTTCTGTCAGATAAAACCTATATATATATATATATATATATATATATATATATATAAAATTATATATATATGTATGTATGTATGTATGTATGTATATATATAATACTATATATAACAATGATTAAATGCTTAATTATTTAATTAACGAATAGACATGTCCCATGTCCCATTCATGGGACATGTCTCTTCATGGCTTACTCTCAATTTAAATAAGTGGTCGCTGCCATTTGGAAAACACATGCCAAACATTATGGCAGTCCTTTTACATTTGCTGCGATTCTCAGAAAAACAACATTAGGCAGGAATACTTAAGAAATCCTTAAAACATCTCCGGAAATGGAAGAGAGAACAATGATTACATGTATCGTGATAACATCGATGAGTAAATAGGAAGAAGCTGGCAGTCACCTTTGGATTACGCAGATTGGGTATTGGTGCTTTGACAAGGATTTATGAAGCAGCGTCCACATAATTGAATTTGTAACCGTCTCTTGTTAAAAGGACCTCCAACAACCATAACTTAATAGATATATGATGAGCGACTATATTTGTGGATGATAGTGATTTGTGTGAAGGCTGCATATCACAAAGGCAATGTGCGTACTATAGTTTCTGGCTGAGATGCATAAGTGTGAAGACCATGAACAAACAAAATAGAAGTGCCGTATGCGTAGATGAATGACAAAAACACCACATAGTGCGATATATGAAATGTGCAATGATAATAATTATAAGGAGTCCCTAACGATATCAAAGAAGCGATTTATTTGAGTAGTGATAAAAGACAAGAGTTGAAGGAAACAAAATCATCATAAAATAAATTTATTAAAAAAAAAGAAAAGAAAGGGCAGTGATCAAAATCTCATCAATTTGAAGTATGATGCAGAGTGTACAATACGAATCCTGTCATGGAATTGAATTTAATTGAGCCATGAATTATGGTAGCCGCAAATGTTAGAAAATATAGAGCACGATAATTCAAAGGGTCGATGATAGCAAACTGTGCAAATCAAAGAAGCCTTATTAAATATAGCAGCAGTAGAATGCATCCACAACAGATCACAAATTGTCTTTGTTAAGATAAGGAAGAGGGACTCCATGTTAGAGAGTATAATTAAACCCATCAATTGACAAGTTAAAGACCAAAAGTTGCACCAATTTATGAAACATATAAACTACAGTAAGTCGAGGAAGCATTCAATGCTACAGTTAACTTGTTAATGAACAATGGAATATGTAGAAATAATATTAGGAAATAGATTGGTATTGGACGAAACATTAAAGGCATATTGGAGATTGGAAATAATCAGAGAAACCTTCAAGATGAAGATCACAAACAAATGGAGAAAGGCAGGGGTTCACAACAGCGATAAATTAATTCATTAAACACTCCAAAAAGGAGATTGAGTTTAATAAAGTTTGATATATCAAATGACTAAATTCATAAAAAAAAAAGGATGGCATAAACTAAGGATAAAGTTATAAAATAAAAATATTAAGTGAAAAGAAAAGTTACGCTCTTTCAATGAAAAGACACTACTGATTCTTCAGATATATAAATATGTAATCATATCATTTGAAAAGATGAGTGTGTAGGAATAATAATGAGAGTGAAATCAGAATATTGAAAGAAAGAGTGACAATGTGAGTAGATGTAAGAAGAATAAAAAGAAGAGTGAAAATAAAGAGAAATATATATATATATATATATATATATATATATATATATATATATATATTCAGATTTAAATTTGATATATAATATATGTTTGATAGATGAGATAAAAAGAAGTATAATATCATGCAGATGGAGGACATATATGAAAGATATATTTATGAGATATATATGCAGATATAGAAGAAACAAATGCAAATTATAGAAAGAATGTGCAGACTTGAAGTGGAGATTTGATTGTCCATCATTAGTTGATGAAAGCAACATAGACAAGATGGAAAAGAGTTTGTGTGCAATGGGTTGTTGCTCACGAAGACGACAATGGGGAGTTGGTGGTTCTAGTAGGTCGGAGCCTGTGAAGTGTGGGAGTTGGAGCTTCTAGTGAGTTGGTGTTCATAAACATAGAGGTCGTAGCCTCTAGTAGGTTGGAGCCTATAGACCAATTTGTAGAGGATCAAGTTTATAAATAAAAAACAATTATTTGTCGTAGTTTTCTCCCGCATTGGGTTTCGACGTAAATCTCTATGTTATTGTGTTCATGTGCATAATTGTTTATTTCAGCATTTGAAGTTAATTATTTGGATAAAAACCCAATATTAGAAGAAACAAATGTACTGAATGTAAGTCCGCATAGCTTAACTTGCTAAATCCAATCCTTGCTGTCCAAATCTGACGTTGCGATGTATTGAAACTCTGTTTGTCACATACCCAAACACATATATCTTGACATCAATGACAAACCAAGTCATGAATGGAACACATAAGCAATCAATCCAAGTGCCAACAATATTTCCCTTTGGTATATACTCAATCAATATGCTAACAATCTCCCCCTTTGACATTGATGGCAACATATGATGAAAAACCATCCACCAAAAAAGAAATTCTTTTCTTTGAACACTATCAACATCAAAATACAATTTTCTGAATATCCTCAACATACAAGCTCACCCCCTTGAATATTACACTCCCTCATACATGTGCTACTCCGAGTCATTCATATATCAGTTTTTTATGTATTATTCTCTCTACTAACATCAATGACAATGGTGCCATTATGCCAATCTAAGAATCTGAAGTGCTCTCATTATTTACCTGTCAAACCAATTTGCAAATACCAAGTGCTACAAATAGTGTTGTACCAAAACACTAAATAAGAGTTCTTGAAATAACTCCACGCAAAGGAACTACTCCCCCATAGGAGAAGCATCAAGCACCCAGTTCAGAATTAATAGTGCTCTTATTATATTGGACTGATGCAATTGTTGCAGCAATTACTCTGAAATGGGTTGGGGCATTACCCCAAGAATACCTCTAAGGTACTCAAAAGTATCCTTAGCCAAGGGTATAGTAAAGATATTTGCTATTTGTTCCTTTGTACTGACATACTCCAATCTCATTTCCTTTTCAGCAACTCTCTCTAAGAAAATGGTACTTTATAGCAACGTGTTTGTCTTTTAATGTAAAATTGGATTCTTTGACATGCTTATTGTACTTGTGTTGTTACAATGAATGATAATTAGTTTTGGGAACTCAATACTTATATCCTTAAACATTTTCTTCATTCAAATGATTTGATTACAATTATTTGATGTTGCTACCTTCTCTACTTCTGTTGTAGATTGTGAAATGCAGTCGTGTTTTTGCTTAGCCAAGAAAACAATCTTCCTCCTAGATAGAATGCTCCACCACTAATACTCTTTCGGTCATCCATATTACCTGCCTGATCTGCATTGTTGTAGGCACATAAAGTGAAACCATATGATGTATCAGACCATAATCCAATAAATGATGTTCCTTTCAAGTATCTGAATATACTCTTTACTGTTGGTAAATATGTCTCTTTAGGGTTTGTTTGAGATCTTGCCATAATACGAACTTCATTTTCTATAGTTGGTCTTGTATGAGTAAATATTGCAATCCTCCTATTATTGATCTTTACCTTGTTTGTATTGCATTAGGAGACTCATCCTCACGTGACAGTAACCTGTAACCATAGGTGTAGCAACTAGCTTACAATTCTCCAATCCAAATCTTGTCAATAGATCCTTAAGATACTTGGTTTGTGATATGATAATTCCATCCTTACTCTGATTTATTTGCAATTCCAAGAAATATTTTATTTCACCAATCATAGTCATCTCAAATTCATCCTTCATCTTCTCAATTTTTTTTACTGGCCTCATCATTGCCACCAAAGATAATATCATTTACAAATACTACAATGATAAACAACCCATCTGAATTCTTCCTTAAATACATATTACTTTCTGCATTACCTTTCTTGAATCCCAAGGTTATCAAGTGCTTATCCAATCTCACATAGCATGCTCTAGAAGTTTGTTTCAGTCCATATAATGCCTTTTTTAGTTTGCAAACAACATGTTTGTCTTCAATAAGGGGAAAACCATGAGGTTGTTGAATGTAGATTTCCTCCTCAAGTTTTGCCTTTCAGAAATATTGACTTAACATTCATTTGATATACCTTGAAATTTTTGTTAGATACATAAGTCAAAAATATTCTTATTGCTTAAAGTCTTGCAACAGGGGGAAAAGTCTCTTCAAAATCAATTCCTTTCTGTTGTGAGTAACCTTTACAAACCAACCTTGCGTTGTTTCTTAACACTTAACCTTGTTCATTCATCTTGTTCCTAAATACCCATTTAGTGCCAATAACATTCCTGTCTTTAGGTACTAATTCCCAAGTCTTGTTGTTTTCATTTGATCAAGTTCTCCCATAGCCTTCATCCAATATTCATCTTTGCATGCCTCATCTGCTGTCTTAGGTCCAACTTGTGAAATCAGACATATCTCTTCATTTACCTTTTTCCTTTTCATTGCACTTCTGTTAGTACTTCCAATGATAGGATGATTTCTTGTAACATATTTTGGTGTTCTCTATTGGTTGTCCTTTGGTCTTCTCTAGCCTCTTGTTCAGGTTCATCTCTAGGTTCCTTAATTTGTACCTGTAAATTATTATTTGTCTCATAGAATAGTTGTTGTTCTACATTCACATTTTCAGGCCTTTGACTAGTACTTGCTTCATTATTAGAATCATAATAAGTATTGTCTCTTATATCCCGAATCTCTTATTAACTCTTACATTTGCACTTTCAACTATTGTTTTCAATCTCTGATTATAAAATCTGTATGCTTTGCTCTTCAATGAATAACCAAAAAAATGTCTTCATCACTTCTAGGATCAAACTTTCCTATGTCATCCTCTCTCTTGATATAACATTTTCTTCCAAAGATTCTCAAGTATTTCACATAGGTGTATGTCCAACCCAAAGTTCACAGGGTGTCTTACCAGTACCTTTTTTGATATGTACTTTGTTCATAGTGTATACTGCTGTAGTAACTTCTTCTCTCCAATTGATATGTGCCACATTTCCTTCAAGCATCACTGCTCTAGTTGCTTCACTTACTGACTTGTTCCTTCTTTCCACTATCCCATTTTGTTGTGGTGTCTTAAGAGCTGAAAGCTATATCTGAATTCCATTATCCTAACAAAAAAATGCTAAATTGATTTGATGCGAATTCTCCTCTATCTGATCTTAAATGTTTATTTTTTTAATTCTTGATTCATTCTCAACTTTAGCCTTGAAAATCTTAGACTTCTCTAATGCTTCAGATTTCTCTCTAAGAAATGCTACTCACAACATTCTTGTAAAGTCATCAATGAAAAGAATGAAATACCTTTCACCATATAGTTCTTGTAGGACTGCACAGATCTTTATGAACAATCTCCAATTTTTTTGATGTAGTAAATAACTTGCTTCGAAATGAATTCTTCTTTTGTATTGCCATCACACATTCCTTGTAAATCATGTTAGAGAGTTTTAAAATCTTTGATAAATCTCTTACTGCATTACTGTTACTGTTCTTTACAATCTTATCAAAGTTTATATGACAAAATCAATTGTGCCACAACCAAACAACTCATCTATTGTCCGTTCTCTATTGAAATCTCCACTACTGCTTGCTTTTTGGGTTAGTACTCTTTTATCCTTTTGCACACTAGTTCTGAAAGTAGTCTCAGATCTAGGTAAACTCTCTTTTAATCTTGATTCATATGCTTGCAACTTTCCAATCAATGTTTCTCTATTGAAATTTGGCATGACTAGTATAATCTCTTCAATAGCTAATATTTTATTCTCATAAGCTGCAGTTAAAGATCTCAAAATTTCGTATCATACCTCTATTTTAGTTATAGTTCATACACAACTCATAATGCCTGCGGCAATCTCAGTGATCCTCTATGTAAATGCTCTAACTGATTCTTCTTCTTGGATTCTTGCATTCTTAAGCATAGCTTTCCAATTCTGTAATCTAGATTCTTTGCATGTTCTTTTGCTTCATAAAGTGCTTCTAACCTTGTCCAAATGTCATGAGCAAGATGTTGACCTTTTGCCTCAATAAATTCTGATTCTGGAAGTCTAGTGATAAATTCTTCTCTGGCATACATGTTGTACATGACTAGTTCCCTTTCCTCAGGTGTGCAAGAGGATAGATTTTTCTTTTTCGCCTTTGTGATCATCCAGTTGTCAGCTCCCATGCATACAAGCAACTCTTCATTTTGTCCTTCAACTGTGATGGATCTGTCCATCAAACTTCAAACTTTCCTTCTTGAATGCCAATGATCTCCTTAAGCTGTTAAACTTCTTGATCAAGCACTTGATAAAGTAAAGTCCACTAATACAACTGAGGAGCGGGGAGGGGCTAGGTGATCAGTTGTATGCTTAATTAAGCTTAACTTATCAAATCCAACTTCAATAATCAATAATGTGAACAATGCCAACAGATAGAACATACATGATGACACAATGATTTGTTAACTAAGGAAAATCCTGGTGGGGATGGTACTGTAATGTCCCGACTATTAGGGTTAGTTTGGGACAAGTAATACTTGCAAAATAATGGTTAGAATTACAACAATAACGAATCTAACTATAATAGGTACCTCGCCGTCTTCCCGGGAGCACACCCCTTAAGATTCTTCTTGGATGGGCATCCTCTATCCAAGGCCAATCACATATGCATATGTTGACAACATCAAAATATTCTAGCACATTGATACTCTACCATGACGGACAATGGAGATCTTAATATTGCACATGCTCCATGCTTCGAGTCTCATTAATATCCGTGGTGCTAACCCCATAGGTTAAGACAGTATTATCCACAAGTATGATTCATTAATATAAATAAACAAATATAATCCATAGACATACCTTTGTTACCTTCTTCTTTTCTTGGTCCATGTGGCTTTGTCCTTAGTTGGCCTTTCAATGAATTATTCTTTCTAGAATTATCTCAACTCTATATTTACTTTCTAAAATTCTTCCTTTTCTAATTAGGAAAGGACAAAATATTCTTTTTTGTTTCTTCTTTTTCAAGACTCACAACCTTCCATTATATAAATCCTTTGAAAAGTCACAACATTTCATAGTTATAATCTTTTCAAAAAGTCACAACATTTCATAAATAAAATCCTTTGGA
Source organism: Cupressus sempervirens (assembly GCA_028749045.1). Classification (NCBI taxonomy): domain Eukaryota; kingdom Viridiplantae; phylum Streptophyta; class Pinopsida; order Cupressales; family Cupressaceae; genus Cupressus; species Cupressus sempervirens. The sequence continues at coordinate 256,743,942 of CM053786.1, read as the reverse complement.
CAAATCCTAATACTTTATTTTCACAATATTTTTGAAGAGTTGCAATTATTCATAATTACGACTCTTTTGAAGGTTTACATCCTTTTAATATCATTGACACCTTTTTAGAAAGTCACTTATTTATTTTCTTCATATTATTTTCCTCTTCCATTTTTCCTTTTTGAACTCTTCTCTTCTCCTCTTCTTTTCTGTAATGTCCCCATTTTTGATAGCATCGGAGTTTTGGTGATTAGCCTATTATTGTGATCCTCGTAGGCTAATTATTGTGAATAGAGGGTTTTTTGAGACAGTGGCTTGGGTTGGGAGGGTCTTGTCTTCTCCACAATTCAGTAAGCTATTAGGTTGGTCTTCATTTGGCCCAGATTGAACTTCATTTGGGTTTAGTTATGTGTACTTACTATTTGTGGTAAGTTGGGTGTTGATTGAGATGGACCTTTTGTATTTTTGGAAAGTGCATTTTGTCACATAGAGAAATAATATGTATGACTCCTATTTCAAACAACATATTTAAATGATGAGTATTTTGGTAGTTAATATATTTTTAGTGGTCAAATTATTAAATGGCTTATTGTAAGTTATAATTTAACTTTACAATTTCACTTAAGTTGAGAGTTGAGTTATCATTGGAAAGAGCCATTTATTAATTAGTTAAGCCAAGTCAAGTGAAAGAATCTAATGAAAGCTTCTAATTAATGTTGTGTGGTGAAGCTTCTTGAGTGAAGCTACATTTTGGCAACAAAAAGGGCATGTGAAGGTTATAAATACAAGCCCGTTGTTGAGAAAAATATGCTTGGATTTTTTATTTTCTTTTGATGCCTTTGTGACTTTTTATGGGTTCTGATTTTTGTGCCCTTGCGAAGTATAAGGGTCTGAATTCTGAGTTGTCCTATTGGATCTGTAGCTGAAGTATTGTAGATTTGAATATGAGATTTTAGTTTGGGTTTGCTTTGCAAATAGTTGTTGTGGTAAAACTATTTGCGAATTTTCCTACTATTTAATCTGTGTCTAAGGAGATTGTTTGTTGGAGATATTTTGTGGATCTATGGAAGAGGGATTTTTGTGAACTGCTGTAGAAATTGATAGAGTTTGAAATTGGATCTGTGGGACTGGCATTGGAATAGTTGCTGCAAATTGACTATAGCAGGGAATTTCAGGTTTCATATTGCTTGTTAAGATTCTTGTGTAATGTTATTAAAATTACATGAATAAGATTGCACTTGAATCTCATTTCAGAACTGGTTGCTATTTACTCTATGAGTAGAACTGTCATAATGTGGTTGGCAAAAATTGATGATCATTTATGAGTTGAGCAAATTGGATTTGATTGTTAACATATTTTCAGCATTGTCATTTCTTTCTTATATTTATGTATGCAAAAATCCAAAGTATTAACACAAACAAAAAAAGATGTATGAAATCTGAAATCTATCAGCATATCCAGTGGTAATGAGTTTGCTTGCCAAGTATTTGACATAATGTCAAATGACTGAATAGTGAAGAAAATTAAAATTATTGTGGTCATAACTGCTAGGGTTATTACAGTGGTATCAAAGCAGTTTGCTGCCAGCTTATAGGAATTGGGCTCAATTTGATAAGTGCTTTATTCTGCAGTTTTGGTTTTCAGTATTATGGATGGTGACAAGCGATTTGGTATTCATTATAACTGTACAGGGCGTACTTCTCCGCCTAGGGATGGAGAATCTTAGATACGGGGTATTGTGAAATAGTTGGATGTGCTATTGAATGAGCTGAATCAAATCACAAAAGGATGACCCAACTGATTTCGAATCCGAGATTTGAGCAAAGCATGATATCGCTTTTTCGAAGAGAGAAATGTGATGATATAGTTGCGGCTATAAATGTGCAGGACATTTGTTATGAGTCACTGCATGAGCTAGGCATAGTTGAGGTGGAGTATGATGGGAATTCAGGTAGGTTGAGTCAGCTGATAGAGTTGTTGACATGACCCACCAAGATTGTGTGTTTGATGGCGATGCTGAGATAGTGGAAGTGGGAGCATGCAAGGATACCGTCATATTAGCAGCCACTCCTATGTCGGTTGAGCCATCTACTGAGGAATTTAGCAGTATACATGTAGTTGTAGATGTGTGCTTTGATAATAGTACACGTCATTGATGATGAAGTGAGTGGTGTTGAGGCAGAGTCATGTTATAGTTCAGATTAGTACAATGGTGAGGTTCACTTCATGGACAATCCTATGTTTAACGTGGGTGCAACATTGTCTTATCACAATCTGCTATTTGAGGTTGATGTTGATCACTCGCCTGAGTGGAGTTTGAGTCAGTTTTCACCATTTGCAAATTCAGTTCAGTTTTTTGTTGCTGCAGTTAGCAATGTTCTTGTGATAACATATTTTGACGTGGCTACACTTATTGTTGATACAATTGGCATGACTGCATATGGTTCTCTTGTAGCTACGTCTTTTTCAGGGATTGTTGGTGATGATCATGATTCCAGTCGAATATATACTATGGGTGGATACAGGGAAGAAGAGGATGCATCGATGGAGTTGCCTTCTGGTGATAGTCTGTCTTCTACATCATTAGCACAAGTCTTGGGTGCTATGCTAGAAGACATGTGGTTGGTCTTGATGATGTTGGTTTGCAGTTGGTTTAGTGACAGTAGGGATGTCACGCACTTCTTCATTTGGGATCCAGGTGGAGGTTGGAGTTCATTGTGTTGCCGGATTGTTTGAGGACAAGCAATCTCGGGGAGGGAGGACTGTAATGTCTCCATTTTTGACAGCATTAGAGTTTTGGGGATTAGCCTATTATTGTGATCCTCGTAGGGTAATTATTGTGGATAGAGGGTCTTGTGAGGCAGTGGCTTAGCTTGGGAGGGTCTTGTCTTCTCCACAATACAATAAGCTACAGGTTGGTCTTCATTTGACTCAGATTGAACTTTGTTTGGGCTTAGTTTTGTGTACTTCCTATTTGTGGTAAGCTGGGTGTTGATTGAGATGGACACTTTGTATTTTTGGAAAGTGCATTTGGTCACATAGAGAAATAATAGTGAAATAATAGTTATGACTCCTATTTCAAATGACATATTTAAACAATGAGTATTTTGGGAATTATTATATTTTTAGTGGCCAGATTATTATTAATTTATTAAATGGCTTATTACAAAGTTATAATTTAACTTTATAATTTCACTTAAGTTGAGAGTTGAGTTATCATTGGAAAGAGCCATTTATTAATTAGTTAAGCTAAGTCAAGTGAAAGAATCTAATGGAAGCTTCTAATTGATGTTGTGTGGTGAAGCTTCTTGAGTGAAGTTACATTTTGGCAACAAAAAGGGCATATGGATGTTATGAATACAAGCCCATTTGTTGAGAAAAGCATGCTTGGAATTTTTATTTGCTTTTGATGCCTTTGTGGCTTTTTCTGAGTGGTCTGAATTCTAAGTTGTTCTATTGGATCTACAGCTAAAGTATTGTAGATTTGAATCTGAGATTTTAGTTTGGATTTGCTTTGTAAATAGTTGTTGTGGTAAAACTATTTTCTAATTCTCCTACTGTTTAATCTGTGTGTAAGGGGATTGTTTGTTGGAGCTCTCTTGTGGATCTATGGAAGAGGGATTTTTGGGAACTGCTGTAGAAATTGATAGAGTTTGAAGTTGGATTTGTGAGACTAGCATTGGAATTATTGCTACAAGTTGACTGTAGTAGGGAATTTCGGGTTTCATATTACTTGTTAAGATTCTTGTATAATGTTATTAAAACTACATGAATAAGATTGCACTTGAATTTCATTTCAAAACTGGCTGCTATTTACTCTACGAGCAGAACTGTCATAATGTAGTTGGCAAAAATTGATGATCATTTATGAGTTGAGCATAGTGGATTTGATTGTTAACATATTTTGAGCATTGTTATTTCTTTCTTATATTTATGTATGCAAAAAATCCGAAGTATTTACACAAGAAAAAAAAATGTATGAAACCTGATTTCTATCAGCATATCCACTGGTAATAAGTTTGCTTGCCAAGTGTTTGACATAATGTCGAATGACTGAATAGTGAAGAAATTCAAAATTATTGTGGTCATAACCGCCAGGGTTATTACATTTTCTCCTCTCTAAAATAAACTCTCCTCCCTTTTATATCTTAATTTTAAGGAGTCAACTATTTTGTTGGAATTTTAATATTATTGTCCCTAGAGCCCTGCGTTCACCTTCTTGGCAGAACAGTCAATTGCATTTAGCTCGGTAGGTGAGTTCAAATTTTGATAAGAGAGGGAAACTTTGTGGAGACAAATAGAAGGGAATGTCTTCAATTTCAGAGTAAGAGAGGAGACAGATAGAGCAGAGAGAATAGAGAGCAAAAGAAGAAAGTTGTAGAGCAGCAGCAGTAGAGGAATATCAGAGTGTGCAACAACACGGTGGATCTCTCTCTCTCTCTCTCTCTCTCTCTCTCTCTCTCTCTCTCTCTCTCTTTCTCTGTCTCTCTTTGTGTAGTTTGTAAGTGAATGTTTGTCCTATTGAAGTAGTGATTGCTTCGAGCTAATTGTATGCAACCCTTTATAGCTGCAAGTTTAGTTTCATCATTAAGAGTAGTAGTAAGTTGTTTAAGTTTTTCGGGTTTGTAGTTTATGTTCAAGATTTGTAATGTTTTGATTCAGTTTAATAGAAAGAAGAAATCAAGCAAGTTTGTTATTGTTTTGTTGTGGACTTCTTTCATATCTACTTAGCTATGTGTTGTGGGTAGTTGTGCAAAATAGAGTTGTAAGTCTCTGTTCTTGCCTTCGTGTTTTAATGGTGGATAAACCAGATTGTTGATCGGTTGTCTTCAAGCTTGGTCCCCTTGTTAATTGATCTCTTTCCTAGCTTGGTTGTACTTCTCCACCAAGTAGTGTTGACCAAGTTCACTTGGTCACTGCATTAACCAAACTGCCTCGGTCCTTACTTGACTGAGTTCTCTGAGCTCACTCGGTTCCTTTGATAATCGAGTTAAGTCAGTTTAGTGTCGACTGAGTTGTCCTTTGCACTAACCGAGTGTCAGTCTTAGTGTTGATCAAGCATACTTAGTTGCTATAGGTGCTGAGTAACTCGACACTCACTAGTGTCACTTGGTTGTTTTTGTGGAGTTATTTCTCCTCTGGGTTGGTCATTGCCTCAAGTTTTGTAGATTTTTTTTGAAATTTTGTTTTTACAGTTTTGTTAAACATCTCAAATTTTCATTAGATTTAGTTATTTTTTATTATTCTATGTTATATTATTAATTTACTTATTTATAGTTTTTATTAAAATATATTTATAAAGTTAACATACTTTCTACAATATTGTCTCTTGTATTTAATTTTCTTTATTTACTCATTGAAATTTTATTATTTTTGAATTATTTAAAATATCGTAGTAAATATTATTTCATTTATAATATAGATTAAATAATAATTATTTCCTATTTTTTTATATTTTAATATTAGTTTTAATATAATTTTATTATCATTATTTATTTAATAATATTGTATTATCTAATTATTATTAAAATTCTATCTTAAAATGGGGATACGATAGGGACTTACAATATGATGTACTAAATATAAAAGTTCCTTGTAAGAGGATCCAACTCTGTTGGGAGCCAATTACATACAATCAATACATGAGTCCTTGTTAGGAGACTTTGAATTCCTGTCAAAAGATTCTAGCCCTGTTAGGAGCAATAAGGAAGACAACTGAACTCACAATCCAAATAGCTTCATAACTGTTACACTAAAGAAATCTCTAGGATAAAATATCCCAAGTAGTGAACTGACCAATAAAAGAACCTCTCTGCAAATATAGTTTCTTTGAAGTTCTCAAATCAACATCATCATAATCCTCTTCTTTGCTCTGGTCATATTCATATTGTTAGACCACATCCACATCAATAGAATTCAATGTGATGATTAGAACAAAGGTAACAACCTTTCTTTTACACCTTGTCCTAATAACTAGTTGAGTTGGCCTTTTGAGCTTTTTAGGACCTCAATAAGATGATACAATTAAGTTCTACATGCTGTAATACACTTTACATATTCCAAAATAAATCCCATCACAAAATTTGACTGCTAGTGTACATATCACACATTACACATCAGTGCCCTTTACAGAATAATCTCCAGTATCTTCTTTCATGGACATAGCATCACGAACGTGTCTTCAACCACGATCGAAGCTCACTTACGTTCATTCCGTCTCGCTCACTAGATACAACTGGATTACTAGTAAACTGTTTCTTGCACACTGACCTGCAACTAGTCTTCGCTAAATCAATTGCAATTGATCCAATCCTTTATACTAAGATACATGAACACAATTGTAACATCTGAACACATCCATGAACATGAATCTAATCTCGGATAGCTTAACTCGCTAAACTCAATCCTTGTTGACCAGATCGGAACGGCTTAAACATCACACACTAAGCTTAATTCCTAGACCAAAAGTGTTAAATAGTCAAAGTTGATTTTTTTCCAAGCTTAATTCTTCCTTTAGTGTGTGATGTTTAAGGGTGACCGACCAAATCTACCTCTGCGATGTACCGAAACTCTGTTTGTCACATACCTAAGCACCTATATGTCAACATTATTGACAAACCAAGTCATGTATGCAACACATAAGCAATCAATCCAAGTGCCAACAATCTCTCCCTTTGGTATATAACTTATAAGTAATCGTGTTAACAAAAATGAGTTTAAAATTGGACCAACACTAGAGAAGGTTGAGATAGATGCAAGGTGGAGACTTTTGGATTTAAATCAATTTCATTTCACTATGACAAAAATATTGTTCTTCCCATGAACTCTAGGTAAACCGATTATGGAGTCTATTGAAATGCTTTCCCATTTTTGGCTAGAAATGGGTAATGGTTGTAGTAAACCTAGGGTGTATTTGTTCTATCTTATTTTGTTGACAAGTCATACATTCTTGTGCATATCTCTAGACATCTTTCTTCGATCCCTTCGATGAATATCTTTCTCTAATTTGTATGTATGTTTTGAAGTACCCTTGATGGCTAGATAAAGGATTGTCATGATGCTCTTTCACGATCTTGCTCTATATTTTCTATTGAGGAACTAGGAATAGTCTTCCTTTGTAAAATATAACATTATCTTGGATTTTGTAAACTTCATTTGCCATTCTTCTCTCTAAAATATTATTGGCTTGGTGGTCTTTCGCATAGTCAACAATGGTATCTCCCTTCCACTCTTTCGAAACAATGGTAATAATATTGAGGTGGGAACGTTTGGATAAGACACCTACAACTCCATCCATTATTTATGTCCTTTACATACTCTATATCAAAGTCATAAGCTCGGATCTTGCTTGCCCACTTTTGTTGTCAATCATTAAGATCTTTTTGGTTCTAGAATAAACACAGATTGTTAAAGGTCGATTTTGACAATGAATCATCCACAGACTAGGTATTGCCAAAATTTAGCTAGGGAATGCATTATGGCCAACATTTCTTTACCATATATAGAATAATGTTTTTTTGATTTTGTGAGCTTGTGGCTCTCAAAAGCTATTGGATATGTCTTTTGCATGAGAACAACTTCAATCCCTTCCATAGAGGCATCACATTGTAACTCAAATGACATTGTGAAATCAAGAATGGCCAGGATTGGGCATGAACTCATAATTTCCTTAAGTTGTTCAAAAGCTTGTTGTGCCTTATCATTCCATGTGAAAGCTTCTTTCTTTGTCAAGTTAGTGAGACAGGTAGCATCCGTGGAGAATCCTTTTACAAAATGTTTGTAATAACCACATAACTCCACAAATCCTTTGGGTTGGGTCAAGGTTTTTGGTGTTGGCCATTCCTTAACGGCCTTTATCTTTTTTAAATCTACACTTACTCCTGCATTGATTATATGCCCCAAATAAAGATTCTCCTCAATAATCTATTCCAAACTCATAGGTTGAGATTTTGGCATATAATGACTCTGTTTCTAGAATATTTAGGTTTTCTTTAATATATCATAGATGCTCTTGCCATGTCTTACTATAGATGAGGATGTCGTCAAAGAATATGAGTAGACACTTCCTCAACTGTTGCTTGAAGATATGGTTAATGCATGATTGGAAGGTTGCTTGAATATTAGTGAGATCAAATAGGAGGACTAGAAATTGAAAATGTCCATAGTGATATCTAAAGGCCGTTTTAGGGAAATCTCCCTTCCTCGTACATATTTGATGATACCTTGATCTTAAATCAGTTTGTGAACGTTAGCGACCTCCATGCAATTCATCCTTTAATTCATATATTCTCAGCATCATGTATCTATTTTTTATGGTTTTCTTGTTTAAGGCTCTATAACCAATGCGCATTCTCATGGTTCCATATTTTTTCTTGACAAATACTATTGAGGAAGCAAAAGGACCACTGCTTGGCTTTATGTGACCCATCTCTAATAGTTCTTTGATAGTTTTTTCAATTTTCTAATATTTATGGGGGTGTCTATAAGGGTTTTTTCTGACTAGCTATGCTCCTCTTTTAACTCTATGGGATGCTGAAAGCCTCGTTTGGGGGGAAGCCTAGTGGGATGTCTTCAAGACGTTTCTTGTATTTCCCTAGGATAAGGCATATACACAATCCATTCATTGTTAGGTGACTTGTCTAGAACCATACATTGGTCTATTCATTCTCCTTGACCATGCCTAGGGATACATTCCATCCTATTATGAGATACCATTTTTGTGAACCTATTAGGTAACTCTTATAATATTATTTCCTTGCCTTCATGTTTGAAACATATTTCTAATTTACGATTATCCATAGTAAAAAGCCGTAAGTAGTTTATCCAAGATATCCCTAGAATGGTATCATTTTCTAGGTTCACCACTTAAAAGTCTGCCTTTATGGTGTGATCATTTAGGGTAATCTTGAAGTAGGGAATAATCTCTGTGCATTGGTCCATGGAGCCATTGCACATAACCACTTTGAACCCCTTTATGAGTCTTCAATCTTTTTTGTTGTTCCTAGATTCTTACCAATGAAATTGTGGGAAGCTCCTGTATCAACTAATGCCATCACTTAGACCTTTCAATGTTCCCTTGACATGCAAGGGTCTGTGTTTAGTTTCATGAATGATGGCTGTTAATGATCCATATTCTTGGATGACAATCTTTTCCCTTTTAGCAGGGATATCTTGTTTGCAAGTTTCCTTAATTATATGTAGCTTTCCTCTTTTGCATTGGTGACCACATGCCCAAGGTTCTCTACATTTGAAACATAAGTCCTTGTTAAGTTATCCCTGTGCTTATGTGCTTTTCCTTGACATTGGTGTCCTGGACTCCATTGCTCTTTACCAAAGTAACATGCTTCTCTTTATTGTCTCCTTTTGATTCATTATGCTTATGTGATGTACTAGGCGGGAAGGTTTTTAATCTTTCTCTTGATGCATTAGATTCTACTTTCTTGGTTTTTTGAATGGCTTCATCAATTGTTTGAGGCTCTAAGGGCTTGAGTATGTTTTTAATGGTATCATTCAACTCTTCAACAAATAAATATGTAAGTCTCTTTTGGGATAAATTGGAAACCATGACTTAAAGTTTTTGGAATCATTGGTAAACTCTTAAACTGTTCCATGTTGAGAAACTTTGTGTTAAGAGGTTATATTTTGGTGGCCTAGGGAGAGAAACCCACTGTGCCACCATTCATGTGTTGTTACTTCCACATGGAGTATGGAAAATTGGAAAGCATCCTCTTCGGTCATTGGGCTTAAGGTGAAGTAGGTGTTTAAGCTTTGGAGCTAGGCATGAGCTGTCATTTTTCTTGATCCATCAAAAGATGGGTGTATCATCTTGTTCATTTTATGTTTGAGATCCTTATTTGTGTATCTCTTTGTTCTTTTAGGGGCTCCATGTTTTTGACCTTCACAAAAGTCTGCAAATGTTATGAGCTCCTAATTTCGGGTTTGAGGCTAGCATGGACTTTACTACATTCTAGCATGCTATTTGTTGGTTGATCTATTCCTTCCTTCTCCTTTGTTATTTCTTTCCTATGTAGGAAGGGGGGTTTGGGTACTCTAGATGATGATGACTTGTTATTTTCTAGATGGTTGGAGCTTATATCTCTCCCATGGGAAAATTTGTTCTTGAGGCTATTGATTGAGTTTCCCATATTTTACAAGGCTTGTAAGAGGGCCTGATTGGACTTTTCTTATCTTTCATTTTGACTTATAATGATCTGATCTGTTTGCTCCATAATAGTCCTCAATTCATTGCCCATTTCATTCATGGTTGTATGCTTTGCTTTTTTTTGATAGGTTTGCATAGACCTCTATTCACATGATGGCAGGATTATCCTCTGGTACCAATGTAGTGTCCCTGCTATATAGGTTGATGTCGATTAGCTCTTTAACAAAAAGACTTGCGACATATGTTAGTACTTGAACAAGAATATATTTAAAACCATTAAACTATTATTTAATTGCTACAAATTATATGCAAATAGAATAAAAGTTCCTAACTCCCAAAATTAATCCTTCGTATGGAGAGACTGTTATCAAATGCATAGTCGCTTGGGGAGTGCCTTCTGGGGTTCTAGGTGTCCTATACAACTTAGAACAGCTCTCCAACTAAGCACCATCTCGTCACTATATTTTTCCTCTTTAAGATCTTATGGATAATCAACCGTGATATATCCATCCTTCCTAGGAGAGAATTCTTCTCATCCTAGGCATTATGAGTAACCGCTTTGGGTATATCCATTCTCACATGGGTATATGTTCATTTCTTAAAATCTATACTACATTCTTCAAAGAATACCTGATTCTCCGCCTTGCTTCTCTTTGACACTAGATTGTTGAATGTGTTGTTGAAACCCTTCAGAGAAGTTTAGTTCTCTGCCTTAATTCCTATAGGAATTCAAGTACAGTGAATTTACGGTCCTCTATATAGATGTCTGAAATTCTGTATAATTTTATTACCTTGAGAGTCCTTGTGCAAGGTTCTGATATCTTTAAATCTTGACTTCTATATTTATAATTAATTCAATATATGGGCATGATGTTGAATACTATGTTCAATCTCCAAAGGTTGATGACTGTGTTATAAATCTCTCACTTATATTATTTGTTTCTTGTCTAGCTGCGGCTTATGATTGGGATGGTGACTGTCATGTTCGCCGGGTGGTGACTTGTCTTTTTTGCTTCTTCTGCACTATCAAATATTGAGTGATGAGTTTGAGTGCCGACGCAGATAAATATAATTGCTTTTTTATTTCTTTGTCTTTACCGCCATACAAGTAGTCCCAATGAATTAGCAAACGACAAGGATCAATATCTCTAATCCTTGCTGATCTGATACTCTTGTTTGTCTTTTTCTGCTGAGTGTCTATTATTAAATGAATTATGAGTGAATTTCTTTTGTGATTCAGATTTGATGGCCAAACCAAGGATGCTCAACGTTATTTATAAACTGTCTAGAAGTATGGCAAGGTTGCGACCCTCTAATTCATTGTTTAGTAAATGTGGTTAGTAGTTAGTTTATTAATTTATATTGTTGTTTGTTTATTATTTATTTTATATAAATATTTGATACACACACACAAAATTAACAAGAAATATATCTGTAGTTAAGTTCTTATTTACTACTATATATATGTATATATATTTGGTTGAGGAGTAAATCTATAGTTTAGTTCTTATTTTTAAATATCTATATATATACATGTTTAATTATTAGTTAATAGTCTAGATATAAATAATTAAAGGATTTGATTTGCCATTCTTAGATAGTAATCTATATATTTAGCAAACTAATTTACATATAATGTCTGGGATAATGAATTTCAATAAAAAGTCAAAGAATACATGAATTTACCGCCATTAATTGATGTCATCACAGTGGCCTTCACAAGATGCTCTGTAATACTTATGACATCGCAATCAAGTTCTAGGTTCTCATGCATCAATTTGGCTGCCTGCTGCATCAAATAAAGTATTTTCAACTATATTTATGTTTGTTATGCATTTCAAGAGATTTTGTTTTCTCTTAATTATTTTATTTAATACCAATAAAGGTCAACTTTACTATTCATTTTCAGTGTCTATCATGCTAATATAATAGCACCAAAGGAGCCCATCATTCGTATGATTCCTTTGTGAAGTACTGTAAGAGAATATTATTAATGTTCTGTGGACGTGTAAAAATGTTTGAATTGAGAGAGAGGATAGTTTGTCATCAAACAATATAATCCTTTATGTTTCTAATGAATTTGTTGCTTTGTATATGCTGATGCTAAGTGTTCTTATTCAAATTGCATGCTTAATGCTTGGATATCTGTTTCACCTTGTAACTATGCATTTTTTTTTTGCTTCTAGGTTTGGAGAAAATATTCTTAGAGATCCTGGCCAAGTGGATGTATATCCTGCCTCACGGATTCCTAAATGCTTACAGAATCAACTTGATCGCATAGAACGCAGGATTTCATCTAATGTGAGAAAAGGATTTAGTGAGTCAGGATTCCAAATTATCACGGAACCTGGAATTCTTTCTTCTGTTTTAAAATGGACACCAGACACTGATGTAATGTCTTTCATCTTATTTTCTTTTATATGGCATGCATTTTATTTTGTTGGGCTTGTTGAATGGATTATAAATAAGTGATTAATGGCTTAGTAGATTAATTTTGCACCTTGATGAATATATTTCATATGCTCTTTGTTAATTTATCATCACTTAAGATCTTCAGAAACTGGACATTATATTTATAAGTATTTTTGTTAGTCTTTCTTCCAATATGCTGTAAGGAACGTGACCAGTTCTAACTTCAATTCTAGTGGTTTGACATTTTGTCAAGCACTTATCATGCAGGCTCTAATAGCACTGTAAAGAGCCCTGCTGGCTTGCTTCAATTAGTTGATGATTGTTGATTTACATTTCTTATGGCTTTGATGAGCATTGGTAGTTTGAACATCATACTCCCATCCTTTGAAGATTGTACCCTCCTAAGTGTAGCTGACTAGGCGAAGCTAGGACTGGTTCGTTCTCACCATGACATCAGAATAGTCTTGCATTAATAGCTTTCTAAATCAATATCCTATTTGTGCATTACCTCTAATCAAAGTTTGAATTAGTTATTGCCCTCAAATCACCCTATCATTCTCAAGTAAGATTGATAAGTTTGAGTGAAAAAGTGCAGGTTCCCTTGCATAATGAACATCTAGCCAGACAGGCTTATCTCCACATTAAAGTTGCAAGTTCGTAGTTGGAAACTTGGAGTGGCCTTTGTGATCTTCTGTGAAATCTTAGCATACATGGTGATTTTGATCAAGAGAGTATAGAGTGTTTTGAGTCTTTGACACTTTATTCTGGGTTGGTGTGGTCATAAAACACCCATCAACTGGAACCCTAGGGTCAAGTGCAATTAACATTGCACTTAATCAAACTGCAGGCTGAGATTTACTCTTGCAAATATTCCCGTGTTTATTTGTTGACTTTTTTGCTTTTTGAATTTCAGCATTTTATTTACACTAGGCCATGTCAAGGCAGCACACAATCATCACGGTATATTTATGTAATCCTAGATAATCAAGAGTATAAATAGCAATTTAATGGCATTTTTCATGTACTTGCTTGCACTTTTAGGTGTTTCCCATCTATGTATCTCATTGTTAATTCAGAGCCTATACAAAGAAAAAATTGATACTCTTCATGCACCAAGCAAAAATGACTTAACAATTAGGGATTCACACAATATAGCCTTTACATTAAAATCACAAGCTTAACAGTTTAATTGCAAAATTCACCATCATTGCTTTCTTTTTTGTGAGTAGCATTAAATCACTGAGTTCGGAATGGGATGGTGTGGTTTATTATTTCTTACGTGACAAATCCTCTGATATATTGTTATGCATGGGGATTTGGATGATTGCTACCAAATGAAAGAAAGGAAATTCTTTTTATATATAGAAATGGCGAAAGTAGGTCAATAGCAGTTGAAAGTACATCTGGTTATAGAAATTCACTAGGGTTAAAAAAAACGTCATCTTTGAGAAAAACGTTACAACTAATTCTAAACATTGAGCACACAAGTGTTCTAAACATATCTAGATGGGGTATGAATAAGCGTTAAGCCCCAAACTATATGATCTATGCACAAGTAAATGAAGATGGCAGATAATGTTGATGATGGTCGAAGTGGGAGAACAGTGAATGGCAGCAATGTTACCTTTCACAGGTGCTGGAGCTGGATGTATTGTTAATCTGATATGAAGCTGGGAAACAAAACCCCGAAGAATGAAGAAATAAATGAATAAAATGTTTGTTCACAAATGATCAAATGACAAAAGCAAGTGGGACTTGTAAAGCCATATATTTAACTAAAATATGTAATAGAGTAAAAGACCACAGGTTACAAAAGATGCTTAGTTTCTAAGTATTGAAACAATCCAAACACATTAATTAAACCTCCAAGAATAAGTACTTAAAACAAGTATATATAGATTTGAGACAAAGACCTCTCAATGAAGCGTAGAGTTGATGATGATTAAAGTGGGGGAGTATGCCTTTTAATGATAAATTTAGAGAATCTATTTAAGATTAATATTGCTGAGGATTTAAAATATGGTTTGTATTGGTATTGTGTACTTTGTTGTAAATAATATGCAGTCCTTAGAATTTAATTTCCCTTTCTTCAAGAGAATTTGTTTAAGAATTATTAGAAGTTTTAGTAGACTCTTTTCTTAATATGGTGCCAAAACTATCACATGATATAGCATTTGCCTTGCCTCTGAAATTCTGTAGTTTTTGTGAAATTTGAGTACTTCATTTCATAATTTTTTTTCACTCAGTGAATTGTACAAAGCCAAAACGGTAATGTCAAAAGCACATGGGAGTGTTGCCCATGCAAATTATGGTATCAATAATTTTCTGGGAGCCTGTACAAACAGTAAATGGGAATATTATTGCAATATGACCATAGGATCATCATGAACTTTTTACCTTTAAAATTATATTAATAAAGCATGCACTCTGGAAAATAAATATAACTTATGTTTCTAATTTTATATATGTATTTTCTTGTTCTTTCCATAATAGTAATTCCAGTGTGGTGTGTTTTTCCCATGACAGAAATTTCTGCTTCCATTTGATAGAACCATATCTATGCGCGTTCTTCTGTATTTATTTTTCTCATTGTAGAAATTGTCAAATTCCATTTGATATATCTGAGTATGCACATTCTTCAATTTTTAAAATATCCCTCTTCCAGGAAATTCATATATGCCTAATTACGCCTTTTCTTTTCGATGATACTTGTTGAAAAACCCTAGCAGTAATAGTTGCAACTGGTAATATGAGTATCCATTTGCAATGCTCTGTTTTCTCTTTAAAATCCTCAAAATGTTTGTCTTGCAGATCAGGAAACAGGCATATATTACTGGTCATTCTGTCCCCAAAGCCAATTTAAATGTTTTGGACAAGTTGATTTCTTCTCGTCATGATCTTGCGCAGGTAATCTTTATATTCTTTGTTTTTCAAGCAGACATGCTATTAGCTTTTAATATTTGGCAATCAAATTAGGTTGTTATTTGTTTTGCTATTGTCCATGATCTCAATTTTGTAATGCTGTAAATTTTTATCAGAGATTTATATAAGAGAACATTTGAGAATGTAGAGAGAGCAGGGAGAATTACTTCTTTAGTTATGTTTAAGTCTACATTACATTTAAATTGTTCTTCATTATCTGATTGTTGTTGGTAAAATGTATAGTGTAGCTGACGGGTAGAATAGTATGCGAATGGGCGCATGACACTTGAGTCATCCCTTTGGAAAGGTATATGTACACGTCCGAGATGGACTTTGGAATCATTGTGATCATTGTAGTCATTGTATTTGGATTGTAATCATTGAACGCATATATGAGTAAAGTATCTATTCTGCGTTGAATCGTGCTATACTACATGTGTTAAGTTTTTTACCCTGTACGGTAAATATTTGGCGCCGTTGCCAAACGTACCTGGAATGAAGGAATGATATGAAGATTAATGCTGAATTTGCTTAACAAGGATAGGAACGAGGTGAAAGATAAGGATGAACTATGTACAACACAAGAAGTTTTAATTTTAGCATAGCAAGCAGAGTGCAGGTAGAGGCTTCAGCAAATTGCCGAGGGGCACCGAAGGGGTGAAGAGGCACAGACGGAGGGAGTGCACTCACCTAGTAGGCTGACGAGTGCCGAGAAATTGCTAAGGAGACTCGACAACAATTAAATTTGGTGGAAGAAACAAAGGAGGAGTTTCTTAACCTGTATATGTCGAGGGGAGAGTGTCCGAACGGAAGGGAAGCAACTCGCACGGCTTGAAGTGCCGAAGGAGTACGAGTGTGGAGTGAACTCTTCGTTCCCGATACACTGGACGAACGGATACAGGCGGAGAATAGAACAACCTCACTTAAAGAAGACCTTTCACCAGGCAACGCAGTTGTTGAAAACAAGGCTGCTATCTAGAGCAGTGCAGGTGTACAGAACAAAGCGGGTGCTCAACAAGTACCTCAGAATCAAAGGAAAGTAGCGATGGAAGGTTCTAAAGAAAAATTACCCAATTTTAACGGTGATGGTACAACAAACCCTATTCGACATTGTAAAACGTGTGAAACCATATGGGCGGCAAATGTCGTGATGGATGAGGACTATTGGATCAGAAGTTCCCAACAACTTTGCGAGATGTGGCTATTGATTGATTTTTTGACACCGACCTTCAGAAAATGACTACATGGGTGAATATTATAAAAGAATTTATAGCAGAGTTCAAATTGCTTCGGGACGATAATGAAATAGTAGCAAAGATATATAGTACTAAACAAGGAAAGAATGGAATAGTATGAGCCTATGCCAGATGACTGAAAGAGCTGGTTGGGAAGATGGAAAGTCAACTGGCAGACAGTTTGAAGAAACGATGGTTTGTGGAAGGGCTACAGTCGGCTCTGAAAAAGAAGATGAAGATTGTACCACCAACGTTGTACACTGATGCGTATACTCGTGCAATGAATTTAGAAAGTGAACAAAAGACGAGTAAGAAGAAAAAGCATAAATCCTCTGATTCAGATGTTTTATCCTCGGAAAGTAGCAGTAGTGATGAGGAGTCGAACAAGAAGGTGCGAGCATTATAGAAAGATATGCTTCGTATGATGAAAGAATTTAAGAATTTGAAAAAGAATCTGGACACAGTGAAGGGAGAACTGTGGTGCACAGATAGTAAAGAGGATGGCCATACGAAGGATTCATGCCCGAAGAAACAATTTTGTGACATCTGCCAGGTGGCGGGACATTTCTAGAAAGAGTGTCCATTTAATATGAAAGCGAAAGGACGCCAACAAGTGTTATTAATGCAGGAAGCGTCCAACAACAATAATACAAGCAATGATGCAACTTCGGCTAGATACCGCAATAATAACAAACGCGGAAGGGGTGGAAACAACAACAATAACAACAGAGGCCGGAGTTGAATACAATATGATGCGAACGGATGGTCGATGATATAGTGTCGGGCATGCAATCTTTGGGGCCACTTTGCCAGGGACTGTCCTACGAAGGAGATGCCACAACTACTATGTAGATGGTGTGGTCCAGGGGACCACAAGGATGCAAAATGTCCAAAACAAGGGGTAAATCTATTAAGCATTGAAACGTGTGATGAGAAAGTACTGACAGTTACACAGGAGCAGACGAGGAAAGCGAAATATCCAGATGCAGAAGAAGAGAAGGAGAGGTTACAAAAAGCACAGTCAGAAATAGAAAAGTAGATGAAAGCAACGATATCACAAATAAAGGACACGACCGAAACTTCAATAAGGAATTTGGTGGAACAAAACATGATGAAACAGATAATGCAAACAGAAGTGCCGATTAAACTAAATGACCTTCTTTTCATGATGCCACGGTTGTGTACAACTATTATTAATATGACACCGTCCCTGAGAGTGATGGAGGAAGTAAGGGATAGTAAGGTAACAACGACAACAGACCCGATGCTACTGACACTTGCAATAGGAAGACAACCGACAGTTGTGGAGATGGGCATTTTGGGTACTGTGTTGACGGAGGATTAGGGGTGAATGTGCTGTCGGAAGATATTTGGAAAAAAACTTGGGTAACCTACACTATGACCACCTACTTTCTAGTTACTCATAGCAGATCAGCATGGGATAAAGCCGTTGGGAACTTTGATGGCACAACCGGTAACAATTGAGACAATCGTTTTTACTAGATTTTGTGATTGTCCCATTGAAGAGAAGAAGGTATGATGCCATTCTGGGACGGGGTTGGCTAGTGCAAGCAAAGGTAAAGCATCATTGGAAATGGAACACCCTGTCTATGGAGAAAGGAGGCAGGAGATTCATAATTGATTTGCATACACAAATGGCAAGGGAAGCTACGTCGTCAGACTTAGAAGGAGAAGGCGAGAGTGATGATGAAGGTAAAAGAGGATGGAACTAGATGAAGAAGGGGTGTTGAGATTAGGAGGAGGGTCAACTGATGATGACCTAGATTCAGTGAGTGGACTGCTACATTGGTAGATCGAGGATTACGAGCTCTTTTCGAGCTGTAATATGTTAAGGGTTGACGAAGGTGAAAAAGGAGAGAAAAATGAATGTCTGAAGGAATATAGAGAAGCGGAAGAAGGAAAGCTGTTTACAGCTGAAGCTAAGGGGAGGAACATATTGTACGAACCCAACAAAAGGAAAGATTCCATTGTACGATACACGGTGAATGGACTGTGCAAAAAGGAAAGATTACACCGCACCACGAATTTAGTAGAAAGGTACCGGCAACAGGGAGAACACATCATACAGGCTGTATAGGAAACAAAGAAGAAGGGCTTGATAAAAATTGCAGTTGTATGGAGTGAAGGTTTTAGAATCAAGAACATAGTTATTGATAGCAAGGAGTGGTAGCTCACGAAGTTCATGGTACCCAGTTTGAGGATAGCAATTGAGAACAAGTTGGGTAACATAGAAAGCTTAAGGGAGAGATTGTACAGTTGGAACAAACTTGATGAGCAACGACTGAACATATAGTGGGCCATCGAAGTTACACAAAACAGGCAGAAGGCATGGCATGATAAGCACTTAAAATTAAACAAGTTTCAACTGGGCCAGTTAGTGGTGAAGTATAATAGACGAAACGAAATCAGACCTGGGAATTTTAAAGTTAGATGGGTCGGACCGTACAAGTTACGGAAAGTTGGCTATAACGGGGCAATTAAGTTATGGACATTGGACGAAAAAGAAATACCAGATACAGTGAATGGATCGAAGTCAAAAGTATACCATGAAAGAAATGGTCCCTCGTCAACAAACAACAGAGAAAGAAAACCGACTGTAAATAATGTATATATGTATAATAAGAAAATAAAATAACGAGTTAGACATAGTTTCTAAGTGTGAATTAAAGAATGAAGTATTAAAAGAGTAGGAAGCAAAATCAGAATATAATTGAGAAATCAAACTATAAAGAGCAATAGAAGTACAGCCTACCGTACGACCTCAGTCCATACAGACTTAAGAGGCAAACCACAGAGCTATTAAAGATTCCGTACGGCTACAAGAAGGTGAAAAGCAGTAAATTCTGTGGAGCCACGGTGGTAGGAGGAACATGAAACCCACATAAGACCATATGTGTACGGTAAAAAGGAAGTAGCCAGAAGCGAAGATTGTATGCCCAACATTCAAGGCAGGACTGTACGGTGGTAAATGGAAGCAAATTTGGGGATCGTATGGTGGCAAATGAAAGCAAGTTTGGAGACCGTATGGTGGCAAACAGAAACAAATTTGGAGACCGTACGGTGACAACAGAAGGAATTTGAACCGTATAGTGGTAGTTGGAAGAAATTTTTTAGGCAATACGGTAGCAAGAGGATACACTGTAGGGCTTGGGGGACGAAACATGTAGGGAACTAAATGGCCGTACGGTTAAGACAGAAAGATCGTGTGAAGCGTGTATGGGTAGAAAAAGGAGGAAGGAGGCTTGTACGATAGGAGAAAGAGCCGAAGTTGACCGTATGGTATGTGGCCGTATGGTGTTTGGAAGCTATAACAAATACCGTACGTGAGTTAAAATTGTTTCGAAATAACAAGGAAGCCAAACGTCAGAGAAGTAGAAGTGGGAACATCTTCAATATAGGAAGGGGGAGCCATTCTGTATGGTAGGAACTGGAGAGGGGGAAGAAGATTGCAGTACACCGATAGACGACCGATAGACACAAAATAAGGGTGATAGGAGGTTTTCTTTAAAAAAAAAAGATGACAATTGAAATAGTTCAGAATGAGTAATGCATGATGCCAAAGGAAAGAGAAAGATAAGAAAAGGTATTAAAACATAAGCAGTTGCTAGAAAAGAGTGTGGAATCAGAAGAAAATGCCAACAATAGTGTGTTCCATGTAGTTTTGTGTGAGTTTGAGAGTGCTAATTTGGTCTTGGCGGTGAGGGCGCTGCCCCTAGACCCCCAGTCAGTGCAGTTATCAGTCGTGGGAAGTATGACCAGTTGATGAGACTTGAAGCTGTTGCAGGCATAAAGTGTCTGTGTAGCAAAGGTGGAGAGATCAACGGAGCAAGCCTTTCGAGAAGGGTGATACGAATTGAGGCACTTGGAGTAGGTGTTGGATGTGAAGCTGTCTTGGTGGATGCATAGGGAGCTCGGGAGGAGCTGATCATCCAGTACCCAGGAGTTGGAAGAGAAAGCAGCACGGGTGGCTATCAAGGTCAGCTTGATTAAGGAGACAGTATTGTGTGAGCAGTGGCTACAAATGCAACTAGAGGCTATAGATGCAATGTCGTTTGGAGACTAGTTTGGTGCAGGCACGGGACGAATGTGAAACTGGTGTGATAGAAAAAGATCTATCTTGTTGTAGTTAGTCAGTTAATGTATTCCATTTTGTTAATTGTCATCCGGAGACGACTTTTTCTTTTGAGGGGGATGATGTTGTCGGTAAAATCTATAGTGTAGCCGACAGGTAGAATAGTATCTAAACGGGCGTGTGACGCTTGAGTCACCCCTTTGGAAAGGTATATGTACCCATTCGAGATGGACTTTGGAATCATTGTAGTCATTTTTATTTGGATTGTAATCATTGAACGTGATGAATAAAGTATCTGTTCCGTGTTGAATTGTGCTATACTACATGTGTTAAGTTTCTTACCCTGCACGTTAAACACTAATTTTGAAGTTCCTAATTACCAACAGTTGATTAAGAAATTAGTACGAATTTGTAGTTATCATGATCATATGCCCACCTTTAATGGCCATGAATGAGAATACTTATGTTACCAAATTTGGTGATTTGTTTGGTCATGTTGTGAAGATATTGATTGTGTGATCTTGAGTTGTACAAGATTGCAATTAATATAGTCAAGGTGTACTTGTGTGTGCAAGGAGGACCAGATTGTTAGTTAATTTAATTGCACCAGTTGACTCTTTTGCTTTGATTTGAGTGACCAGCAAATCTGGAACCTTGTCAACAAAACTGCATTGCAAGCTGCAAGGACGGAAACTTTATGCTGCACTTTACTGGTGGAAAGGAAAACTATTTGCTGTGTTTTTCTTATTGCATTAAGCAAGTCCTTTTGTAAGTCCAGAAGCACATCTTTTTGTAAATTTTCTATGTTCATGAGCCTAGGAAATAACCTTCCTAAATTTATATTTGTGAGTCTTAAGTGGTAGAGAAATGTCTCCTATACCTTGCACTTCATAGGAAGTATCATCACCAAGTGAAACTTGTTCATCTGGAGTTAAAGTGTTTAGGTTTTAGAACCATTTCTTTTCTCTTATCATGGTCACATTTAAATAATTGGAAAACACTTGAAAGGTAGAGGTCACTACTCTCAAAATGATGTGTACAAGAGAGTCATCTGACATAATTTCCCCTTATGCTTGTTGTGATGCTCTTAGTTTTGCAACCGTTATGAAGAACCTTTCCAACTTCTTATTTTCTTTCATTTTTAGGCATTGCAATTAACTCTACAAATGATTTGGTTCTCATATTTCGATGTGTTGATCATTTTGGAGCAACCACATGCCTTTTGATTAGTTGTTCTATGTGAGTTTGATCCTCATCTATAACATTGAAGAAGAAGATCGATTTGGCCCTATTAATTTTTTTGATCATTTGTATTGTTTTCTACTAGGGACAATGTTTGAAGAACAATATGACACAAATCCCTAAACTCAATTAATTTGAACCTTGGTTTTCTAGGCCAAATAGCTATGACTGCACTACAGATAAGAATTGGGGGACATGATTTTTGGAGTGTCTGAAGCCATTATTCTTGATGAGAAGAATCCTTTTCTCTGCAAAACAGTTTTCCTTTCAATATGCTAACAGTCTAATAAACTGAACCTTTCTATATATCCACCCTTTGATATACTCTAGTACATGAAAGAAGCTAGTCCACTTTATATACATATACATATAAATATACACACACACGTTCAGACAAACCTTAAAAATATGTGAAAGAGAACGTGTACATGGTATTGAAGCAACATGGAAGGAGATTCACTCTTATGGTTGATACGTTCTTGGAAATAAATCCTTACATGCTGGTGTAACTTCTTGTCAATGTGTATTATGACTTATCAATAGTAGAACCAAATATTGAGATATCTTAACCTCTCTTGATCAAAATCTTGTGTATTTGAAGATTGTGGAAGATCATACAATTGATTCCAAGGTTCCTTTTATGTCAGTTCTGGACTGTGGGTAAGCTGAATGGTTAATGTGTCGTTTGGCTCAAATTGGGCTTTGTTTGGGTTTAGTTTCACGTACCTACTATTATGGTTAGTGTGGTGATGATTGAGAGGGGCCCTTCCTATTTTTGGAAAGTGAAATTGGTCATGTAGGGAAATAATAGGTGGGATTCCTGTTTCAGACAACGTATACTTTGTTATTATTATTTCAGTGACCATGTAAAATATTAACATTGATAATTCTACTGGTCTGAGAAAGTGCAGACTGCACCTTTATCTTCACTTATTATATTATAGATGGCATATATATTATATATACATCAGTCTTGACAGTAGAATGGGCGGTGGTCTTTGGGCAGAGATTACATTGCATACTAATCATAACTAATGGTTATGTTAGTTAACCTTGTGTTACTTCCTTCTAGGTGCCGATTTCTACAAGAGATGTTTGGCGGACCTACATAGGGTCATGTCCCTTTAAGGGACATGCCCTTTGGTCTTGATATATAGGGTAGGAATTATTGTAGTTTGAGGACACACAATAATCACAAGTCTGCTCCCTCAAGCAATAATACAAATTCAAATTTATTGCAGAGATAAATAACATTTAGTTCAAAATAAAAGTTTGCAACTCCTCCATACTTCAGAATATTAAGTTCATTTTTAGCAACCAAGGATATTATACAAGTCTGAATTATTTAGTACAGAATTTGCAGAAACTTTACCTGGTATCAAAGCTTTGTTAGTCAAACCTAGGCTTTGCAAATTAAGTAATCAGACCTTAAATATATCTAGCATCATTCTTCTATCTTCAATGGCATACACAATCAGACCTGAGGACAAGTTTGATGGGAATGAACACTTTGATGCCTGGAAATTCAGAATCATGACGATTCTTGAAGAAAATGATGTAACAATTTGTTGAATTAGTATCCAAACAACCTATAGTTGAACCTAACAAATCCTTTTGGATCAAAGGAAATAGGAAAGCCATTCAAATCATATTAGATGGAGTGAAAAATGATATTGTACCCATGCTTACAAAACATCAAACAACGTTTGCTATGATGAATGCACTACTAAATGCATGAGGTCAACAATACAACTAGGGTCCTTGCACTGAAAAGGTAGCTAAATCACATACAAATAAAGAAAGAAGAATTAATGAATTCTTCTTTCCTAAGGGTTGCTAGCATAAGAGATGATTTTTCAAGTATAGGAACCATCATTAGTGACACAGAATTAACACTGATGGCTATAGATGGATTACTAAATTCATGGGAAACTTTTGTACAAGGTATAAGTGCCAGAGATAAACTTCCTGACTTCAACAAACTTAAGAAAGATTGTCTTCAAGAAGAATCTAGAAAACTAAAGAAAGGAGGGAAATTGAAAACAGAAGATGAAGAACTTCATGTTCTTAATACAAACTCCTATAAGGGCAAGAAGAAGCATTTCAAGAAGAAAAAGGAAAATCAAAAGAATGGCAAACTCACGAAAAATTTATATAAAATAAAGTGTTTAAGATGTGAAAAGTTTGGACACTACAGATCTAATTGTCCTAAGAATTTTAAACAACAAGTGAACTGTATAAATGTTACAAGGGAAGAAGATAACTATGATCTCAAGTATCATGTATTGTATTCGTCACTATCAAATGAAATCTCAAGTAAAACATGGGTAATTGATAGTGGATCTTCTAGACATATAACGGTATACAAAGAAGCACTAGACTCTATATCAAAAAAGTTTAATGACGAACTTACCATTGGCGATAATTCAGTACATTGCGTCGAAGGAATTGGAAATTGAACCTTGAAACTAAAATTAGGAAATTCTCTTTTCCTCAAAGCAATACTCTACTTACCAAGAATAAAAAGAAATCTAATCTCGGTTACAACACTTGAAGACGATGGACATAATGTTGCATTCATGTACGATAAAGTAATAACCTGGGCAAAGAACTCCTCAATTAAGAAACTGCACCTTGAAACTAAAATCGAGAAATTCTCTTTTCGTCAAAGGAGTATTCTACATACCAAGAATAAAAAGAAATCTAATCTCGGTTACAAAACATGAAGATGATGGACATAATGTTGCTTCATGGACGATAAAGTAATAACCTGGGCAAAGAACTCCTCAATTAAGAAAGCGAAGTTGATTGGTCAGAGAAAAGGATATTTGTATGACTTGAATTTAGAATCTAGTCGACCCATTCAAGTCTTAATTCATGAAGCTGCAGACATAAATGAAATATGACATAGAAGATTAGGACATCTAAGTTTCAAAACCTTATCAACTATGGAGAAGATGGTTATTGATTTACCTAAATTTAAATAAAGACCACTCAAGCATATGCAAAGGGTGCGCTCTGGGTAAGAACACCAAAAGTCCATTTCATGATAGCACTAAAAAGACAAATAATGTTTTGGAATTAATTCATTCAGATTTATGTGAACTTATGTCTATTCCTTCTCGTGGAGGATTCTGGTACTACATTTTGTTCATAGATGACTTCTCTAGGAAAACATGGATTTACTTCTTAAAGTGCAAAGAATCAGAAGAAATCCTAAAGAGATTTAAAGAATTCAAAACATTAACTGAAAACTTATCAGGACATAAAATTAAAACTCTTAGAACTGATAATGGAGGAGAATACACCTCAGATTTGTTTAAAAGGTTTTGTAAAGAAACAAGAATTAAGAGGGAGTGCACCGTTCCTTATAACCCAGAATAAAACAGGATAGCAGAAAGAAAGAATAAAACAATTATAGAAGCTGCTAGAGCTATGATATTTGATCAAAATTTAGAATATTATCTTTGGGAAGAAGCCTCTTGTATTGTTATTTATATTCAAAATAGAAGCCCTCACTCTTACCTTAGAAATAAAACTCTTGAAGAAGTCTTTACTAAGGTTAACCCCAATATAGGTCATCTTGGGATTTTTGGGTGCCCTGTATATATCCATGTTCCAAAAGAAAAGAGAACTAAGTTAGAACCCTCTGGAAGGAAAGGTATTTTTGTAGGGTACAGTGAAACATCCAAAGCATATAGGATTTTCATACCTTGACAGAAAAGTATTAAACTTATGAGGGATGTAATTTTTGAAGAAGATCTAGCATTCAAAAGAGCCCTAAGTTCTGAAGAACCTTCTCTTTTACCTAGTTTTGAAAGAAATACTGAGTCAGAGTCTCAGAGGGAGAACATAGAAGAAATTGAAGGTGAAATTCAAAATCTAAATCTTGGAGAAACTTAAAATTCAAAGAAAAGACCACTTTGGGCCATTAAAACAATCGAGGAAGCACAAGATTTTGCTACACCTTCTGGAATATTCAGAGAAAGCAAAAGACCCAAAAGATTTTCTAGTTATGCAACAAACATGAATGATTTGTCCAAAATAGAATCAACCAATCCTTTAGATGCTATTTAACATATAGCTTGGACAGAAGCTATGACAGAAGAATACTAATTTATTGTAAAGAATGATGTTTGGGAAATTGCTCCAAGACCTAAAGGAAAATCTGTTGTTTCTTCCAGGTGGATATTTAAAATAAAGCATGCTGCTGATCATAGCATTGAGAAATATGAAGCTAGATTTGTAGCCAGAGGATTCTCTCAGAAATAAGGGATTGTTTATTAACAACTTTTTTCTCTTGTTGCCAGATATACCTCTGTAAGAGCAGTCCTAGCCATTGCAGCATCAGAGGGATGGAAAGTACATCAGATGGATGTAAAAACAACATTCCTAAATGGAAAGATTACATAAGAAGTTTATTTGGAGCAACCTAAAGGATTTGAAACTCATGATCCTAACATTTTTGTTTGTAGGCTCAAGAAAGCTTTCTATGGGCTTAAGCAGGCTCTAAGGGCTTGGTATGAAAGAATTGATAAGTATCTCACCGGCTTAGATTCTCCGAAAATGAAGTCATCAAAATTTATATTATAAAAGAGATAAAGATGATATGGTAATTCTGATTCTGAATGTTGATGATTTACTAATAAGAGGTGATCATCATCTCATAGATCAATGCATGAAAGATCCAATTAGAGAGTTCGAGATGAAAGACTTGGGACTCCTTCATTACTTCCTAGGACTGGAAGTATGACAGAATTCTGACAACATTATACCTAATAAAGGGAAGTATACATCAAATATTTTGAAGAGATTTGGAATGTGGAATTGCAAGTCTATGTCTTCTCAAATGGAGACTAATCTACATAAACTTAAAGAAGCAGTAGTGGAATCACCTTCTATAGATTCTACTCTCTACAGACAGATGATTGGGTCCCTTATGTACTTGGTAAATACAAGACCTAATAGTTGCTATTCTATTAGTGCCTGATGTCAGTTTATGTGTGAGCCAAAGGAGATTCACCTAATTGTAGTTAAAGACATTATGAGATACTTACAAGGCACTCTTAATTTCGGGCTCAAATATGAGAAAGTTGATTTAGATTTACATGGATTCACTGACTCAGATTGGGGTTGAAGTTTAAAGACAAAAAAAGTACTTCAGGATGTTGTTTCAGTTTAGAATCAGCTATGATATCTTGGATATGCAGAAAGTAGTCTTCAGTAGCTCAAAGCTCCACAGAAGCTGAATACGTTGCAGCAACAATGGCCTCTTGAGAAGCAGTGTGGCTAAGGAAGTTACTTGTGGGATTATTTGGGCAAGTCATGAATCTTACGATTATTCATTGTGATAATTAGAGTTCCATCAAGCTTTCGGTGAATCCAGTTTTTCATGACATGGCCAAGCATATCAAAATTCCTTATCATTATGTAAGAGATATGGTAGACAGGAATATTGTAAAACTAGAATATATTTGCACTGCAGATCAGACAACAAAGATACTCACCAAACCTTTATCTAGAGTGAAGATAGATCACTTCAAGAGAACACTTGGTATGGTTGAATTATAATCCATTTGTATTCTTTAAATTATTAATAAAATAATTTAATTTGTTAGGCTATTGACTGTTATGGGCTCCACCATCTATATTCATTATCTAAGAGGTGATGATCTCCGAGATAATGAATACTTGTATAAAAGACATTATGAGAGATGACGGTTCCTCAGATAATGTATTGAACATTAAAGAACTACTATTAGATCTAGGTGAGTTGCGAAATCATTTGTGATATAAGCATTTCTATGCCTACTAATCACAACTTGGATAAAGGAAGAATTTATTCTTCAGACTTTATTTTGTTTTTGGTATATCTTAACTCAAGATCAAGCTGTGATATAGGATTACCAGTTCCTATGTGTCACAACCTGGATCAATGAAGAATTTAATCATTCTTTGGATTTTATCCTATGTGTATTGCATTATATGCAATACTGACATTACTAGTATAAGAGATGAGTCATATCACAAGATGGTTATATGACTCAGTATCTATGCTTATTCATCGTAATTGATGATGCTAGATATGTTATCCCTTAGTATGATTATCAAGTTAAGAGGGAGCGTTAAATATTAACATTGATAATCATACTGGTCTGAGAAAGTGTAGACCACACCTTTATCTTCACCTATTATATCATAGATGGCATATATATACATCAGTCTTGACACTAGAATGGGTGGCAATCTTTGGGTAGAGATTACATTGTATACTATTCATAACTAATGGTTATTTTAGTTAACCTTGTGTTACTTCCTTCTAGGAACCGATTTCTACAAGAGATGTTTGGCCGACCTAGATAGGGTCATGTCCCTTTAAGGGACATGCCCTTTGGTCTTGATATATAGGGTAGGAATTATTGCAGTTTGAGGACACACAATAATCACAAGTCTGCTCCCTCAAGCAATAATACCAATTCAAATTTATTGCAGAGATAAATAACATTCAGTTCAGAATAAAAGTTGACAACTCCTCCGTACTTCAGAATATTATGAAGTTCATTTTCATCAACCTAGGATATTATACTAGTCTGAATTACTTAGGACAGAATTTGCAGAAACTTTACAGACCAAATTCTATTAAAACATTAAACGACTCATTATAAAGTTATAATTTCATTTGAGGGCTGACTGATCATTGGAAGGGGCCATTTATTCGATTAATTCATGGAAGCGTAAGCTAAGGTATTAGTTAAAGTATTGGAGTGAACAAATTATTAAAGGGGAAAAGTATATCTATTTATCCCACATTGAGTGGGAAAGTGTCTGAGTTCTCCCACAAAAGTTATAAAAGATGCGCATGAGTTCTTTTGCCTTATGTTGCTTATGTTTTTTGAAATTGGTGAAGTTTATTAGAAGAAGAAACCAGGGTTTGAACTTCAACCATTGGAGAGAAGGGATTCTTCATCTGTGCAATCATTTGAGGAAGTGAAAGAACTTTGAATTTGATCTTCTGAGAGAGCTTTAAGATGGATGCCCTAATTGTGATTCAAATGTTTGTTGGGATCAATTAGAATTCACATTGGGATTTAATCACATATTTTGGAGATAATTAAGGATTTCTTATAGCTGGAATCAGACAACAAATAGAAGCAGGTCTGGACATCCAATTACAGGAAGCTGAAACTTTCTCATTGGCATTTGATAAAGTTCATTAGCAGCTGGCTGATTTGGGACAGATTTTGGAGGCAACTGTTCATATTGAAGCTAGAGAACGTGTGTAGATAACAAAGATCATAAACAGTTTTTGCGAACCCAATCATAGGCCTGCTGTCAAAGTCTTTTGTGGTCCCAATTTTTTTTCTGGAGCATATTATTTATTGGTTAGATATCTTAAGTTTGCGGCATTGAGGTATTGTAAAGCTGGAAATTCCTGTATGTCTCTAGCAGTCTAATGTTTAGCCATGAGCTTGGAAGACATCTTCTACATGTTTGATGAAATGTCATCACAAAATATTTTGGGTTTGAAGTAGTTTTTTCCATGTAAACTTTTACTATATTACTGTGATTTTGCATTATTAACCTGCATGGTTATCAGTCATTTGTATGACAAAATTTTTGTTCAGAAATAATAAACTTTTATTGCTATAAGTGTGTTTGAGTAAATGCTTATGTATCAAGCTTGCTATGTTTGGTGAAACGAAGCTTGAATACTCTTATCCGGTTTATGATTTCTTAATAACTTCAGATTTCAATAACCATACAATTGTCTGATGAAATTTCTTCAGAATATATTGAACATTTAAGGCAGAATGTTGGTTTGGTTAGAACCCATCTAGTGTGTGGGTTTTTACAGTGTTATCATAGCTAGCAAAGCTCTTTACAGACTTCAAGTGATATTGGATATGGGATCTGGTGGGTGATTTTGCTATAGAATTCTTTTTTGGGCTTTCAGTATGTAGAAAGTAAAGAGAATAGGGTTTATCACTTCTAGTCTAATCCTAAGTGATATGATATCAATAGATACTGCTTTGATGGACAAATTCCAAAATTGCTAAGCATAGCTTCACCAAGATCAACTACAACTCCGCAAGAATTGGTGCAATCTTCAGTGGGTTATGCAATGGATTTTCAGACCATAATGAACACCATAAAAAAGAACACACATTTAATAATGGAAGTTGAGATCTACAAAAGGGAGGGCTCAAGCTAACTTTACCCTACTACTTAAAATCAACAAACTATCAAAGTATGAGCCATGGAATTCATCAAACACCACTTCATTCTTCATTGACATCAAAACACTTATTCAAACAAATCTAATCTAAGCAAGGGAACAAATAGAACATGCAAGCACTAACACACTTCAGGAGATCACCAAACTTCAATGGTAGTTTTATTATTTCAGAAGCTTAGAACAACAATCTCCATATTTTGTCCTTAACAAATGAGAAGTGATGGCTTTATATAGGTCCTTGATTACAATGAGTGACCTGGATTGAAACAAAACCAATGGCTTAGATTGTGCCACATCAGCCCTAATTAGGGCACAGAAAAAGTAGAATTGTACATTTAATCCATTGATCCACACAAACAAATTAGAAAGAAAGCCACCTTTCTAGTAGGTAATAAATGCCCAATTTGCATATTCATTGAGAAGAAGAGATAGGTGACATGAATGTCTACTATGCATTAAATGCTCCTTGTGCCGAAAATAGCTTAGTTTTGACTTTGCTTCTTGGATGCTTGGAATCTTGCTAACATGGTCTCCAACTCATCTCTACATTGATACTTGGCACCACTTCTCACATGAAATCCAGATTTGCCATCTCTGCTTAAATCACTCTCCCAATATGACCAGGAGTCCTTGGTCTTATGCATGATATTTGAGAAATTGGAAATGTTCTCAAAGTCATCCTTTCCCAATAAATTCAACTGTAATAACTCCTCAAGTTTACTTCTTAGGTTCTCCATAGTTATTTCATTTTCGGCCAGTCTCAGTGATAACATTGTTGTAGCTAGAATAAATTCTATATCGAAGATTTCTGAGAACTTTTCCCAATTGTGTTGATTCCTTTTTGATATGCTCAAATATTTCATTTGCCATGATTATTGCACTATACTAGCAGACATGGTCATTTACTTCTTTCTTGGCTACTCCACCTTCAACCAATATTTGCCGCATAGTCTCCGTTAAAGCCTAGAAATGTGAGATTACTTCATCCCTATGCTCCACAAAGTTTTAGGGACGAGGACATTTTAGGGGACGAGGACGCATTTTTGATACAGGCACAGTTCGAAGCTAGATTTTAGGGAAAAGTGATGGCTATTAAAAAAGGGGGATTTTTTTATATATATAGAGGCAAAATTGAAAATGAATGTCACAACATTGACTCAATAAAATGAATACATAGCAAATACACAAGATTCAAACACTCATAATTCATTGCAAAAATACGACGTACATATGCCAAAATTGCCCAAAGACTCCAGAGTCCATATAGGCTCTAATCTCTAGCCTTGTGTATTAAATGAAGTATATCCTCTGGAGAGGCCTCAAGGATCTATAAAGTTTGAATATCCAAGTGTTGTGTTTGAGGGCAGATCCAAATCTAGGGGCCTTGATAAAAAACACAGGGAATCAAAATTCAATGTAGAACACCAATTAAGCAATGAAGAGCTTGGACATCTAATTAATAATGTTCAAAATTCAATGATGACCTGCAATTACAATGATTGGGGGATGTTCAATACATCCTAGGGCCCAAACTTGAATTTTGAAATGATCAAGAGGCTTAAATTTAGTAAGACTATGCATTAAATATCTGATGGCAAAGCATTGAAAAGGAAAACAAGGCAAATTTCTCTATAAACAAGCCATTCTTCAATGTAGAGAGGTTTTCTCAAGTTTGTTGCAAAAAGATGTGGGAATTTTGACTATCAAAGGGCAAGGGTTTTGGAGTTATTTTAGTAATTTTGTTTTAGGATTGATTAATGGAGATGATCACATTTAACTTACAAGAGTTCTCAAGCTGAAAATGAACTCATTATCAACATCCATTCATTTAATTACATTGACTTAGGGGACTTGTGGACAAGTTTCTAGAATGGGGGGATTAAGGGGCCTCACTTTGGGGACGACAATGGGGGACAGGGTGGGTACGATGTGGGGTATATAGTATATACTTTACATATGATACTTAAAGCACTAATTATGGAAAGATGTATAACAATATAAGCCATGAATATGAAGTATAAGTTCATGAAGACTGCCATAGCTAGTTTAGTTTTACATTGCATTGAACATTGAATAATAAATAATAAAAAAGATCTAAGTTCTAACATTTATCAAATAAATTAAGTAATCAAAGATTGAATATTCAAATTGAAAATTCACAAATACCTATTATCAATTTAGCAAAAGTAAGAGTATCACTATCTCATCAATCACTCAATGTCATCATAAACTTAATTACATCAAGTAGCATCAACCATGATATGATCCTAATGTTCAATGTTCAATGGTTCAAATTTCACATATCCAAGTCTCAATATAAAGTCAAAAGACAAAATGTCAACTATTCATGGCCCAAGGGCTGCCAAAATATAGTAGAGGCTGCTGAGAGGCCTCTAATCATCCATGCCAAGATGAGGTCCAAGCTCAATAAAATCATCATCCAAACTCTCAGCCACTTCAAGGGTAAGTGTTGCAAGAGGAATATAGACCAACCTTGCATCAAAAGTATTTGCATCCTCATCAACTTGTGATGGCTGCTTTGGCTCTACATCCCATCGCACTGCAAGGCTCTCCTTAGCCACATGTGTCTTGCGATCTTTGATATGCAAGGCACAATGTCCAACCACTAGCTTCTTTGCTTTCTCAAAGGTAAGTCTGTTCCTCTAAGAGAGTGGATGAAGCTATAAGTAGACCAGTTCCTCTCAGAAATTGAAGAACTAGATACTTGAGATAGCAATCAAGTGACTAGTATGAGAATCAGAAAATTGAATTTCATAACTAAAAAGTAAAAGTGAAAACATATAATTAAATATTTTAATAATTAGAATTTAGGTTCTAAAGTTGAACAAGAAACCTGAGACATGAGACGCATGACTAGTGTGGTAGTTGATTTCGGGTCATGACAATTCCACCACAAAATAGGACCCTCTTGTGCCATTGTTTTTATGTTGGCCTTTTCTCTAGCTGGGGAGCCCCTAAGAGTAGCAAATTTGGTCCAGTCAGTGTGAATCTTCCTTGTTGTCTCAATGTCATAGACTCATACATCCTATCAATGAACTTAAAGAATCCTTTGTTAACCTGAAATTCAAATTTTAAAATCTGAAAATTAAAAAATTAAATATTCGTAAGTGTAAGTGTACTAACTTCAAAAGTTGAAGTTCTAAACTTCTAAGACATAAAGGTGATTGCATTGATCGGGATTACAATTACATGATAATTGATTAATTTATTAAATAATTAAATTGATAATAGATCACCTCATCATCAATTAGTGGTGTAACTCTTTCAGGCCTAGCCATGTACCACTTCAGATTCAATGCATAAGCAACCATATGTAAGGGAGTGTTGAGGTTGTTCCATCTACTCTGAATAATAGGCTGAATGTGCTTATTGTAAAATGCTAACCTTGGGTTCTTTTCTCGCAGAATTGCCCTCATCTGCCAAGCATAACATCAATCCACTCGTACTGCTCTCCAAGGATAGTTACATCTCCATCCCCATATTTGATGACCTAGAAAATTGGGGTGATGATAAAGACAATGTATTTTACATCACTCCAAGATACATCGCTTTTCACTATCTCCTTCACCTAATCCCCTGCTCTATCTTTGACCCATCCCGCCAATTCCACTCATTAGTCATAACCATGAGTTGCAATGGCTTCTTCAACCCAATCATTCTCTCCAGCCAATCCAATCTCAACTGGTTTTAGGAACTCCTCTATGAAGCTCCTAAAAAGTGCATGTGATGTGTGGTGATTGCAGATAAACATCCGCAATCTCTAGCATCACTCACTACTCTCTTAATCGAGGCAATCTTCCCCATGTCCTTTAGTGCATTGTTCATGGCTTGTACACAACATGGAGTCCACCAAATATGTTTGCAAGTTGTCTCAACAAGTCTCCCTGTAACTCTACGTAGAGGTGCTGCATCTGTCCCTACTTGGACCACATTTTGTGGTTGAACCTCCTCAATAGCATTCCGAAGGATTTTAAACTGAAAATCAACGCTCTTTCAATGCTCTGAACAGTCAATAGTCTTGAGAAAAAATGGACCCTCTGTGCAAGTAATAATGATATTGATGAGCGGACGGTTCCTAATGTTTGTCCACCCATTTATGATTATACTGCAACCATACTGCTCCCAATTTGGCGTCAAGTTCTCCTTCTCTATAGCAATGTTGGCATACTCTCTATCTAGGACTATAGCTCTTAATTTGTGCTCACTTGGTGGCACAAATCACGCTCCTCCTCCCCTTCCCACTAGTTGCATCATCTATTTATAATAAGGAGACTGTGTCACATGAAGAGGTATGCCATTGGAAAAAAGAAATCTACCAATAACATCCTCTATCTCCCTTCTCATGCGAGCATTAAATAAATCAGCTAAAGGGTTACCTTCGGATGACACCTATCTTTTCCACTTGTTGGATTAACCTTCAGGCATAACACTAGATGTAGAAGGACCTAAGGCTTCCCTCCAAATGATGTAGCTCTTTGTTGTCGTATAGGAGTAGAAAAACTTGCCTGCCCCTTCTCATAAGCCTGCTGAAGACTCAACCTATTGCCTAAGAGTCAAGGTGGTAGGTACCTCAACTCATAAATCATCTCAAACACCCCAAGGCTGAAATAACCCCGACAGGTTATAGCTTCTTTTAACACCAAAAAAAAAAAATCTTACTTCTTCAGGAGTATGAGGTTTTATCAGACAGTTAGCAAACAAGCTTTGATACCACTGAAATGAGCCTGTCTTAAAGTACTACTAAATTACACCCAAAACTGAACTACAACAATTTGTCAAGTACTTGGGATGTATTCGCTAATTTGTATTGTCTCCAGCAAATTCATCAAGTAACAATGTAACCAACAATGTTTAGGAAAGATTCTTATTATAAGAAAATCCTTCAATATTTAATAACAATCCAATAATTAAATACAGAGCCCGGACAGGATATATATATACAATGTCAAAGAGAAAACCTGAATTTGTCTGAACCTTGATGCCAATTGAACTCCGCTTGATCTGGAAAAAGGTCGCATTTGCCACTTGTGGAGAAGTAATATTGAACTCTGCGGAATTATCCAAATCTGCAAATTTCCCAATCTCCCACGGTGATGGACGCTGATGGCTTGGATCTTAGATATTTTCTTGACCCGCCTTCCACTCCTACTGCCGCATGGGTTCTTTTGTCGACAGTCACCACAACCTATAATTCGAAGTTGTTAACCCATGATGGATTCTTACCCAATTCCGGCGTCCACTGCAAATTTTCTATTTTTTTAACCACCTTCAGTACCGAGCACCCAGACTGATGAAAAACGTGTTGTTGCTGCCGCCGAGTGGAATCATGTCAATGTGCGAAAGTGCTGTTCGGTTTTACCAATACTGGTCGCTCAAATGCCGGACTGGAACGCTGGCGGATACGCTAGTTTTCCCTTGGAAATAATCGATTCCCAGACTTATTCGAGATTAGACTTCTGAAGTAGCTGCCGGCTCATAAATCGCTAAGTCTGTTAGCTCCTACGGTCTTGTTCCAGAGATAATGCGTCCTTAGTAATTAAAATGGATTGGCCAGAGATAATGCGTCCCTTGGTGACACCTTCGGCCTGACCCGTAAGCGGCCTGAAATAGTTGGAAAATGCCTTAGCGGATGCCTTAATCCGCAGTTCGTGCCGTTTACTATTTCCAGCCTTGTCTTCAGGTCTGCAATGCTTAGAACTGAAGAATCCAAATTGCCCGACGGTTATAATTTAATCCACTTGATTCAAGAATCTGTGCCCTGGGTCATGTGAACGGATTTAGATTAATTCACAACCTTACGGCTATAGCTGAACCGTCTGGTATGGGCAAAAACGTGCCAGATTGTGACCTGCGATTTTTTTAAAATTAATTCTTCATGCTCCGCGAGATGAACTCGATGATGTACTGAAACGCTGCTAGACGGGAAAGATAATTCTGGACTCGTTCTTCTACCCCCTGATCTGCTCACACTGCGACTTTCTATATAGAATGCTAAAGAAGTCACCTTACTCTTTTTTTTTTTTTTTGCCAACTGATCCCGTAAATAATAAACTCCAATCTTTCAAAATAGCTTAATCTTTGATTTCCAATTCTCAGAATGAACTTGCAAAATTTTGGCCTTAAGCCATAGATTACCGCCTTGATGAAATGACTGAATGCCACCTCCAATCTGCAATAATTTAGATGATATTTCACACCCTCAAAATTGCGTACCTATTGAGAGTTTTCGTTCTCAATGGCCAATTGTGACAATTGCAGGAACCCTAGGTTCCACAATGCACCTGTGATTGAATCACAGTCTAATAACAAGAGAGAGATTAACAACTGCCTGTTTCGAATGGAGCCCCGGGGTGCCTATTTATTCTTTTCTTTCCATCTTCTCCAGAAACTTCTTGAACAATTTTGATTTTATCTAATAAGTGACTTTATTAAATTTTTTATAATTCAAGTCACTTTATTAAATTAATTAAATATAAAGTTATCTTTTAATATTTATTTATTTGATAACTTTATAAATAATTAACTTAATATTACTTATTTATTTAATTAAAATGATTAATTAGTCGTCCTCATAAAATATTCATTTTTTTGGACAACCAAGTTAATCAAATTAATTAAATCAGACTACCTCCGAAAATGGGGGCATGACAAAGGCTTGGTGAACTTGATTTTGTAATGCAATTTTTTTGGCTTTCATCAAGAACTTGCATGCACCCACACCTTTTCCTATCCAAAATAGAAAGTGTACATTCACTCTGGTGATGCTACCAAACCATTTTGTCCCACAAATGTTGCATTTCCACTTCCTTGTACCTCCACATAAATTGTTCATGTAGTTGTCCTTGTTCCAAACTATGAGAGAGGAGATTTAGGGTCATAACTATCCCTAGCCCACTTTGCCAAAAGAGTGGAGGGCCAATCTATAGCTGGTGGACCGGATGACCAATTATCTGCTGATTGTGAATCGATTTCCTCGTTCTCTTCATCATGCTCACCCTCAGGGTAGTAATCTTCTTCGCTGTTATGAGAATGGGCCTGTAAATCCATCTCATCACCATTGTGATTTGACTCAATTGAGTCATGACCTTGGTAGGTCATTTTCATGTTGCATTTCATAAAATGAAATAAATATAAAATAAATACGTGCTTTCAGCCTATGCCCTTCCTCAAAATCTCAAATTTTTTAATTAAAATTGAAGCAAAAGAAATTAAGAAATGAAACAAGAAACATCTACTAAAATCTATAAGTGAAATTCAATTAAGAACTAAAAACTACAAACTAGAAAGAAAAAACATTGATTTTGACTTGAAAAATCAGAAAATAAAATTAAAAAACCATGAGAAACCCTACCTTTTGCTCCAAAAATCTCTTGAACAAGCTGAAAAATCTTCCTTTTGCTCTTCTTCTTGCTCTTTGTTACTCCTCTTTGCCTTCCACACACACTCTTCACTAAAATAATCATTTTGTTATGAGCTGTTTACTTTTCTTCTTGCTGCTGTTACAAAAATTGGAAAACCATGAAATGACTAGAAATGAGAAAACATAGCAATCTCTTAATGAGCCTTACATACCCTAGGTTTAGTAAACAATAAAAGACAATATATTAAAACCTTTTAAATTATTATTTTTTGCACTTTTTTATGTGCCAAAATGGTGGACGATTGATTGTCCCCAGCTGGGTTGAGGGACGCGTTCCTGTCACCATGTCCCCAGCAGGAATGTAGGGATGTTCCCTTGCTGGCGGCGCAATGGTGGTGTTGTTGAGGTTGCGGAAATGCTATCTCCTTGTCCTGGGTGCATCCTCGTCTTGAGTGCAGCGAGCAAAATGTTGGGGACACATCCGCATGTTACTATGCTTATTTTCAACTTGGGTATGATTGCAAGCAATGACCAACATTTAGGCTTTGATTTCCAGCATAGGTTCCATTTTGACAAGAAAATCCAAAGGAAAAAATGCAAATAATTGATCCAAATTTCTCCAGTGAAGACATAATAATCAATGTAAAGTAAGATGATCTATCTCTGTTTAAGGAGAAAATTATGTGCCAACCTTAATGAGTTTGAAAAGATTCTTGTGTGGGTTTAAATAAGATTGGATGCAAAATTAAGTCAGGTAGAAATGGGAAGGTGTGAATTTACTTTTAAGGCAGAGAAGAGACAAATTTCCCAGCAGGATGTGAATTTATCAACCAAAGTTCGGTTTGATGGAAGAATTGTCAATGATGTGAAATGATTTCATAAGTTAGAACAAACACATAAGCATAACCATCATCAATGTCAAAGGATCAAAACACTTGTATATATGATCATCTTGCTAATGATATAAATAAAAAGGAAAACAATGATGAAGAAGATGCTGATGTTTCTTAGGAGTTAAGAAGATACGAAAGAGTATTGTGTTGCATAGAAACAATCAAAATATACACCAAAGTTGGAGGCCTCTATAGGTCTCATAGTTGAATAGAAGTAAGCTATAGAAAGTTCAAAAAGTATACACCAAAGTTGTAGGTCTCTATAGGTCTCACAGTTGAATAGAAGTAAGCTACAGAAAGAGTTAAAAGGAAGAAGATTGTGTTTCAAGAAGATTACTTATAAAGATTCACGAAGGGTAAACGAGAAAACATATAAATTAGTGATAGAGGTTATTAGTAATGAACGTACAAAGGATTGAAGCATGGATATAAACACATATTCAAAATGAAGCCAAGTTGCATGCACATAATCAACAAGCTAATGATATATAAATATCCTCTCAAGTCCCAATATTGACAACTATCATATAATATGGTGATTAGATTTAGTGACTGTTTTGATGTATATCCTACCATGCGGCAACTGTAAAGAAAACTCCTTGATTATTCATATAAAAGATAGAGATGTGCAGCAATGAAAATATAAGTGATAGTAGTAATTTGGTACAGGTCATTAAAGTCTTAAGACATAACTCTTAAGACTTATCTATGATGAATGTAACACATGTTTGCCCTCGTGGGTTTACAAAGATTAATTTCAAACAGGAAGTAAAGTATATAACATAGACTGTAAAGAGTACACAATAGTATTATATTCATTGATAGGTTACCATACACAAATATATTTTGTACAACCATGTCCCAATCAAAAGGAAGAATGCATTATGATACTGTATAAAACTGGAGTAGGTAGAGTTCAAAATACCAGTGTGAAAGTTTAACTAACCCTGGAAAGTATCATACAATCACTGGAAAATTATCGTACAATAATCTTGTTTGGAAAAATGAAACCTGAAACAACAAGCTAAAAATGTGAAGAAAATGTAAGAAATGGAGCTAGACAAGGCTATCCAGCCCCATGGTGGGCAACAAAAATGTATACCAAAAAGTAGGCACACTTATATAACTCTTATTCTCAAGAATACCCATGAAAGAGAGCATCTAAAGAGGTGGCTTGTAGCTCTCTATCTATGTTGTGCAAATGTGTGAAATGGTAGTCTGGTGCCTTTCAAAGTGCCTCTCGAATGAACCTAGCTATGCAACCCTTGCAAGGTGCACCATAAAACGAGAGATTCAAAGATGAGAGCAAGAGTGCTAGCATTGATGAATCACAATGAGAATGTAATGCAATGCAAATGCGAGCTGAATTAAATGAAATGCAAGCTAACAATAAGAGTTACAAAGCCTCCTATTTAGACTATGTGATCTAAGCTATCAGCATAAATAAAGACTAAGCCAAAATGCCATGAGGCAAGCAATGAGAAAGCAAATATGAGAGCACAAATGCGAGAATGCTGCAAGTCCTTGAAAGCTTCTAAGTCACCTAGAAATCTTGCAGCATAACGTTAGTACAAAAGCAAAAGAGATGGAGAATGAGGAGAGAGCCCTCATTTTTAAAGATAAATAGACGGTTGAGATTACGAGGCAAGAGAGGTCTAATCAAGAGTGGACGATGCATCTTGAGTGATCCATGTGCACAAGCATCTTAGCTATCAAGATCAACGGTTGGCTTTAAGAGGCATAAGATGTGTGGAGGAGAATTAAAGTTATTTTGAAAATAAAGATTCATCTCACATAGAAAATTGTGCATTCATGTGTGTAGACAAAATGTTGTTTCCTCTTATTTTTAAAATAAGAATAATGCTTTATGTGTGGACACTTTGGATAAGGGAATTTTATTTAATTAAAAGGGAGCAAGTTGTTCTAGTTAAATAAAAGACTTAGGATAAGGTGGTCAAACCATAGGTTATAATCAAATAAATAGTTTTTTGAGGATTTGATCAAAGATAAGTGATAGATAAATTATGCAAAATTGCTAGAAAGGGGGCTCATAGTCTAGATGACCATTTCTGGGTGATTACAGATTTATGTACACATGTCCAAATGATTTATGACAAGTAGTGGAAAGAAGAAAAAAATATCATTGTACAAGACTCCTATATAAAGAGAGTGATAAATGGACTCAATGTAAGCCTCCATATAAAATCCCAAAAACAATTAAATCACAGAGAACTTTAGAGGAGCATTAACCTACAAAAAATGTCAAAAAATGATTGATTATCACTACAACTGAAGAAGATAGACTAAAAGAAGTATGATGACTGTAAATTGATTTAGTTGTTAATTTTAATTTCTTCATTTTCATTTGGTTAGGAATAATGAAATAGATTTTTTCCATGTGGAATTGTTGTTCCTTTTTTATTGTTATACCTTGTATTCATCTAAAAAATTATAGTAGTATTACACATAACAAAAATAATTGCATTGTGATATTATTATATTATCATTCATATTTTCTTATTACTACGTAATACCATAATATATCTTAGTAAAGAGACATAAGTTACTCCAACAGTATTATCAATCTCAACAAATAATAATAATAATTTAAAATTATATTATTGTTGTTTAAGTTTAAATAATTGAGAATTTGTGAGTTTTTTATAACATAAATTTAAATAAGCAAGAGATCAAAGCTCATATACTCATTTATAACACTTAATATTTAAATGTTCTATCTCTATTATAATACAACTTACTTGATTAGTATTGGGATCCATTTAAGGTTAGAGGATTAAAGGTTGGAGTTGGAATTATAGTTGAATCAGAGTAATAGTTAGCATTTAGAATTCAATTAGAAGTAAAGTTGGAGTTCCATTTTTAATTAGGATTAGGAAGTATTAAGGTTAGAGGCAATTAGTATATGTGTGAAGGTTATTGTTAAAGTTAGAGTTAAGGTTATTCTTTAAATCTGTCATATCTAATATATTATTAGTATTTAACTATATGTTATTATCTGCGTAACCAATGCATCTCGTTTTGGTGCAAGTGCTAGTTTTAATATTACATGCACATTGACAACAATTCCTAATTATGAATGCATATTGAGCTTTGGCTTTGACTATTGACATATTCTATGTTAAGGTTTTATGATGTTTAGATAGCGTGCTTTACCCATGTTTTGATATGAATGTAATGTGTATATTCAAATTTCTGTATTTATTTTTTTATTTTCGCTATGTCTGTCCCCAAACTTGCCAAAGAAATTTGTCGTCCTGGACAACCCCATTCCCTGCCGCCCCCATCCCGAAAACTTGGGGTAACACTTGAAATTAATACAATTTATATTTCTTAAAGTATCTGATTTACTGCAAACTCTTCAATACCCATTTTAAAATTAGTTCATATCTCTACTTTTGAGGAATTATTGTTTTGTGTAGGCAATGATTTTTTAAACTTGAACCTTGTGCAGATTTTGGGTTATAAAAGTTATGCTGAATTTGCACTTACCTCAACCATGGCTTCGTCACCGGATGTTGTAATATCATTTTTGCATGACATGAGCAATATGGTGAAAAAGAAAGCAGATGAGGTGATTTTAATGTCATATAGTCGATGCAAAGTTTTAATGTTTCATACCTACCTTACAATATTTGTCAATTCCAAATCTTCATAATTTGTCATATTATCTTTTAGTTTACATATTCATATACTCTTAGAGACAACTTATTTTTCTGCAATTCTTTGAAATTGTCACATATATATTGCAATCATATGAACAGATAATTCACCTTGCAAAGAATTGTATAAATTTTTTTTTTGAACATAGAAATGCAAAAATGCAAAGGTAGTTTATATCTCACATTATAACCTCAACAAAATCTGTTTGGAAGTTTATAATTTTGTGATTGATGCAATTAGGAGGGGACAATTTAGGCAGTGATTGCTATTTAATTCTAGAAATAGCATGCACTATGCTCTAGTATCTTGATAAATTTCTTAGCTAGTATCTAGTATTTGGAAATCAAAAGAATAATAGAATTACCATTATTTTGAGCTTTTCTTGTGAGTTTTTAATGGGACCTTTGTTTACTTTGACCATGTACAACATATAAAATCAAAATAAACAAGATAAAGAATAATATCCAGAGGGAAATCTTGCTCTGCAAGTGGGACTATGATGCAGACGTGTGGCTCTCTGCGGAATGTGTTCGCGTCCTTGCAGGGCTGCATTGATCAATTTTTTTGCCCTTGTGTTTTCTTTCCATGCATGCTTTGTTTACTTTGATGCTCTTGTTTTTTTGTTATTCTTTACAGCCTCCATGTGTTTATTGTTGTGTGTGTCCTGTTAATCAAATTTATAATGCCATTTAGGATCTGCTAGGTGAGGATTTGGTTGTATGATTCTTTGAATGGCAGGAGTTCATGTCGGACAAGATATCAACAATAAGAATTTTATTATTATTGGACAAGAGAATAAAGAGACTGTTGTGGAAAATAGTGCAAAAAAAATCTCTGAAGCTGTTAAACGGTCGTAGAAGGCAGTATTGGCAGACAAGTTTGGTGTTTCATTTGCATTCTTTAATGGAGAGTTGTGCAGAAAAGATTATTTGGGAGCAAGCAGAAAAGTGGAAGCTAGAACCAATGGATGTAGAATGGGAGATGGTAGCATCCTTGAAGGTGCAAACCCCAGAGGGGGAAACAAGGGAAGGATTCTTCCCATTGGTCTGAAAACCCTATCCCTTTGTCCTAACGAAGATATGATGAGAGCTATAAAGGCTGAACAATCCTATTTAAACAATGTTACTATTTTCTTGTTTGTATGGACGTGAAATTTCTTCTTGCAAGAAAATTATTTCTTTATGATTGGTTTAACAATGTGTGGGGCAAAATTTGGGAATTATTGTTAATTTCAGTAGAGTGATTTAGGGAGGTTTGTTTGTAGTGTTTCTTGAAACACAATATGCAAGAAAGGGTTTTAAAGAAGCATTTTTGGAATGTGGGTCAATCTTTGTTCAAAGCATTCCCTTGATCTCTGAATAGAAATGTTGAGCAAGTTGTCGCTAGTCTCTCCCCTAACTGGGATGAGCTCCATAATCTTCAGCCAACATTCTTGCTGTTCATTCCTTAAATGCTGAAGCCCTTGGGATCTATTATGCAAGTGGAGGAATTGAGGCTCACATTGTCTCATTTAAATGCTCAAGTCTTGATTGCTCTCGAGCTAAAAGTTGATATTTCAAAAGTTATCACTCTTGAAATTGAGGTCAATGAATACTCTTGAAATCTTAATTTATTAGGGAATTTAGGGACTTGCTTTCACTGTAAAATTATTGGACATACTAGAAGGGGTTGTCTGATTCAAAGAAGTATACAAAAAGTCTTCAATGTGAACACTAATATTGCCGTCGAGAAAAATCCTTCTGACATCTCTAAAAAGAATTCTCAGAATAAGAAGAAAACGTAAACAAATTGCTCTAAAGAGCTGAAAGAAGCTGTTGAGGTTAACAATGATGCCATCCTTATTAATATTGAAGGAAGAGATAAGCCAGATGGGAAGTTTGTAACCCTAGCTAATCATATGTTTGAGGAGGAATTGAGGTTGTGTACGCTAGTGGTAACATGCCCAAAAATGTACTGTCTAACAATTCTCAACCAGCATGTGTCTCCCAACTTGCTAATAAAATTGAGAATAATGCCCCCACCCAAAAAAATGCACAGCAAATTGCTTTAGAGACTGGGCTAACAAAATTAGAAAGCATAAACAAGCCTCTTTGGAACATAGTCCCCTCTCATATGATACCCTGAATCCCAGGGTTTGGGAAAGATGATGATAACCACATTACCATGCATAAAAAGTCAATAGACTCATAGGAAATTAATGATAAGAGTTTCAGTGAGGTACTTAACAAAACCATAAAAAAAACGAAAAATCATAGAAAGACAGAACAATCCGAGACCAGTAAGAGATAGTGAGAAACATAAACCATCAGATATGCTTGAATGTTTTAGCAGGGTTTACAATAATCAAACTCCCACCCATTCTAAATGATGATGATTAATCTGATTGCTGGAATGTAAAAGTGCTTGAAATGCGTGAAAGGAAATACATTTTGACAAAATGTCGCAACAGTTTATCTACCAAAGATATTGTATATTTGCAAGAAATAAAAATGGTAGGCTATCATGCTTTCAGCACTTTCAG
This sequence comes from Cupressus sempervirens, assembly GCA_028749045.1. NCBI lineage: Eukaryota > Viridiplantae > Streptophyta > Pinopsida > Cupressales > Cupressaceae > Cupressus > Cupressus sempervirens. The sequence goes on along the minus strand of CM053786.1, from coordinate 256,699,184 downwards.
CTTTCATATGTGATAAGGCAACATTTTGTTTTACTAATCAGGATAAAGGCAAGGGTGTGTTGCCTTTCTAGTTGGTCCTAAGTGGTTTGATAAATTGAAGCAGAAGGCTCCTCTCCTTGGCAAAGGGCCCTGTGGGTTACCTTTAAAATAAAGGAAAATAATATAGAAATTTGTAAAGTTAATTTTACTTATGACAACAAAGAGAGAGTGACTTTTTGAGATTGGTTAGCCAATAATCTTCGGGAAGCTCAGTAGGTGATTGTGGGTGATTTTAACATGATTGAGCGTAGAGAGGATAAATGTGGCAGGTCTAATCTTGTATGGAAAGGCAATGAACAATATTTATGGACCAAATTAAAATGGAAATTGAAAGCGGTTGATCCTGTGGCAGGGAATAGGAGGGGATACAAAGCTATACATGTATACTTGGTGCAATAATCAAACTAGAAACACAAAGTTTACTGTAGATTAGACAAAGTATATGCAGAAGATTCACATTTGTCTTTTTTTCATGAAGCAAGGCACTCACCAGTTTGAGTGTACCCAGATAGTATGCCTGACAACTCTCCTATCTCTTGTAGTATCGATCCAGGAGGGCAGTCGGTCCACACACACACGAGAGGGAAACACAATCTGTTTAAACTCAATGTGTCTCTGCTTTATGACCAAGACTCACTTAATGCCATCAAGATGACTACTAGCCTTAACAAACTTTGTCACAATGGTAAATCATCTTGAGATTTTGCAGCAGTTTGGTGGATGCATGGAATACCATATTCCAAATTATTGGTAAAAAGAATGCTGTTGATACACATTGTGAAAAAAAAACCAATTACAAGGGAAGCTAAATGATTCTGAGAAACAGTTACAGACTTTAGGTAATCATGAGAAGGTAGAAAAAAACCTGATTCAACTTAAGGGAGGACATTGGAAATTGCAGAATTATGAAATCCAAAGGCAAAGAGTCAGAGCTAGGATGAATTGGCTTCAAGAAGGTGACAAAGGTACGACGTATTTCTTCAATCTTATCAGGGCCAAACAAAAAAAGGAAAATTGATAGAAGATATTCAAGTGAATTACTGTTAGCAGAGATGATAATGAAATTATAAATGCCTTATATGATTTCTACAAAAACTTATTATCATTATAATATGATACGAATTGTCATGGAGCCCTAGACAAATGCGTGAAGTTGATCCCCAAGAAAGTTTGAAAAGAAGATGCAATGGTTTAAAACAATGCAGTGAACTAAAAGAGGTAGGGATGCTATCAAATCGATGCCTAGTGGTAAATCTTCAGGATTGGATGGTTTTCCAATTGAATTTTACAAAGAAGATTGGGATTGGATAAGCAGTGAACTACGAGTTGTTTATGAGGATGCCTGTGAAAAATGATCTTTAGGAAATGGCATTAATAAAGGGGTAATCAAGTTGCTTCCTAAGGGCAGTGACAAGACTCAGGAAAAGAACTGGAGACTAATAACTTTGTTGAATCTCTCCTACAAGATTATTGCAGAAGTCTTAGCATGGAGGATTGTAAATGATGGAGGAGGAACGATGTTCAGTCTGCTAGGATTTTGGAGCACTTAATCAAACATCAGATTGGAGGATTTAATCAAAAACAGGTCCATTGTTTAATTAATATAATAAATGTGTTGTGCGCAGCGAATGCTCTAGGTATCAAGGTGATAATTGAAGTAAAATTGCTTGTCTTGCTGTAAATTGTTATATTGAGATTGTAATGCAGCTACACTATTAATGCTATGACTTAGTTGAATGAATTGGGAAGAAACAAATTTGCAAGATTTCAACTGCCAGATTAAATTGAATATGATAGTTGATATAATTAGTTGTCAGCAGTCCACCTCCATATTTCAGCATTGTGTCTGAAAATTTGAAGAATTATATATTCAACAGTGTAAGCTAGTTGGGTTCATTACAGTGGTATTAGAGTGGTTTTCTGTTAGCCTGTATGGAATTCGGTTCAAAGATTTATTGTTCAACACACTATGGCTTAGAGATTTATTCCGGGTAGGCATTATACCCACAAAGGTCACACTTCTCCACCTGGGGATGGAGAACCTAAGATATAGCTTGGTAGTTTGAAGTTGAACGACAAGGGTGCTGGTGATTCAGGGGGGTCAGCTGGATATAGAGATGCTGACACTGGTTCTCAGATTGCTAGAGAGGTCAAAGAGACTTTCAAAGACTTGGCAGCTGTAGAACAATGTTGTAGATGTGCTGCACCATCTTTTTGACACTCAACAATGGACTGCAGTCCTTGGAGGACGAAGTAGGGAGAGGGGTACTTGTGACAATTCTGTTAGTTCACATAGTTCTTGAGTAGATGACAGGTCCATAGATGGCGAGAGGATTATAGCAGAGGACCGGGTTAGAATGGATGATAGGATTGACAAGAGTGGTTACATTGGTGCTTATGATAGGCCATAAAGGCCTACCTTTCTGAGACCTTGAGGTAGATGCAGTTAGTATATAGACTGAGGTAACACCTTTTGTAAATGACTTGGTTGCACTTTTTGCTTAGTGGGATGCTCTTCTGTAGGCCGCCAAGCAAAACTTTAATTTTGACAGATTTTTGACATAGAAGCTTGAGCATTCTAGAGGTAGGCTTGCTCTTGATAGACAGATGCATAGATAGTTTGATTTGTGAGAGGTGGCCCAGTAAGATAACTTTGGCACATTTTGATGGTAGTGGAAGAGTGATAGCTCGAGCTTGGGTTCATAAGCTCGACACATATTTGGCATTGTATCTTATGACTGAGGAGGATGCTATTAGATTTTCAGTGTTGCATATAGCCAGAGTAGCCCATGACTGGTGGTACCATGGGTTGATCTCTTTGCATCATGATAAGATTACTTCCTATGAGGAGTTAGTGGATTGATTGATAAAGAGATTTGATAGGAAGGATCTTGAGGTATATTTCGAATAGTTATCTCAGCTGAGGCAAATTGGTGATTTAGATGTTTACATCAATGAGTTCTAGAGGTTTTCAATGATGGTTTATGATATTTCTAAGCATAGGAGAGTGATGCTATTTATGGAGGAATTGCTTGAGCTACCTTGAGGGTGGGTTAACTCATTGGGCCTATACACTTTACAGGAGGCTATGAGAAAAGTTAGAGATCTTGAGTCATCTTATTTTCTAGGCAAGTTTTCTTCGAGGCTTTCTGCCCCTTCGCTTGTTGATGAGGAGCTCCCACTAGTTATCGAGAAGGGGAAATCAACTGGGAAGAGCGATGAGGCATCAATAGAGGATCCGTGGAGGAGACCACTTTCTTTTTGGTGGAAGGGAGCTTTCTCTAAAGGTGACGCTTATGCTTTGGGGCCTAAGGGAGTAGTGAATCATACTATGTTGTTGATGTATTATGATGAGTTTGAGGTTGAGTCCTCGTATCAGACTAATGATTTGGACGAGGATGATTAGGATTCCAGTAGCGTATATACGGTGATGAGTGCATACAACTTCATATTCGATCCCTATGTAGTGGATATCTATAGGGTGTAGGGTCAGTCTCTAAGTCTAATGTTCGATGGAATATTTGGGTTGGTGTAGTTAATGAGGGCAAATCAAGCTTGGAACTGCCTCATTGTAATACTTGGGTTCCTTCATCATCAACACGGGTATTGAGTGTTGTTTGACACATTAACTTGTTTGTTTTGATGGTGTTGATGGTATGGAGATGGTTTGGTGATGATAGGGATGTTACACACATTTTCCTATGGGATCGTGGAGGAGATTAAAGCTCATTGTGTTATCATATTGCTTGAGGACAAGCAATCTTGGGGAGGTAGGACTGTAATGTCCTCATTTTCAGTAGGTTCCTGCAGTTAGCTAGGTCAGTTCATCATTGAAACCCTTGTGAGCTGACAGTGAGTTTTGATAGTCTTTGAGATAGACTTACTATTTATAGTAAGTTTAATTTTGATTAATTACTATATTTGGCAATAGAGTGGTGACATAAATGGTTGGTCATAATTTGCATTCGATTTTGCATCTTATTTATTGAATTTATATATATGTAGTTATTTGTCAGACTTCAATTGTTAAAAGGTATTTTATCTTATGACATGTTATAAAGTGGAATTGTAAATGTTAAACCTCTTAGGTGAGAAGTGTGAAGAGGAAGCTAACTTGAAAAAGTGATTATAAATATGACTCCATTTGTGAGGAATTGGCATCCAATAGTCTATTGCTTTTATTCTCTTTTGTTAAGGTGTGAATTGATTCTTGTGATTTCAATCCATTGCTGAAGTATAATGGATTTGATTTGAGTTTCTAGAACTGAATTTGGTGTCTTCTCATACTATTGCTACTGTGATTGAGAAGTGAAGTGTTGCAGAGGAATTTTGGTGTTTGGAAATATTGGTTTGTTTGCCCAATTGTACTTCTATTGGGCAATCCTCTAAATTGCATGTTTGACGACTTTCTTACTGTACTTCCTGTAACTGGAAAGGTGATTAGGTGGGGAATTTGGTGATTGTGGTATCTGATTTTGAGAACCAGTTATATCTGCTTGCTTGACATTTTGCATCTTTGATTATCGAGCCATTTGTTTTTGAGTTTGGGCGTGGTCTTATTCTGCAAATTGGTGCTATTCTAATTTCTACTTGAGAAGTGGCATCATAATTTGGTAGTTCAAGATCGTGTTGTTTGGTGTGAGTGCTTATGCAATTTTATTGCTGGGGGTTTCGAAATTTGTTCACCAAATTTTCCTTGCATTGCACAAGGGTTGACTGCAATTATTGGCATTGAAATTCCTTTTTGCAAATGCCGTGTTTCCTGCCATTGGTATGGCATATTTATGATTTTCCAGAGGGCGCGTGAGATCCCCGTTGAGCAACCTATATTCACTGAGCTTGGGTGACTGTTTTCTGCAAATTTAGACGCCATAACCAACGTAGATCACTCCTATTGCTGTAGCATTTCAGGTTGGGCACGAAGGTGCTTTGTGTTGAGGATTTACCACTGTAGCTTTGTAACATAGGCGATTGTGAGGGTTGTGTTGAACCACAGTCCCATCCCAAAGGTTGCATTAATGATTGAGAAGGAACGGTTTTCAATTTGCTAGGATTTCAGAGCACTCAATCAAACATCAGGTTGGGGCATTTAATCAACACTAGGTCCATTGTTTAATTAACATAATAAATGTGTTGTGCTTAGCCAATATGTAATATACTAAGCTATTACCTACAGCAGTACGAACCAACTATATACGATCTGACCCTGAGGTCTAGCAAATGCTGTATAAATTTTATGAGGTAAATATATCAAACAGTTCTCATGTTCCTGCAGTAACTTCCCAATCTTGCAATACCATTCAACGTATCTTAAAAAATCCAATTCAGTTATGGGGTAACAGAGATAACATTTCATCAAACAGTTGTTTGTTAAACCAGTTCAGAAATTTTATATTCACTGTGGATGTTCCTATTGCATGAAATTCTTATAACTGAGACAAAACTATTTCCCAGATTTGGGTAGCTCAGTCTGATATACACAAGAAGACATTCATTAAGTGCAAAGGGTAAAACTTAATAGAAATTAAACAAAGAATCATTTCCCCTAGTTCTCTGAATACATGATACTCACAGAATGATGGCACATATTAACATACCAAGTTTTATGAAGAGTATGCCTGGCCTATTATCCAATGTCTGTAGCTTTTTCTTGGTCTCTACAATATGTCTAATGACCCTGCAGTGTCACCCGAACTTCCGTTAACACTCTCAACTGGCATTAAATAGGACCAAACCGTGTGCTTTCCTGAGCTGCCCTTTTCACATTCCCAACACCAACACTGTAGATCCTATCTGAGGGTAACCCTCCTAACACGGTTAAAACTATTTGCCGACTGTGGTGTATAATGTAAGAGGTACCTGGGTTATGCCCGTCTGCTGAAGAGGACCATTCACTTGCTGATACGAACCCAACTGGCCAGGCTGCACTACCGCTATAGTAATCTGAACTATTAACGTGGCAACACTTGTGTTGGTAATGTTCCCTGCTTCTGCTTCGTCCAGGAGACAATCTCAGTTCACACGTCTAACCATAAACCCAATTGCATGAAGAAAGATGACTCGGGAACCGGGAACTGACCTCCTTCAGTGTTATACTTCTACATAGAAGTCTTCCTCACCAAAAAATGACTTAACTGAGCTTAATCCTGACTGTGCTTAAAGTGTAGATTGCTACCTAGGGATTTATGTCAGCTTTTTTTTTTTTGTTCCTACCAGTTCCCTTAAATTCTTCTGATGCTAACTGATGCTAAACAGGTAGTGGTCTTTATTGTATGATGATTACAACCCAGAAGATAACCAGACTGCCCAGGTTAACCATTGCTACATACCTGTTTCCATCTTTGATACACTCAACCTTCTCATTGCTGATTTTTGCCCAAAGTCTTGTACTGAAATTTAAAGGAAGCTTGGGGTTTTGTCCAGCTCCTTATGATTTTCCAGACCTGAGGGTTTTCATCCTCAATGTCTCTGTCCAGGCACATTAAAGCAACCAGGATGTAGTATATTTAGTTCATAAATTTTCTTGTATGTAATCCCAATGAACTCTCGTGCATAAATAGCCTCGGAATGAGGGAAAAGTACCACGTGCAACGAATGTGGGATTAAAAGTTACTTTTGTCCTGTAGTCACTTAAAGTTATTTATAAAATAAATGACTTTATACATTAAAGTAACTTAACTCTGTACCTTTAATAAAGTCTTGGAATAAATTAAATTAAATTCCCCCGTTGTGACTAGAGAGCATCCTGCCTGAAATCGTTATCAATCTATCCGGATGTGGAGATAGATTAATTCTATCACCCGGAACTAAGATTGAGAAGGGGACATGACACAATACTCTTGGTGTGAAGGCAATAATTGAAGTAAAATTGCTTGTCTCGCTGTTAATTCTATGAGATAAATTAATATAATAATGGTATGTGTATATATATAAGATTAAATTATTTATTATATTAATTATCTGATTAATGAACAAACATGCCCCATGTGGGGACATATCTATTCATCGCTTATATTCAATATAAATATAACTGATTGCTACATTTGAAAAACACATACCAAATACTATGGTAGTGTTATAACATTTGCAACAATCCTCTGAAAACTAACATGGTAGCAGATCAGATTCAAACTTCTAGAAAATCTTCATGGTTTTTTGTATGTCATTCTAGACGAGTTTATTTTTATTCTCCTCAGTAACGCTGTCTGCAATTAGTCAAAGAGAAACAAAATAATGATTTTTAGAGAATGAAACTAATCGGATATGCGATTTCCATCGGCCAGTGCGTCTGTAGAAAGTCACACCCCGATATTGAGAGCTTCTTGATCTGGGACCTCGCTTGGTCTTCTTTGTTTGTAGTGGTAGCGACAACAACTTCCCCCTTGCATCTAACCAAAATGCTTCAGAAAGCTTGTTCTGAGAGGAAGGAATAATAAAATTTGAACTGGAAGAATGACATTTGGAGAGAAGGGATTTTGTATTTGAAATATAAATTTAAAAAAATTAAAAATTGGCATGTGATACAAGATTCCAATTGGGGTCTATTAATTGAGAAATCTCGAAGTCTGCTAATGGAAGAACTAGATTTAGAGAGAAGGGATTTTGTATTCTCACTGAAGTGAAGGGAAGAATTAGGCGTCTCGTAATTGTATATACAAATTTGGCCATGCAAATTTGTCATAGAACTCTTATTCAGTGTTAAAATTTGGATACTTTTAGATTGGAAAAGCTGCTTCGCTGAAGAAAATTTTGAAACGGCGGGAAAATCCACTCCATTAAGGTGTAAATTATAGACAAAATAATGTGGAGGAAGGTGATATTCATCTAAGTGACGTGGAATAGGTCAAAATTTGTAATATGTTTGAATGAGATAATTAAAGCTCACTGACATTTACAACATGGAACAAGGAACCACAAATAAATGGTATAAGCGCTGACAATCTGCAACAAAATAGAGATGGAAGATAATATTGACAATGAAATTGTTCATACCAAGGTCCCACTTGGGGATTATGTTCGTTAACTAAGACTGATCGAGCATCTTGAAATGGGTACTGTATTATATGGATATAATCTAAGTTGCCTCAGACACCCATATGAATATGGAGGTATGTTGGTGATGCTACCATATTTATTATTTAACTTTAGAATATAGGTATAACCCATTATATAGCCAAAGTAAGATTACATATGAAAATAATAGATATAAGTGAATATAGGAGATTGGAAAATTGGCATTAATGAGAAAATTATATGTCAAAATATAGATTGATGTGTATATTCAAATAAGACATTTGGCTACATTGTTGAGTATTATATAGTCCCCTCTTGTTTTTTATATATGTACTATAAGAGTTACATGCCTTGATCTTTTCCTTTGAGAATGTTCTTGTAGGAAAAAGAGGGAGATTGAGATTTTGGAGGGAGCCTGGCATTTCATTAGAGGCAACCTTGAAAGAGAGGGAGTAGATAGAGATGATTTAGTCAACCTTCTATGATCTCAATCCTATTGAGCTAGAGGGAGTAAACCATGTCGAGATGGATTCTCTAGTGATCAATATATTGCAGCAGACAAGGGGATTGTGATTCATGAATATGGCTCGTGACTATGTGATTTTAATGGGCCTATCCATTTTGTACATCATGAGGAAGTGATGACTTCCAAATGATGTCACTTGTATTTGTAGAGGTTACTATAAGGTGACGATCTTACAATAACTTGTATTATGAGATCAAACAAATTGAGTATATGGTGAATGTCTTACATCTCAACATTGTGGAAGGCCATTACTGAAAGAGTATTTTGTGAATATCATTGATATTCTGGGAGGCCAATACTCTTGATATCAAACCTTATTTTGAGTATTTGGTGAATATCATTGATATTTTGGGAGGTCAATATTCTTGATATCAGATGTAATATCAAACCTTATTTTGAGTATTTGGTGAGTATCATTGATATTCTAGGAGGGCAATACTCTTGATATCAAATGTGATAGCAAACCTTATTTTGAGTACTTGGTGAATATCATTGATATTATGGGAGACCAATACTCTTGATATCAAAATAATGGATATCTTCTGATCAAAGATATCCTTAAAATTTGTCATTCCTGATATTACCATTGGTGTAATATATGTCTTGTGTGTATCCTCCCTAGCTAAAAGGGAGAGTTGATGTTTAATAGGTTCTATCGTATAAACTTATATATAATTATATAAGATAAATTAATATAATAATGATCTATATATGTATATATGATTAAATTTATTGTTATATTAATTATTTGATTAACGAATAGACATGTGCCATGAGGGGGCATGTCTATTCATGGCTTATACTCAATATAAATATAAGTGATTGTTGCATTTGAAAAACACATACAAATTCTATAAAAGTGTTATTATATTTGCAGCAGTCTTCTGAAAACTAACAAGTTGAATGAATTGGGAAGAAATAAATTTACAAGATTTCAATTGCCAGATTAAATTGAATTGGATAGTTGACATAATTAGTTGCGAGCAGTCCACTTGCATATTTCAGTATTGTGTTCGAAAATTTGAAGAATCATATTTTCAACAATTTGAGCCAGCTGGGTTTATTACAAAGGAACATCATAACCTGCTAAGATTCACCCATGTAGTCGATGCATTCATGGCAATTTGCATTGAGCATCATATTCACATATATCTCTACATATTATGAAGCTGATGAAAATGAGTATTATCTAGATTGACATTTCCTTGCTCGAGCATCATTTCAGATCCATTGATTTGGAATGTGCACATCTTCCTAGTCGACATTATTCCAGGCTAGCACTTATAATACAACCAACAACATTCTGGGTTGATAAAGCAATGATACATAATGCAACTAATGGTCTTTCTGGGCTCACACTTTCCATTACACTTATGACTATTATGTTTAATCATATTTGATTACTTATAATAATCACAAGTAGATATAACGAGTAAATAACAATTACTGGTTATGACGGGTGGCAACCTTGCACTTGTGCTTCCTCATGATTCAAGAGCGTGTATATATATCAGCTGATCGACTCTCCAAAGGCAGCAAGTAGAATTGATTTTATGTAACTTTATTTCGCTTTGTAGAATCCACTTAACAAGAAGAGCATATCATAATCATTTTGTGTAGGCATGTCAAACGCATATCGAAGACAACATTGTTAAAGAACATATAATATTAGGGAAATATCAGAGACGACTCTTATAAAAGAGACCATTGCACATATAATATGAGAATATCACAACAGTTCTCTGCTTGAACCCATTCCTTATCCTGTAGATTGCAGCACATATCATGCATGGAAGATTATATACAACCATATAGGGTAGAGTGCGTAATATAGATTGTTATATCACAAACAACCATTGTATTACAACTGAATTCTTAATTGCAGTAGAGCATTTGGAATTACCAGTCATTTGTAGTTGCATACATATACACTAACACATTGCATTCATATTTCATTATTGTAGCATTTGGACTTACTGGTGATATAGAGATAGAATACAATCATTACATTCTGAATTATAAGTAATTCATCTCTTTCAACATTATATATATGTCATTTTGTGTAAAATAAACATTTGAAGGAGGAATTCCATTAATTCATTTAGTGTCTACAATCTAGAAAAGGGACATTACAATTGGTATCAGAGAAATCTTCCTTTAATGGACAACAATAAAGGAGTTAATGACTATGCTCCATGGAGTTTAGAGGATGGGGACATGTTTCACGGTATAAGGTACGGTTTTGTAGTGGCCCCATTTTAGTAGGTTCTTGTAGACAAGATTAGTTAGTTCATCTTTGCGACCCTAATGAGCTAACAGTTTGATTTGAGGGTCTCTCTTGTGAGACTTGCTATTTATAGAAAGTCAAATTTCGGTGATTGCTATTTTAAGTAGTGCAGTGGAGACACATGTTGTTGGCCATCATCAATAATTGATTGGGTAAATAAATAGAGTTTATATTATAAGTTGTTTAATGAGTCTTTTTTATTGAACGACTTTATCATTTATTATGTTATAATTTGAAAGTGTAAACAAGAAGCCTCTTAAGTGAGAGGTGTATTGGAGATGCTGAGATGCATTTTATGTTATAAATTTGAGTCCTTCGAAGAAAATTGACCATCTGTTATGCCTTGTGTCTTTTATCATATTTTTTCATTGCTACTGAGGGTTTTGGAGATGGAAATTTCAGGACTGATTCCTCTTTGCTGAAGCACTTTGGACCATTGCAACCATTTGCAATATTTCTGATTTCTGAGATTGAACTCTACAATCAAGTCCTAAAATCTTGGTGCTGTTGTATGCCAAGAATATTCGCATTGCATCTATTTTCTATAGGAGATTTTCTTGAATTGTGTTGGTTTTTTGGATCTGTTGCAAATGTATTAAGCACTGCCTTATTAGGTATGTGTGTTCCAAACGCAACATTCTCTTAGATTTATATGTATAGAGAATAGGCAATGAATAGACATGTCCCTTCATGGGACATGTCTATTAAGCCATGAATAAACATATCCCTTCATGGGACATGTCTATTTATTGATCAGATAATTAATAATAATAACAAATTTGATTTCATATATACATAGAAATTTTTTCTCATATAATAATGATCTTATATCTCAATATAATGAACACACACACACACACACAAAAATTATATCTCATATATAATTATACATAAGTTTGTCCGAGTAAAGCTATCAAACATCAATACTCCCTCTTAGCATAGAAGAATAAACAGATAAGAATAAATATTTCTCGAACATATTAGGCAATGAATAGACATGTCCCTTCATGGGACATGTCTATTAAGCCATGAATAAACATATCCCTTCATGGGACATGTCTATTTATTGATCAGATAATTAATAATAATAACAAATTTGATTTCATATATACATAGAAATTTTTTCTCATATAATAATGATCTTATATCTCAATATAATGAACACACACACACACACACAAAAATTATATCTCATATATAATTATACATAGGGTTGTCTGAGTAAAGCTATCAAACATCAATACTCCCTCTTAGCATAGAAGAATAAACAGATAAGAATAAATATTTCTTGAACATATTATTACAAATAACAATTTTAAAGATATCTCATTTGATAACACAGAAGATTTCCAGCATTTGATATCACATATTGGTTTTCGAGAATATCAACATATGATATTCACCAAGTACCCAAATAAGGTTTGATATTACATCCGATATCAAGAGTATTAGCCTCCTAGAATATCAATGATATTCACCATGTACCCAAATAAGGTCCGATATCATGAGTATTGGCCTCCTTGAATATCAATGATATTCATCAAGTACTCAAAAGATTTTGATATCACATCTGATATCAAGAGTATTGGCCTCCTGGAATATCAGTGATGTCCACCAAGTACTCTTTGAGTAATGGCCTTCCAGAATGTTGAGATGCAAGACACTCACCATATACTCAATTTGTTTGATCTCATGATACAAGTTATTGCAAGATTGTCACCTTACAGTAACTTTTGCAAATACAAGTGACATCATTTGGAAGTCGTCACTTCCTCCTATTGTATACAGGGGGTAGGCCCATTAAAATCATATAGCCATGAGGTATATTCATGGATCACAATCCTCTTGATTGGCACAATTTATTGATCACTGGAGAATTCATCTCAACATGGTTTACTCCCTCTGGATCAATAAGACTAAGATCACCAAAGGTTGACTGAATTGCATCCTCTATTTGCTCCTCTCTTTCAAGGTTGTCTCTAATGAAATGTTAGGCTCCCTTTGAATCTCAATTTCCCTCTTCATGCAATAACATTCTTGGAGGAAAAGATCAAGGCACATAGCTCTTATCGTATGTCTAGAAATAAAAGAATAAGAAAGAGACTAACGTAATTTTGTATTATGATCATTTCAATGTAATATAGATGAAGACCTAATATAAATATATACTTTGCACATATATATATATATATATATATATATATATATATATATATTCAAACTTCTAAGTATATATCTTTATTCTATATTTTCACATATTATTACTTATCAAATAACTAGATATGATCATAAAATTCTTATTCAAATAATGAGTAACTCATACATATTTAATAATAGTAATGAATACCAAATATGTATTTAAACATGTGTAATTATTGTAATAAACCGAAAAGTGGCTCATTTTCTCGAGTAAAATTCCAGTTCAGTGGTTTTGTTGGCAAAGGGATGGGTGTGGCTGTCTCCCATGCAAATAAAAGATATGTAAAAGAATAAGAAGAGTCTGATAAATCGGTTCTAAGATCAAAACAAAATGCTTATACTAGTGGACCCGGAAAATAAATAGTGAATTTACTCAGTGATTCATTTGCAACCTAGAAACATCCATTTTTACCTATAGTGGAAGATGAAGATGAAGTACTAATTTCTACTTGCAATAGAAGTTGATTAGACATGGCATTTAAAATGGAGGAACACTACAAGGATGAGGCAAATGGAGCTTTGGTATATAACCCCTAAATGTGCCAACTTAGATGCAATCATTTATGATCTTATTAAATTCACTATAGCTTATGATGATGAGTACATGTCTACACATGGTGCATCTAGTGGGTGTGGAATTGCTTTGGGTTCAAATGATCTTGAACTTGCTGCAGGTGGAGATGAATATACAACAAATGGTGATTTTTTTGATGATGCTTTTGATGGTTGAGGGATGATGATCTACATTTTGTAATTGTAATGAGTTTCTGATTTTCATTGGACACATGACCATAGACATGTATAGAATAGCTTATTTGGATGTTTGTGATCTATCAATTGGCATTTAATATTTATCTTTCGATTTTCTATTGGTCAATGATGAAGTATCATACTATCAAATGGTTTAATTTTGAACATTTTTTGTATATATATATATGCAAAATTGTTTTAAAAACACACATGCGCATACTCAAAGATATCCAAACCCTTCCAAAAAAAATCACATGTCCACATACCAGGTTGTTGTACCCGCATCCAGATCCGGATTTGAACTGGTAGCTTAGTTTTATTCACACATTTAGTGGCTGGTATGTTGTTGTATATTTTAGGTCCATATCGCTCTTTGTGAATGATTGTTGTAAAGTATTGCAGAATATTCAAATAAAGACCTCTCGGTGTCAGCATGTATTGTGTATTGTATAGTGGAAAGTGTTGTTTAATATGCAATTGAATGTATATATTCCTTCTAAATATCGTTTTGGTATTCTGTTAATAGCTTCAGTTATAATGAGACATAGCTACAATGCTTATCTGCATTTCCGAGTTAGCTTTCATATGCCTTCAGTTTTTAAATGAATACATATTTCCATTTTTTCCTTGACATGGAAAACTAAATAAAGAATCCATATAAGTGATGGTGTGTCTATGTTTGTTAACTTTTTAATTTCAATATTTAATATTATGTCAAACCCAATCTAGAACTAAGTTAATTTTTTGAATGTTTGAAAATGATATAAGTAGGGCAACGTAAAACAGTTTAATGCCCAAACTATATAGTCTAAATAAGAGTACTAATAGGCATCTGAGGAACTGATCTATTGATTAAAGTTTAAATGAATGCTGTCACATCTTTCACAAGGTTTGTATAGAAGTACCGAAAACATCATCATCCTCACCCAGACGAGAGCTATGGCAGAATCAAGACAAATAAGTGAGGATATCACTTATAAATCAAATTGATGAAGCTTGGAGTTGGAGAAAAACCTAGTAATGGGTATTTGCTCTGGTAACCTGTGTTGTTGGATAGGAGGATTAGAATGTTGCCGATCTCACATCAAAGAAGATCCTGCCTAGAATGTGTGGGGGATAGGAGCCCTTTAGAGAAACATAAAAAGTAGTGTTTCAGAAACTCTATTCTTTTACTATATAAACAGATAATTATCGATCCAAACAACAGCTAGTTTATATTCCATGTGGATATTGGTGTATATTATAAAAATTATTGATTTCAAAAATTAGAAACTTGGTCATTGAGTCTTAAGTGTTACATTGTAGACGATATCAACAATAAATTTGTATAATGGTTACATCAGGGTATTGTTGCATATGTAGCTCTTCATTTATCAATTAAACAACATGGATTGAAACGATCAGCAGTATTCACATTCAGTTTTATCCTCTCAATCAGCATGGAACTAAATAATGGCTTTGCTTATCTAATTGATTAGGAGCTTCATTCAATCAGTCAATATAAGAAACAAGTCTCTAATAAAGTTGATGGAAGTGTCGAACCCTGGGATGAAGCCTATTACACAGGCATGATGAAATCTTCTGCTTGCAATTTGGAATCTGCTGTAAGTTCATTTCTCACTCTTCTTGATTACTGAAAGGATCTTTGAATTCATAATATTTTGACAGTGAAGTGGTATTGAAGAGCATTATTTTTGTATCCATATTTCATATGTTAAAGATGACTTTTTAGCAGTATAATTTGGTTTGAAGTTATTGGGTATCCCTTTCCATTGACCATGACAAATCTTCTTTCTTGATCTGCAGGTAATTGCATCATATTTTCCTCTTTCACAGTGCTTAGAAGGACTTAACGTAATTGTAAGATCTTTGTTTGGTGCATCATTTGATCGTGTGCCCATCGCTCCAGGAGAGTCTTGGCATCCTGATGTGCAGAAATTGATACTTCATCATCCAATAGAGGTAAGAAGGTTACCCAAATCTTAAATATATTCAAATCACATAATTGTGCATTATGCTTTGATTTCGTAGCTATCATCACATCTTACAAAAAGAACTTATTGGACAAACAGTTCTTTTGATGATAACTGGTATCTTGACTAGAAAATCATCTATATAATATCACTATAGTTTAAGTTTGTTTTGTAATTAATTCCATCATACCAAAGAAGATCAACTGCAATAGTATCTGAAGTAATTGTAGAAAATATAGAATGATTAAAGATATCATAAATATGTGGTGTTCAATATAGTTTCTTGGTGTAGGGAAACTTTAATGCATAACACCCCTAATGTTTCAGAAAACTTGCAGTTTGAATGATAAGATTTATGTTTTTTCACTTACTAGTTAACACAATTGGTAAGAACTGAACCACAAGCTGTTAGATCATGTCATGTCCCCATTTTAAAATATAATTTTAATAAAAAAATTAAATAAAAAAAGATAAGAAAATCATATTTAAGTATACAATAAGAAATAAAAATTACATATATATTATATTATCAATAAAATAATATTTAGTATAATATTTAAAACAATTAATTAATATTAAATTTAATATGAATAAATTAATTAATGAGATTAAATAGAAAAGAATATTGTAGAAAGTATGTTATCTTTCTAAATAAGATTTAATAATAAATGATGATAAATACAAAATAGATAAGTAAGAAATAATATTATATAAAATAACTAAATCTAATAAAAAGTCAAGAAATGTAATAAAAAGATACGACTCTTTAAAATTAAGGTATAAAAGGGAGTAGAGTTCATTTTAAAGACTAAGAAGAAGAGAAGAAGGGAAGAGTTAAAGAAGGCTTATTAGAAGAGGAAGGAGAAGAAAACATGTGACTTTTTCAAATATTTTCAATGATGAAAGGAAGTGACTCTTTGAAACGGTTGTGATTATGAATGTTGTGACTCTTCAAAAATATTTTAATTATGAAGGGTTGTGACTTTTGAAAAGGATTCTGATTATGAAAGGTTGTGACTTTTTGATAGTATTGCGATTATGAAGTTTTGTGACTTTTTGGTAGTATTGTGGTTATGAAGTGTTGTGACTTTTCAAAGGATTTTGATCATGAAGTATTATGACTTTTCCAAAGGATTGTGATTAGGAAGGGTTGTGAATTATCAAAAGGATTGTGATTATGAAGGTTTGCAACTCTCTGAAAAGGACACCGATGATGAATAAAATATGGGAGGATTAAAAAACAATTATAGCTAATAGAGTTGAACTAGAAAACCATCAAAGTCGAGAAAGTAAAGAAACTAAACTAATATATATTAAATGTTGGGAATTGAAGTAATATATATACTATGAAGGATTATAAAATGAAAAACTAAAGGGAACCAGAGGTGTGTTCATTTAATACGTTTATTTCATAAATAAATATGAATCATTTGGTAGAGAAAATTATCAAGATCAAGGATTGAGATGTGAGCGTTATAGCTCTAATAGAAATCAAGTAAGAACTTGGTAGAGGGCATTCATTAGAATGTCGAGTTTCTTTTGAGAAAACTCAAAGATTAGAGGGCATTCTTGATTGAATGTCGGGATTCTAAATTGGAACCCAGAGAGAGATTTGTAGAGAATCTCTTAGAGACAATATATATTATAGTGGTTTATCATATGCATATATTAGAGACAAGAGGCTTGGTTAGAGGTGGGATCTCTACCAATTATGTATTGTTAATGAGTTTTCTCATTAATGGAGATCCTAGAGGCCTTAGAAGGTGCTCTTAACATGATGGTTTCCTAACTGAGAGTTTTTCTAATTAGAGGTTTAGGTAAATCTGAGTAGAGCCTCCTTTGAAGGTTTAGGTAGGTTTAGTATGGGAATTAATACTTAGGTGATTTAATAATATTCATCTTGTTAATTTGTAATAATTTTTTTATACTCATATATGTTTATGTTGTCTTTTCCATCTATTACATTTGTTACAGGTTTTAAGCATCAAATACTCAAGATTGGAGAAGGGACATTACAGATCGATACAAAATGCTCACAAGATTTAACATAGCAATGTTGGATTAAAACAAAGTATCAATTTTCTCAACAGTCTATGTTATGTAAAGGTTCTTAGAAAGGTTAGAGTTTCTTTAGACAATAACAAAAAAACCTAAAGGAGATATGACAGGATTAGGTTACTTTGAAGGTGAACCATCCAATGGAACAGAAATCACAGAGGAACAAGAGATCATGCAACAACCCAGTCAACCAGTAGATCAGATTAATCAAATATCAAATCAGTTTGAGCAATCTAGAGATCCAAGGAGACAGTTCAATGGAAAATGCTTTACATACAACAAATTTGGACACGTCAAGAAGGATTTTAAAGGTAATTCTAAACTTTTTTGTAGCTATTGTTTTAATAGCTTTTTTATGGACATAGATCTAGTGAATGTAGAAAATCTAATCAGAAATTAAATGTAAGAATGAATGAAAGGACTAACATTGCAGCTAGTAGACCTTTGGGAATGAATAATATCATTACAAATGGAGTTATGTGTTATAAGTGCAATAATTTTGGACATATCTCATGAGATTGCATACTTTAGATTAATAAATTTGGACCAAGATATGTAAATAGGGTTATGGCATGTCATATTTGCAATAACCTAGGTCACACGACAAGATTTTGCAGATTTAATGGTTTCAATAGCAAGATGATAATACCAAATACGAGAACAACCAATACAAGAGTGTTACATCCCAATTTTTGACCTAGCTTGGAATATAAACGTTGAGGTTCACATGAAGTCAGTTGGCAATTTAATTTGATATAATCTGGCGAAATGGTAAATTAGTTGGTCGTTATGATTTCAAGTGCAGATGACATGTTAGTTGATCGTTAATCGCGAATTCATGGAATTAGGATGAAAGGTTAATTGTTATGATTATTTATGGTTATATAATTTATAATTTAATTACGGAGAAAATTGTTGCAGGGAGCATGTCGAAGAGGTGGAAGCATTGTCAGAAAAGAATTAGGTAGGGTGTCACCATCACTGGGCAGACAGGTAGAGGACCTAGCGACTTGGAACAGAATACATCTGTGGAATCGCATGAGTATTTTAATAAATAGTTTAATTAAAATAATTGAGTTATTAATAATTAATTTAATTAAAATAATTAAATTATTTATAAAATGTATCTTAAAGGATTTTAAATTATCTTTTGTTGTAGTATTTTTAATAATTGTTTATAAATGTTCATCTAAATATAACCATGATTTGGCACTATTATCATTTAATAATTTTAATAGTTGTACTTTATAATAATGTTTGGATTATAATAATTGTAATTATTATACTCTTCGAATTTTAATCTTCCAATTCTTTCCAACTTCTTATTCTTTTCTTTTTAGCCAATTTAATTTTTGGAATCCGAATGGTCATCTTGAATTTTTTTTCATAGGAGTTTTCTTGTAATGGATGGAAGCCATAGAGTCGGGCTCTTATTATTTATTAATTAAGTGATGTTGCTTATTAGATTTTAATAATTAAAATAACTTTTAAAAAACCTTTTATCTTCTTTCCTTCTTTCTTTTTTCTATAGCCGATTGATTAAAGATTGGAGTGATATTTGTAACCGTAGGAAGCCATAGAGACAAGCTGCTTTTATATTATAGAAATTCTTAAGCCGTCTATGGCATTCCAATTACCTATAACGTTCAAGCCTTATTGGAAATGTATTCTGTCCCAATTCGAATCAATACCATCTTTACCACAGTTGACAGAGCTGAATTGGCAGATTTCGTAAGCACAAGATTACCCTCACTCATTTAATGGTGGAGTCACGTAAGACTTTTGATCTGTTTTATTTGCAAATCGAAATCATTTCTTATTCCATCAGTTCAGGTCGTAGTTTTAAAGCATGGGATAAATGATACTATTTTATGCATCAATCAGTCATACAAGTTTGTTGTTTCCTTATACAGTGGTTGATGTATAAAGTATGTCGTTTTTCTTGTAAAGTCTAACATATTCCTTATTAAGTTTGTCATCTTCCATAAAGAAATCTGCCGACTGCTATTAATGATAATTTAATGCCCATAAAGTTTGTTGACTTCTTTTTCTATATATATCCAGTTATATGAGAGTGGTGTGTGCAAGAGTGATTAGGTATTAAATACAGAGCTTCAGCATTGCAGATTTTGTATAATCAGTAGAGCTATATATATTTGTTTGTAGAAAAAAATATTGGTATCTTTTGTATAACCTATTAGTGTTGTGGCAGAGAATATATTGTGTGCCTTTGTAATGGGCACCCCTGAATGTCCCAAAAAACTAAAACAAATTGCTGAAACGAATTATGTCAAACAGTTTGCATTCAACCTCTTATTTCTCCGTTTAATGTTTTAAACCCCTTATAACTCCGAAAATCAAACTTTTTCGAGCGGTCCACCACCACATAGACGCAATCCCTTCCCTGCACTCATGGTAAACCAGTGATGAAGTCCATCGAAATACTTTCCCATTTCCTATCAGGAATGAGCAAGGGCTGTAATAAACTTGTAGGAAATGTGTGCTCTTCCTTATGCTGTTGACAAACCACACACTGCTTGACATACCTTTGAACATCATCCTTGAGCCCTTTCCATGAAAACCGCTCTCGGATCTGCCTATAGGTCTTGAAGACCCCCGGATGTCCAGCTGTGGGTGCATCATGAAATGCCTTCAGTATCGCCTCTCTCAAATGTGATGATGGAATCAAATAAACCCTGTCCTGAACTCTGATCAATCCATCTATCACCTCATAGTGATCATCCTGTATGGTACCTGAAATCAATCCAGAAGCCCAAGCATCTCCGACATACTCTGCTATAATCCGATCTCTCCAATCTCTTGAAATCTCTGCCAGAGCACATAAGTGAAGTCTCCGAGATAAGGCATCAGCCACCACATTTTTCTTAGCTTTGACAAACTCTATATCAAAGTCATAAGCCTGCAATTTAGTCACCCATTTTTGTTGCCGGTCTTTAAGATCATGCTGGCTCATGAAGTATTTAATACTGTTGTGATCAGTCTTGATCACAAAATGTCCACCTACCAAATATGATCGAACTTTGGCCAATGCATGCATTATGGCCAACATCTCCCGATCATAGACAGAATAACTCTTCTCAACTCCCCGGAGCTTCCTACTCTCGAATGCAATGGGATGCTTCTCCTGCATCAATACTGCTCCAATTCCATCACTTGATGCATCACAATGAAGCTCAAAAGGCTTCATGAAATCCTGTAGAGCTAGAACTGGACATGAAGACATTACCTGCTTGAAATGCTCAAAACACCTCTGTGCTGCTGCTGTCCACACGAAGGCTCCTTTTCTGGTAAGATCTGTCAAGGGTGTAGCAATCTGTGAGAATCCCTTAACAAACCTCCTATAAAAACCACATAAACCAAAGAATCCCTTAAGCTGTGTAAGGTTTGTGGGAGTAGGCCACTCTACAATAGCTCTAATCTTTTCGGGATCAACCCGAACGCCATCTGCACTAATGATATGCCCAAGGTAAAGGAGCTCAGTCATGCAAAACTCACATTTAGATTCCTTGGCATACAATGACTCTCTCTCCAGAATAGATAACAGCTCCTCCAGATGATGTAAGTGCTCCTCTCAGGTCTTACTGAAGACCAAGATGTCATCAAAGAAGATCAAGACAAATGTCCTCAGCTGCTTCCTGAATACCTGGTTCATACAACTCTGAAACGTAGCGGGTGCATTGGTTAGACCAAATAGCATAAACATGAACTCAAAGTGGCCATAGTGACATCGGAAGGCTGTTTTCTCAATGTCCTTTGCTCTCATCCTGATCTGATGGTATCCGGATCGCAAATCAATTTTGGTGAAGAAGCATGCCCCATGCAACTCATCAATCAGCTCATCAATTCTAGGAATGGGATACCTGTTGTTAATTGTTTTCTTATTCAGTGCCCTGTAATCGATGCACATGCGCATCGTCCCATCCTTCTTCTTTACCAATACTACTGCTGAAGCAAAGGGGCTCTTATTGGGCCTGATATGCCCCATCTCCAACAAATCCTTAATCGCCTTCTCTATCTCATCCTTGTGTTTCTTAGGATGACGATAGGGAGTAATCATAATTGGTTTGGCTCCCTCCTCGAACTCAATAACATGTTCCATCCCTGTGTCAGGAGGAACCCCATGAGGAATATCGCTAAATACTTTAGCCTGTCTATCAAGTATCTTCTGGATATTTGGTGGATGACTCTTTTCTTGTGACTCTGGTGAAGTTGGCATAATGTAGCACTCTGCTGCCTGCTGTAAGTCATCATGACGAAAAAGTCTCTGCATTCTCCTCAAGGACACTACTCTGCAACCTCCATTTGAAAGTCCTCTAAGTACCACAGTTTTGCCCTCATGCTGGAATCTCATCTCCAATTTCGTTAGGTTGAGTGTGAAGTCAACTAGTGAAGCCATCCATGTCATGCCAAGGATGACATCATAATCTCCCATGTCTACAACATAGAACTCATCCTCCAACTCGTAGCCATCTCCAAACCTGATGCGAAGATTAGATATCTTCCGAGTGCATAATAATTTATCACCGTTAGCCACCATGACTCTAAACCCATCATGCTCCTCTGTCTGTAACCCTCTCCTGGCTACCAACTGTGCATCTATGAAGTTATGTGTAGCCCCAGTGTCAATAAGAGATATCACTTTCTGCCCTTGGATAGTACCCCTGACCTTAAATGTGATTGCCTTTTGGGCCCCTGTCAAGCGTGCCAACGATCTATCATCCTTAGGAATGCTGCTTTCCTCTATAGTGTTACCCTCATCTAAATCGGAGTGCTGATCCTCCCCCTCTGACTCTGACTCTTCTGCTGAAAAATAATCCATTTGATTTGCCTTAGCCTTGAGAGAACATTTATGAGATAAGTCCCAAGGCTCTCTACAATGGAAGCACAACTTCTTGTTTCGAAGTTCATTCAAGGTTACATTGTCTAGTCCTTTTGATCCTTCTTTGGGTTTGCTATACTCTTTCTGAAACGGTTTTTTGTCTTTGTCCTTGTGGTAGGAAGAATCTGTTGAATGGTTTTTTCCTTTGTATATCGAAGGGGCTAAATCTCGTGCCTTTTTAGTTGCTTCAGCTAAGGTGAGTGGATCATGTCCCTTCACCCAACTTCGTAATGGATCAGCAAGACCATCACAAAATAACACCACCAATCTCCTAGGAGAGATATCAGTAACAAGTACAGACAAGCGCTGAAACTCGGCAATGTAAGCATCCACAGAACCTGACTGTTTTAACTGTGCTAGCTCCTTGAAATGTAACTCGGGATCCCTAGTGTCAAATCTCTAAATCAATGTTTCGGTGAATTCCTCATAGGATGTAATCTGATTATGCCCCAAAGTCACCATGCCATGATGCCACCATTCATGTGCAACGCCATCCAAATGCATAGCCGCATACTTGATAGCCTCCTCCTCAGGCATAGGATTTAGCTGCAAGTATGTATCTACGTTCTGCACCCAAGCTTGTGCAGTCATCTTCCCTGAAGCATCATAATAAGGTAAAGAAAGTTTTCCAATTTTCTTTCTCAGCTCAAAGTTTTGATTCCTCCCTCCTGCTCTAGGCATGTGTCTCATCCTCAAGTCCGTTTAATCTTTGAGGGAAATATCCGCTTGAAACTCCGGTCCACTAGCCCCCCAGTCCCTCCTGAACTGATCCTGTAACTCGGTAATCTGCGGTTCGTTTACTGGTTGAACCGGATCTTTGGGTGGGAAAGTGGGTAGAAGAGGTCTCGAGCTTGCAGTCCGCGCTGGGCGTGCAACATGTTTAAAGTTATCAACCTCATTCCCATTGTTGCCGTGTCCATTATTACCATTAATGTTATTCTCAGGACCATCGTTATTGCCTTGGCCTCCATGGTTATTGTTTCCCCCATTGTTATTGTTTCCCTCATTGTTATTGTTTCTATTGTTGGCATCACCTGGATTAATATTGACACCCATCTGTCTAGCCATGAGCTGCAACATCATGTCCATTCGCCTATTCTGCTCCTGCTGCATACGCTGCCCCTGCTCTAATGTATCCAGTAACTGTCTGAGCATTACCTCCCCCTGATCTGGACCGGCATTCCTACCTCCACTTAATCCTGTATTCCTGTCATCTCGATCACCCATATTGTTGTCTTGATCAAAGAATATTTCCTCTGTGTTTGTATGGCTGGATTCAATTTCCACCTGCACGGATGTACTAGACTGTTTGCTTTGCAAGTCTGAAATCCTATTTTGTCTTGCTTTGGTATCACGGAAATTATAAGGCCCCTGTCGCATGCTCAAACATAAATGCTTAGCCTGTGTTTTTATTTATTTATTTCTGATTTTAGTGTTTTGACATTTCGTCAGACACATTTCCCTCTATCCGGCTGTTCCAAATTCCCTATAAGACCTCCACAGGATGGCAGGACTTATAGCTCTGATACCACTGTAATGGGCACCCCTGAATGTCCCAAAAAACTAAACCAAATTGCTGAAAGGAATTATGTCAAATAGTTTGCATTCAACCTCTTATTTCTCCGTTTAATGTTTTAAACCCCTTATAACTCCGAAAATCAAACGTTTATTTGTTTGTTGTGTTTTGTGCATGGAATTGGTATCATACAACATAAACAAGAAAGAAACTACAATAATATGCAAAGTGGAAATGAACTGCTGCCAATAAAATGTTATTTTCAGAATTCATAAAACCAAATACATGGCAGATTTATCAACTCACTAATTACTTCAGCATTATTGACATAATACTCCAGCCCATGCTTTCGAACTTGCTGCTACAGTGCCACACGAAAAGTGTTGCTATAGTACTTTGTCCTTCAATCAGTCCACTACCTTCATAATATCATTCCCTCAAAGCGGCATAAGCGTCGGACAAGTAGTGAAGAAGATATGAGCAAATATCAAATCTGCCTGTAGCTGGAAATGCAACTAAACTGCCTGATAATGAAGCCGATAACAAAGAATTCCAAAGGCCAAACCCCAAGGGAATGACGTCTAGAATGTTACAAGAGAGGATAAATGTCTTCAAATGCCAAGAATGGAGCTGCAACTCACACACCAATTTCTTCTCATATTCAACCTGTCTAATGAAGCCACAAATGCTTCCTTTTATTCTATTTCCAAGGGTCCGCTCAACTCATATGGGCAATGTGGGATAAAAGGTGTGTAATATATAAAACATATATTAAAATACCCCTTATGTCTCCCTTGGGTACACATCCCCATAAAATAAATATTAAAGTAACACTTTAATATTTTACAATTAAATTAGACGTTACTTTAATAAAACTTCAGGCATTAAAATGTATTAGCAATCGGACTCCGAATAATGTGAGTGATAGCTCATTGGAAAGCTCTCACTGAGGATTATCAAATCCAATCACCAAAATTGACCTGCACTATGTCCTGCCGACTTACTAAAAATAGTAAGTATGCCTGAAATTGAGTAAATCAACTTCGTTTTGGCCCAAACTGGAAATGACTAGGCCAAAACACTCTAAGATCCCATTAAACCCTTCGTTAGCCCTCGGGACCATGTAGAACAAGGCTAACCCACACACACTTAGTCAACTGCTAAAATGGGGACATTACAGCCTTCAAGATTAATTGTGAGTGCATTATGTTGATCATTTCTAGTTTGCAAAGCTGTATATGATATTGAGCCGGAAGTTTAGTGGAGAGTATAGTTAATTATGTATTCTTGTTTTACAATGATAAATCATTATCTGATCTCCTATATATTTTATTTGATACTTTTAAATCTTCTTAGATGGTTAAGACTGAAGTGTTAAGGTTAATCTTTTATTCCATCTGCTGAAATATGAAATATGTATGATTTCTTATCAACTTAACAATAGTAACTCTGAGACCTCAATAATAAATCAATCTTTAGAAAACAGAGATAACCATGTCTATTAGAAAGTATCCAAATGATGCAAGTTTTAAAACATATTGCCCAGCATGAATTAGAACATTTTGACACTGAGGAAATTCACCGGCAAGAATGCCAACAATGGTGAACAGGTGGAGTTAAAAAGAAATTGGTTATGATTAATTTAATTAGGTAAACATTCAATTTAAAATCTTTTAATCACAGATTGTGAGGTGTTGGATGCATAAAATCTTCTTGAATAATTGTTAGACCTGTCTGCTCTGAGAACTCTAGATACCTGGGACTCACCCGACTGTGTAGCCAAGAAGATGGGTGATGAGGTGTGAGAAAAGAATCATCAATAATAAGAACTAGTATTATCAGTTATGACATTTCAATATTTATCATTTAATATATAGCTCATGCATATTCCTGTTATGCTGATCTCCTACTGCCAAGTCGTATGGCGTGTTATATATCATGATGCCCAGTGGATGGAATGATGTTCCTAGTTAATTCCGGGTAGGGAGGGCCTTTCTTGTTAGATATTGTGTGGGGATATATTGTGGTCCGAGGTTGGGTGGTAAAGCCCTTGACAATGTTTCACTTCTCTAAAGAAGTCGGACAGGCGTTAGATAGAGATAAGCTATGCATTCCTATGTTAATTGGAACCAAGTATTATCATTTTTATTTATGAAGAGGTAAGATTGAAATGAGTTGAATTCATTGTTATCATTAGTTTACGCCTGGATTGATTTGTGAATATTTTTCATTTATATGGATAATGAATATAAGTATTAACTAATCTTGAGAAATTGTCACAGATAAGTAATCGAAAGAAAAAGAAATCTGAAGCCTAATTGATTGGGTGATAGCTGGAAACTTAAATGATGCAGTGAAATTGGAAGCCCTAGTTGAATCCGTCGTCGCTGAAGCCCTAGTTGAATCCGTCGTCGCTGAAGCCCTAAATTGAATCAATGGTCGCGGAGGCCCTAAAACGAATCTGTGGTATTTGAAGCCCTAAGTGAGATAGCGGTATTAGAAGCCCTAAATGAACCGAAGGTAAACAATGCCTTAATTGATACAGTGGTATGCGATGCCCTAAATTAAGATAATATAAGTATTTAATTTGATTTTAAGATAGCGGTTTTTTAGATGATAGTTGTCATATGAAATTGTTAGGGTGGTTGCAGAGGCATCCTTAGATGATTTTCAGTCTCAGTTTTTCCCCCCTATGTGATAACAATTTCTGAAGTAATTTCATATAATGGTATTTTAAGATTATAGTTAAGAATTTTTGTTCAACTAATTTTAACGATAAATCTTCTTGACATGAACATGAATGATGTAACTGCCTTCCTATGAAATCGAAGTTATAATTGTATTCCTTGAGTTTTTTTTGAATGTTAAATTAGACCTGAGAAAACTGGATTTTACAAAGAGGAAAAATGAACAATATGAGAAGATATCAGAATGTGGATAAGAGACAAGTAGAGAGCATTGTTAAAACATTTGTGAAGGAAGGAACACCAACAGACACAAAGTTATGGGTAGAGAAGTCAAAAGAATCATCAGAGAAGAAATTGGGACCAACACCAAGTATTGAACCCTCTACATCTTCATTAGCTATCATTGTTTAAGCCTAAACATAGGATATTAATTAGAAATCTATCAAACCACTGATTGGTGGAAATGAGTTCCGCACAGTAATCTGTAGCGTGAAATGATGATCAAGAATCTAACTCTAAGACCGCATAAGCTAATATGGAGTATACGACGTTTTGTAAAGAATTGAAGGTTATTGCAATTACAATAGACTTTTTGGTGAATATCCTAAACACGATTAATGCAGATTCAATTTGAGGAAGATTGAAGGGTTAGAATGCAGTTGATTACTCGCTATTTGACCGTTAAGCAAAAGTAGAGAGCTAGCAAAGAGATTTGAAGGCAAACTAAAGTGTTTGGAGGTGAATTTGTGGATGCCCTAGTTGTGTATCTGAAAGGTAATCATCATCTTTGCGAGATCACTTTGAGCTTTGAATTTGAAAGGTTAGACACTATGACAACTCCAGTAGTATGTGATGTAAAGGAAAGACCCAAATTTGATGAAGCCTAAATCTGTTGGAATTTCAATTTGTGAACCTAAGGTATTGTCTGGTGATGATAAAGGTGTTGACAATTTGTTAACACAGCTTAGGAACATGATGCCTTCATAGCAGGAATATCAGTCACTTTGGATACATCAATTGATGAAGACCCTTTCAAAGATTAGTCAAACATTGATGTTGGCGATTTGGATGAGGTTGAAAACTTAATGCAAGGGGCTGTAGGAATAATTGAGGATATCAAAGATGACAGTAGTGAACATGAAGAACAAGAAGAGCATGTTGTGCAAGAGATAAAACAAGAATACAAAAATTAGAAGGATTCACAAGACATAATTATTGATACACAACAAGAAGACGTTATATTAGAAGCAAATTATACATCTGAGCAAGAAAAAGGTGATTTACATGATCAAAACATTCTGTGAGTTGAGGACAATGTCAAGGATGTAATGCCACCTGCGGTAAAAACAGTATCTGACAACACAGAAAAAGACACAAGTGCAGAGGTAGAGAAGAGGTCAAAGGAAACTAATCAGAATATTTAGACTATAATGAAGACACCTACAAAGTCAGTAGACAAAAGGAAAGAAGTAGCTAATATGCCTGAACCTACATTGGAAACCTTCTTGGCTAGTCCTAGCATTGGAGGAGACCTTACAAACTTGACAAAAGAAAACGTGGATCCAATAATTTATATGCAACTATCGTCTTTTGCATGCACTAAGGCCGTTGAGGAGTCAAGAAAGACTTTAGAAAACATTCCCATTTTTATTACAATTTGCAGAACATGACAAGGAGAAGAAATTGGAAAAGATAATTGAAGAATTTGATGCCCATTATTCTACGCTTGAAGAATCTACTAAAGCAAAAGTACAAGAGAGCATGAAGGAATTTTTTTTCATCAAGTAAGAAGCAACATTGAGAATGATATGCTAGCGATTGACAATTACATAAAGGACATCATAAAATGCATCTTAGAAGGCAAGAAAGTCTATATTGAATGTGTTAAGGACACAATAGAGGTCACCAAAGCAATTAGAGAGAAGGAAGAAGAATTAGAAAAGATTGTAGATGAAATGAAAGACAATGATCTAAGTATTATTGAAGCTGATCAAAGATTAGTCAAGCATATCTTGCATTGCAAGTTTTGAAGAATGACAGAGACAATATTATTGGCAAGTTTAACTCTTTTAGAAACCATTTGACACCAAAGATAGACTTGGTACAAAAGCAATTAAACACTCTATAGGAGGCAAAAGGATCTTATGAGAATTTTATTCCCATGGATCTTACTAGAGTTGAGGTTGGAACTTATGGCATCTCTGTGGTAATTCATTTTGGAGAGACAATTACGTCTACATGGGATGTACAGTTTGCAGCCTTGAAGACCAACTTTGCAGACTATGCGACACTATTGGCAAGGCACCTAGTTTAAAGAACCAAAATTTCACACATACATAACAAATTTTGTCTCACCTTTGTCATTCATGTCAAAGGGGGAGGGATTTAGTGAAAAATTATGAGTATGGAGGCGAAGGACTCAGTGAAATTTTGTGAGTATGAGAAGTATGTATAAATTGCCTAGTATATTCTAAGGGGGAGCACTTATAGTATAACAATGTATGTATACTATATGGTTAGATGGAATATAATGATGATCCACATTTTGAAATTTTGTATTGGCCACTTAGTTTTGAAGTTTTATGAAGTTTTAAAATTTTGAAGAAGTATATTATCTATACTTAGCCAATTTTTCCCTATGTTGCCATCAATGCCAAATGAGGAGATTGTTGGCAATTTGGCTAAGGATAGTTGATAGGTGTTGTCATTGGCAACATTATGCAGTATTAAGGTCGCTAAAGACAAAAGTTAAGTTTAGTATGAGGTTACTTAGAAATTTGTCTAAGACAGGGTTACAATACACAGACATAAAATTTTGTTCAGTGAGCTTCACAGAAGACTGATATGGTTAAGCAAGCTTAAGGGAAGTTAGTTTGGACATCTTAGAAGATGTATGCGAGGCCACTAAATCTCATGTTGAGATTTGAATATGGTTTGATAAGATTTCCACTAACACGTTTGTTATCGTAGAAATAGGGCAGTTGACAGAGAATTGACATTTTGGTCAAGGAATTGTTTTGACTTGTCAAAACAACAACTTGACAAGGTAGGGATGACATCCTAGATCTTAACCCTCATGCGACATAATATAAGGTCAAGTTTTGGTAAAGTGTGAAGAAGGTTCAGGCCGATAATTAAAGTTTTTAGTATAAAGGAAGAACCTTTTGATTAAACAAAGTATACAATTGTATTGTAACGATGTAATTGTATTATGCACACTCTATTGATTCTGGATAGACGCGAAATTGAGGATCAGAGCAGAGAAGCCAGTTGTATGAAAGTGTAGTATGCAAGAGACTACATGGATTAATCAGATATTAGAGATATCAGCACAGTCAAGGTTTTGGTACTTACCTATAAAACTTGTAAACTTGTATGTACTTGTTTCGGCAATGAGCTCAGCTTGTAATTTGTATATTGTACTTCGAACTCCTAACACGGTGGAGGTTTCTAACAAGACGCAGTCCTCTAACAAGGACAAATACACTATATGCATGTAATAGAGTCCTAATAGGGTCAATATCTTTCACAATATACTTTTGATTAGTGGATCATTTTGTGGGTACCATCCCCACCAAGGTTTTCCCTTGGCCAGGGTTTCCCAAGTTAACAAAATATGGTGTTATGAGTTTTTTTATGTATTGCATGATTTTACTTTTCAGCTTACTCATATATGCAAGTTAAAGGATTGTAAATGATATCCATGGTTGGGCAAAAAGTTGTTTAAAATGCAGAACTGATTCATTGCCGCTCTCTAAGTTATATTGGTGGACTTTACTTTCTAATATCATGGTGCTTCTAAATGCCATAATGGAGAGCAAATGAGAAAAGAGTAGCTGAAAAGAAAATCTGACAAAGAGTGGTTGAATGGTTTCCAACGAGCTTCTTGGCTTCGTCACGGATCTGACTAACGTGTAATGGCTTTTGGCCATCTTTTAGATACATCTGCACCAAAATCCACATCCAAAAGCCTTTATTTTCATCTCTAGGCTAAGCCCAGATGCATCGGTATCGTAGATGAGAGCTAATAATAATTTATAAGATAAATTAATAAAATGAACAATCTATAATATAATTCATTACTAAAATTAGTTAATAATATCGTAACATCGATTTAGTATTATATACTTATATATTTATATATATGTATATATTGCGATACAAATAGATAATAAAAATAAAAACAAATAATAGTTAATTGTGAATAAATAGTAATAATCATCAATGATAATATAAATTAAAGAGATTAAGGGTTGCGACCAAGAGGACTAGTCATGACGTCCCCATACTGGTGTCTATGGTATAACTCAAGGATATCACCAAAAAAACAAGGGGGGTATCAAAGACACACATGTGAACAAAGCCAGTACAAGTCAACACCAACCATTGACGGGTAGAATAGTAGAGACAATTCATATTTTGAAGAAATAAATAGAACTCAATGGACAGCTAGCAGTGAAGACAATTAAGGCATGTGTGATATAAATGTGGGAATATCATAGACAAAGGAAGAGAGAGATAGAAGGAACACTATCATTGGTGATGGACACATATATTGTTATACCTTATAGAATGGCTAGGAGGAGAATGATACCGTCAACAGCATAAACATCAAATCCCATCAACATCAACTTAGCAAAGACATCTCTAGAGTCAAATATCCATGACCCAAAATGTAATGTCCAGGCAACATGGATGGGATATTGGAAATTAATATGGATGGATATTTAACAGATTCCCTTCTATATTCTAAGAAATTGCTGACGGACAGCGAATACATCACCAAGATGTATAGATACAATAAATATATTGATTGGGATCCGCACAATTCTTAATACAACTACTATGACTGATGAAATTAGAAAATAGACTTGGCATCATGATAGTGGTTATGGAAAGGCTGGAGATAATCATATTGTTAATTGTTGACATCAGACCTAACATGGTCAGCCACAAAATGACAATAAACTACCTTAACTCTAATACAGGGAAGATGCATCAAAGACAAATATAGAGCCTGAAAAAGTAATGAAGATTGAAATAAGAAGCAACATTATAGAAGTCATAAGTATATGCTATAGAATCCAAAACTAAGAAAATAAAAAACATGAATATTAGATCTAAGCAAGACACTCTAAGAGTAGAATGAAATTAGGGGGAAGGAAATTATTTTTAATTGGTGGGAACATGTGAACCATATTAATGACAGTAGACTAAGTAGAATTGATCTCAACCATTATTATAAGAAGACAAGTTTCAGAATATAAGATAAAATATATCATTGGAAACTTATCACTTATTTGTCCTCTCTTGGATATGATCGAATTAGAGGAAGCTCTTGAGAATCAAGATAATTTCAAATAAGTCTTGTCCTATTTTGTTGGTGTTTTAAAATGCACTAAAACTACTAAGCGACAAAATGCTTAATACCAAAATGACAGTACAAACACAATCTAAAGACTAGCCAATTCTTATTAACAATTGTATATGCAAACTATTTGGACCCAACTTCAACAAAATCACAGACGGTTTTCTACTCTTTTGGCTCTGCAAAACCAGGATGGGTGTACCCAGGGATGATTCAAAACTGGAACAACTGTATGAGGATTATTTTTAGTTTCGTTCTGATTCTCATTTCAAAATCCTCAGACATATACATAATTCTTTACTAATTTGATAAATACATCCCATAAAACAGATATGGCCAAGAATTCTTCTATAGATCTGCGGATGTTCTAGACAATAGTGGCTAACTGAAGCTAAAACATTCCATGCAGACAAGTGCTGGCCAACTTTGAAGATCTACAGAAAATAAAAGTAAAATTTGATTTGATGTTGTATTTTGATAATTATTTATGATCTATTTCTCCTTCAGCTGAATCAATTTTGATCAGTGCCTAATCCATTGGGATTCAGAGTCTATAGCAAGTTCTCAGATCTAGTTTGTTGCCTTACAACAACTTCTATCAGCAATTCTTATCAGAATTCATCATTCAAAATCCTTCCCACTACTAAGGAAACCTTATCACATTTATCAAAGCTTTTATTTAATCCATTGAATTAACAACAGTGATAAATAGATATACAACCTAAATAAATTGCATTCAATTGCACAAGCCTTTACTTATACAATATCAAGACAACCAAGTAATTGAAAGGAGACAAGATTCATAAAGAATAATATGGGGACAGTTCACAATTTTGTATTCATCTTCTTTGAAAATGGTATATCATTTACAATAGACTCAGAATGACCTTCAGAAACAAACACAACTCATTCTATATTCATGTATTCTTAGAGAATTGACAGAGAAAATGCATCATAAACTTGCTTTCAAAATTTGGACCAAAAACTGACTAAGCCTAGTACTTAGAAAAATAGAATTCGGACCATTCTTTAGCCTTGGGATCTCACTTAAATAGTGTGAGATGCAACAAGCTTCAGGCTAAAGACAAAAATGACAGGTGTCCTTTAAAAGACACTTACATATACTTCTGTCATAAAAGACAAAAACAAATAACAGAAAGGCTTATTACATCAAACATTCCTTGGTGGGTCCCTTTCTGTTATGCTTCTCAGTTGTTGAGACAAGAAAATATTATCTGATTTTACAATCATTCTTCATCGTCGAAGTACATAGTCATGAGGTCTGAAAGTGATGTATCATCTTCAGTTACCTGCAAACTTACTTTAACCTAGGGATTTTCCATGTCTTCATTACTAACTACAAGGGTTACTTTTACTTTTGCATCTTCCTCTTCATCTTCTCCTGACATCTGTTCTATAAACTGATTTTTCCATTTATTATAGGCAGCATCATCTGGCCAATCAAAATTTAGAGCCTCTCTTTGTACAACTAGTAAAGAATTTGCAATTTCTTCTAAATCATCAAGCTCTTTTCTGATGTCATTATAATATAACTGTATCTTTACCAATTCTTCATTTGTCCTTGCCCAAAACCAGTGGCTAGTTTCACTCATGATGTTTCTAATCCTTTCATCAAATATTTCATCTAACTCCTTTTTCCACTTTTCTTTTTCCTTTATTGTATCAACAGATTCTGCAACTCATGTAATTTGGTGTTTTCTTCTTCAAAGTCTTCTGCAGTATAGAATTGGGGCCTTTCAGGGGTGTCTGGTATTTCAATAATAGGGGTTGCTCCAACAAATGACTGTGAAGGGTATGCAATTCTAGGTGCACTGGATTCTCCCACCTTTCTTTTCCCAAGTATCTTCTCCATTTGAGATACCTTGTTTTTAAGTGACTGTATCTGTATACCTCTTTCCTCATATGCTTTTAAGACTTCTTCAAACCTAGCATTGAGTTGGGTAAACTTATCTTCTTCCTGGCCAAATACAACACCACCCAATTTTAGCACTTCTGAGGCCATTCCCATTACTTGTTTACTAGTTACCTCACTAGCCCTATATACTGTCAATGTACCAGTATGCTCTGCAGCAGGAAACTCATGCATCTTGGTATTTTCCCTCTTATCTATGAACCATATAACAAGGGCTTGGTGGTCATCACTAAATTTGACCCCTCTATGGGCTTGTAGTACTTCTTCAGCAGTTGTTAGTTGAACATCCTTCTGCTTTCTTACTGAATCAAAAACAATAGCATTTGCTATATCCCATTCCGGCAGAAGGAGGACTCCTGATTGTCTAACTATTTGCCTCCCGGCTTCAGGAGTAAACTGGGCAAAATCATTCAAAAATTTTGACTTTACCTCTTCTTTAATAACCAGGTCGGGTTTATCTGGTTGCTCAGCCTTTGATCTTCTCACAGGCTTTCTCAAAATTTTTCATATTTAATCTCCACAAAAACTGTGCAAAGGCTCTAGATCTTACAAAATTTTCATCATTAATAAATCTTTCAGAAGCCTGGGCAACGATTGGGTCAATCTCCTTACCTTGGTAATCAGCAATGGTTAGGTCCAAGGAAGGTATAGGAGGTTCTTGTGGTTCTCCAATATCCAGGGCTGTAGAAGTGACAATCACATCCCCTTCTCCACCCATTTGTCTAAGCTGTTCCCTTAGAGATGCCTCATCATCTATCTGGATTGGGGACTGGCTTGGGGAGTATTGTTCTTTTTGAGAAGAAGAAGACCCCTGCTCAAATTTTTTTTCTTTTTGGAGAGCTGGCTGCAGATGGACTTCTTGACCTTGATTTCTTATGAGGGGGTTCCTGTTGCACATTTTGAGTCATGACATAACCTGCCCTTTTCTGCAATGTATATTGGCCAGGAGCTACCATATTTCTACTGCTTATTCTTCTTTGTATTTTTGCTACCTTGTCTGGATGTGCTTCAACAAACGTAGCTTTCTTTTCATTCATGGTTTGAATTATTACGGCAAAATTATTCATTAATGCCTGTATTTTGGCTCCCCAATATTTCTTATCTTTCAATGGGTCATACTGGGGGTCAAAAGCATTAATGAATTCCAGGGTTTTACTGAAAACTATCCATTTCTCTTTCCTCAATTCTTGCTCTTGCAATGTGAAGATGTTTATGATTATATCTTCTGGATAGTAAACCTGATGTACCATACGGGAAGCTCTCACCCTTTCTCTGAATAGGTCATAGAATCCTTCAGGGTCAATGAATCGGGTGTGAGACTCTGCCATGTTGTACCTATCCAAAAACAAATTTAAGTGCTTCCACCCCTTTTTTACAAAGACAAAATCATGCACCACAGTAACCATTGGAAAGAAAGTGCCCTTCTTAACCAATTCCCTCTCATCTATGGTACCTATC
This sequence comes from Cupressus sempervirens, assembly GCA_028749045.1. Taxonomy (NCBI): domain Eukaryota; kingdom Viridiplantae; phylum Streptophyta; class Pinopsida; order Cupressales; family Cupressaceae; genus Cupressus; species Cupressus sempervirens. Next base: position 256,663,477 of record CM053786.1, on the reverse strand, counting down.
TGCGATAAGAGCTCAGCAATCCCTATCTTCAAAGGCACATGAAACGGTAGCACATGAGGTTTTCCCAAAAAACCATAAACTCTTATTACTGTTGAAACATTGTAGGGAATTATATCCCCCCAGTTATGACTGACAAGTAGCCCTTTAGCATGGTCCTTTGGGTCTGACCAATTCTAATAATGCTTGTGGGATTCTAGGGCTATCTCCTCTTAAAAGCAGTCTAAGCTTGGATGCAAAATACCTGTCAAATCTTACATAGCTAGCATCTGTGGCTTCTGAAGTCATATCCACACTCCACATCTGTACTGGATTCCTCTCTCCATCTTTTGTTGTTTCCAACTCCATACCCTTGGAAAAGAAAGTATATCCTTTGTATAAGCATACATGCATCATCAATGAATACCAATAGAATGGTTTGTTTACTTTTCCCTTTTCTATTCCAACCAAACCATTGTGAATCTCTTTTGCTAAAAAGGTGGCAAAATCCAGAATGGTACTCATTCCAAATTGAAGGGTTTGAGCAATTACGATGACAACAGAACCTGGAATTTGATCACCTTCATCTATCCCAAAGATCTTGCAAAGAGAAAAATACAGTGCTTGGGCTCTCAAGTTGAAATGTCTTCTCAATAATGGCTCTGGGGTACTGGCTGTAATCATAGGAAAATTACCGACCTTGGCAGCATGCTCCTATAGTGGCCCTGTTCTCAAGTACATTCGTTGTGCATCATATCTGGCTTGCAAATCATCCATATCAATGATTTCATGCACAACATGGTTAGGGTTAAGGTTGAAAACCTCACTGAACAACTCAGGGCAAACCCTAAAAAGATTGACTCCAGAATGATTTTTTACCCATCCCGTGATAGGATCATACTTCTTTGCCAGGTCCATCAATAAATCACTATCAAAGGAAACAGTGGGGACTATTAATTTTCCAATATCAAATTCCCAAACATTGCTCATAGGAGTGTCCAGTTTTCGCTCTAAAAACCATTTCTTAAACAACTCCAGACCTCCCATGGAAACTTGGGCATCCCTTATCCAATTAGTTTTGTCATAAAAGCCTTCCGCTACAACTATTCTAGGATTTTTTGGAATGAGTTCCCTTCCCTTAGTTAATTCATGCACTGATAAGGGGAATTGTTCAAGAAAATCATCATGCAGAGAACGTTTTAAATAATCCTTTTGACTAGTAAACTCTTTTCGGGGAGGCATTTTGAATGAACCCTAGGAAATTCACAACAATAGATGCTTCAAATTTACTTAGAACATCACAGAGCACTTACCCGCCAGAATTCGCACTTTTGCACTATATGATGTCTGCTGCAATTTTACTGGAGTAAAAACCAAGAATTTCTGTGCCCTAGGTTTGAAATCTTGAATGACTTGATGTTCTTTCTGCACTTCGATGGTTCATTAAATGTGAAATCGTGGGCTCTTTTCATAAATTAAAACCGCACGCACAAGTTTTGAATCACATTTACTCTCAGTAACCGTTGCCTGCAATTTGCATTCAAGTTTGAATCCCATCCATAGATTTTATCGGATCGGACGGATCTAATTTAAAAATAACAAGCTTTACGGTTTTTAGAAAAGTGCTACGTGTCACAAATGCGCTTCCCCGCATTACTTAAAAACCTACAACTTCATAATGCGGGGATGCGCCGTCCGTTGATCAGAAAAAGATCAACGATCAGACTAATCCACTTTTTATTAACAACCAGCTAATTGAGCTGACCAATAAGAAACCGCCATATGAGCTCATACTGTCTGACAACATTCCACGCCAGTAGATCCCGTATCTTCTTTTGAGCAAGCAAGTAATTGACATCATCTAGTCCACGTGTCGCAAATGCGCTTCTCTGCATTGCTTAAAATCCTTCATCTTCATAATGCGGGGATGCGCTGGCCCTTGATCTTCGAAAGATCAACAGCGATACTAACTCCACCCTGCTGGGCATCTAAGCAAAACTTTGACGTCACGACGGACACGTGTCTGCAGGGCGCATCCCCGCTTTGTTTAAACTTCACACAAATGCAAAATGCGGGGACGCACTGTTCGTTGATTAAGACAAGATCGACGATCAGAAACAGTCCTTTATTTCATGCTTGTATTAGGCACTTGGGCCAATGATATGACTATTGTTAACCCGCGTGTTCTGACTGTTGCATTTATTTCTGACACCTTTCTGACCCACATGGATGAGTAGTTCCAACTAAGCACAATTGTCAGATCCTATGGCGTGACTTCTGCATTCTTCATAGTTTGGCCCCACTGTGACACGCATCACAAATGCGCTTCCCCGCTTTACTTAAATTCTTACATCTTCATAATGCGGGGATGCGCTAACCGTAGATCTTCAAAAGATCTACGATTGTTAAGATCTCACTTCCATTCAGCGGCCAAAATCCTCTAGTGCACATTTGGCAGTACACATCATCCATCTTTTACAGTGTAACACACTTAATCAGAAATACCCGACCCCACTGTGCCACGTGTCGCAAATGCGCTTCCTCGCATTCTTAAAAACCTTCATCTTCATAATGCGGGGATGCGCTAGCCCTTTATCTTTGATAGATCAACTGTGTTTGAAACAACTCTTCAACCTGGCGTTCTAAAAGGAATCTCGCAAATAAAAGCACATGAAAGGTTTATCACAAGGATTAAAAAATATTCTGATGCGAACAAAACATTAGGATGAAACATCCCGCCAAGATACTTGAAGAAAACCCCCCTTGTTTTTTGAAATTTGAAAATTAGGGCAACATAAAACCAAGGTATAAGGGTTTTTTACGCACTTAGGGCCTTTTTATGGATAATTTGAAAGCCAAACCCTGAGAATTTAAAGGGAATATACAACTTACAGAACAGGGCATAATTAGGGTAATCTAATAATTTTCAGAATTTCACACAATAAAACCCTAGTCTGCAAGAAACAAAGACTTAACTGATTTTTCATCTAAATAACAGAATTTTTCTATACTGTGAAAAATCACACCAACATATTTAATTTAGACTTTTGGTGCTCTAAATTAATATATAAGATCAAGTCGTCTTAGTATATATCAAATTGTCCTAAATTTCCAAGCCATTCTAGCAAGGGACATTACACTGGGTTATCTGTCTTACTAGTTAGCAGCAGACCTTGCAATGTCAGGTGTTTATTGACTAATACTATATATTCCCCTAACAGAACATGGTAATTGCCGTCAGCTTGAAGCTAACAAAACTCATCACTGTGTTGCATTTAAATCTTCATCAGACATTATGTTTAAGACCTGTTTTAATGCTGCCAAAGACAGGAATATCTTGACTTAAATTTTAGTTAAGATTGGCTGTAATAGTTTTTGAAGTAGGGTATGAAATTAAAATTAGCTCCATTGTGTAAAAGGAGCAATTGACGAACTGGTATTTCAAGCACAATCAGTGAGGGAAGCATAATGCTTGCCCCCATGCTAAGACTCTAGTGAAAGAAACAAAGTTGAACAACAGAAAAAGGATTTGAAAAAGACAGCACATTAGCTCAAATTTTTCTATGTTAAAAACGGGTTGGTGCTTCGATGACGTAGCCCTTAAAATTAACTGCAAAAGGTTCAACGTTTGATATGTTTTGCTTTTGGAGGGAAACAAATTGATTCTGGTGATTTTTAATATAGCATAACTTAGGTGTACAATCTCTATTTCTGGTACTCAGGTGCGTGGACTCTTGGAGAATCAAAATTTACCATAGTGACAGTTATTGGGTATTTTCTGAGTAAAGGTTGTGTGATTAACTGGAATCTCTTATATTGTACTCAACCAAACAGCTTGTGATTATCCGAAAACATCAGTGTGAAAGCTCTGTCCTTTTCGCTAAGAAAAAGAAGAAACAACTGTCAAAGATGTTAAAACTATTCTGTCTTTATCTGCTGTATTTTTAGTGCAATTTGGAATGTTAAATGAGCCTTCAATAGAATCTTTGGTTTTTGATTTGCTATTTGTGCAGAAAGGAATTGTTTCTCCAGTATTGCATGCTTTCATCTCATATGTGTTCTTATTATGTGATCACATAATTTAATGTTTGCAGGGGGATCTGGGATGCATGTATCTGGATTTGTATGTTCGGAAAGGGAAGTATCCAGGGTGTGCACATTTTGCAATCAAAGGCGGGAGACATGTTTCTGAAACAGAGTATCAACTCCCTGTAAGATATGTATTTTTAGTTAATATCTACATCATTTAGTGCTTGGTTATACTTGAGGATGTGTTCGTTAATATAGACATCATTTAGTGCTTGGCTATACTTGAGGATGTGTTTGTTAATATCAACATCATTTAGAGCTTGTCTCTACTTTAGGATGTGATTTACACTAGATAATATAAAAGGAAATGCCAAAGAATTAGATTTGTATGTATATAGGTTCCTTGTTGAAAACATAATGATGTATCATGAAAATAATTGTCACTTACTGATGAAAGTCAACAGTTGTCTTGAATTCTGGGTAGATCTCGATTGGATATTTTATGATTATCTTCTTGCTACAAATTGTAATTGTGGAATTTGGCTTCAAGTCTGCGAGGGAGATGACTCTTCAAGTTCTTGCACAGATACAGAAAAATAATTTTAAATATTAAAAAAGTAGATTCTATTCGCAATCATTTACAAGTTGAACTCATTGCATATGATGAGTATTTGTTTGTTGTAATTATATATGTTAGATTCTGTAATGTTCCATCTCAGATCTGGCACTTCACGAGCACGACTTCCATTGTAGAACACCTTCAACCCATAAAACTTTCACTGTACAACCCTTCACTTCCATCAGACCATAATCCACCCATATGACTAGTACAACAACTCAACCCACACGGTCAACTTCTACTTGCACGACACTTAATTGGCACTTGGCGCTCAGGAGTTGTGCTTGGCTTTTGGCAGCTTGCGCTTGGCATTGGACACTTGGTGTTTTGCACTTAGCACTTTGCATTTGGCGATTGGCACTTAACACTTTGCATTTGGCGATTGGCGCTTAGCATTTGGCACACCTCGCCAGTACCAAACAACACACCTCAATATTATAGACACTTCCAACGTTAATTTCCAATCTGTGGATGACTTGGTGGAAATGTTGAATAATACTCTCCTTGGTGAAGAAGAAGAAATCATGTGCAGATTTCTATAATCTCTCAGACGAGAACTTCTCTTTGAATGGTTTAGGTATTATTCTAAATCAAGCTGAAAGCGAAAGGCCAATTGATGAATCTTCTTTCCATTCTTTTACGTGTGTTTTTCCTGGTTTAGATTATGAAAATAATGCTGATAAGTGTGATGATACATTGGGGGATAAAAAAATGGAACACATTGTTTATTTGATGATAGTTTGATTCTTGATAGAAATGAAGGGAACATCTATTCAAGAATCAATCCTATGCTGGATGAAATGTCTTTGTTTTCCAAGACTGGTCATGATGTTAAGGACTGTGAAGAATGATGTTGGTTGTCAAAACTGTGCAACATTTCTTGAAGAAGTTCCTACCCATTGTTTTCTTCAGTTTATACTAGAAACTTGTTTGGAGAATAATATGGAAAAGACTCAGGAGGAGACAAAATTTTATGATGAAAGATGGTGCTTCGGGTATGATGTCGTATTCATGAGATCCCTGCATATATCCAGTTCAGTGTCCAACAGTGAGGAGTTAGCCAAATGAAAGTTGTATCAGGTGATTCCAATTGGGTACAACACGATGCTCAGGAAAGGCTCCTACTTCTCCATACTGGTTAACAGTTATGTGTGAGTTGTTCTTACCCTTTCGTCCTACGGCAGCATCTTCCTACCTATTGACATATTGTAAATAAGTTTTAGTTTTGCATGTTTTGGAGGTGCTTTAGTCTAGGTGTTTCAGAGGTGCAGCCTTCTTTTTCTTTCATTTTTGGTTTGCTGTTTGCCCTGCTTCCCTCCAACCATCTGCAAGTAGCTCCCTGTACTCCATTCTTTTGTGACTCTATTGCCCAATGATTTTAGGCACTCATCTTCTCAATCGGAGATGCTGGAGTTCTCTACTTTTGTATCAAATGCAGTCCCCCTAATAGAGCCTATGTGAGCCCACATATGGACCCCTATTTGAAAACTTTTCAAAATTAACTTTCCCCATATACATGCACTGTCAATGAATTTCCTTGTCTATAAATATTATTATTATTGAGCACATACCTTGAACTGTTCTGAACCAGTTCAAATCGGTTCAGATTGGTTCAAAGTAGAACATGCAACTACATGCAGTTATATTTTGGTTCATAAGGATTCAACACAGCTCAACCTAGTACAGTTGGTTCAATGTGGTTCAAGAGTTCAGATTTGCTCAGGAACTAGAATTCAGTAGCCTTGAGTTTAAAAATCTGGCCCATTCAGTAAAACCATGATAATTCAGTAAAACCATGATATGTCCATTCAAACCCATTGTCAAATTTAATGCCGGAAAGTTGAGTGTCATCTTATAGCTGATAATAAATTTTGGTAACGTACAAGGATGCATTATTAATATTGATCTTAACTCACAAGCTCAAGACATCAGTAAGCTTGGAGAAACGGGTTGTTGGTTAAAGCAGGGTTGTTACATATAAGGATATCAATGTAGGCAATATGAAGCCTTGTTTGGGGATTATCGTGTAACCTGCCTAAGCTACCATTGATATCATGATAGGTTTGAAATTCCCATAGTAGAAGACTTGATTCAAAGGGGAATCTCTGTTACAGAGTGAAACTTTGAACATACTGTGCAGCTTGCTTTAGATGCTCTGTCCCATTGGGTATCAAACTTCATATATAATTCAAAGTCCAACGTATCTTGATAATCATATTTTTTATAAAAGATGGTAATGAGCTTAATTCCCTTCACAATGGGATAAATCTCAAAATCTCACTTCAAATATTGGTATCCCCCTTTCGGATGTCATGAGTAAAGTAGAAGCCAAATATCTGATGAATTGAGAAGCTTTTTATTAGGACCAATCCAGAAATCAGCAAGAGTTATCCGTCTTTCTTGTGAAAGTCATGTAGCTCGATGTGTATCACCGTGATTGAAGAGAACCCATTTGGCCTTTCCTATCATATGGCACTTTCCAAATTGAAATCATGTAAAAATTACTAATTTGGTGACATTCCTCCCACCAAAGAGCACAATCATCCTAGATTAAGTTCAGGGCAGTAACCAAGGATGATAGTTAGCAACTGTGGTTTTCCCTATTCTCTTGCAGATTTTGTACATAGGGGCACCTTTGGACATTTCAAGGAAAGGTGATGTTCCATACGAATGAGAAGCCTTGAGATTTGTATGGTTCCCATGGTAATAGTCAAACTGTTTGACATAATGCCAAAAGATACAAGTCAATGCGGCAGCCCAAATCAACCCAAGAATTAACACATAAGCACATATCCCGTTCAAGAACTGATCTAGATATCGGGTTCGAATGTCTGAATGTGGGTTTGAAACATACTAGCCGAGCAAGTGCATGAGCTCACAAGAACCTCATATGTAGGGCACACAAGCTTGGGATAGCAGAATTGTCAAATCTAGTTTCTCACAAATATAAAGTAACGGGATTCATTCACATGTTGATATGCAGATTTGAGGAATGAGAAATCCTGATTGAGAATTGAGGACAAATATTCTTTGACTATGACTGTGAAGAAGACACATGGGAACAGTTTGACTAAATATCTGCCTAATAAAGCATTCCACAATGAGTCAGAGGAGGCGACACAAAGGTTTTCCTCTAAACGCATCATGGGGATCTCATAAAAGTAATGATGACGAAGTGTAGATAACATTGGAATGGTTGGGTGTCCTATATGTAGCCGTCATGAGCCCTGATAATGATAGATAATTATTAATAGATAATAACAATAGAATATAAACTAATATGATATATCCTTAATGATATAATAATTTATTAAGAATATAAAAGTATAAAAATATAATCTAAATATTACTTAAGTATATACAAATATATCATTTCATTTTTTATCTCGCAACTATATTAATATAATTCAAATAATAACTATTAACTAAATAATATAACCATTCTATAGCTAAAAAATTAATTAGTATAACATTCATCAAATATAATTAAATTGGCATGTTCAAAGTCATTTAAGTCATATGATCACATGGGCCGACGTGACCTATAAAGTCAGGTCAATCCATCTAATCCCATCGAAGCATAAATATTGAATGATATATATGTCAAGGAGGCATGGAAAATATAATAGGAAACCATAAAAACACAACAATAGCAACATAGAGGAGATAAGGAATAAAGTGCCAACAAATAAGGATATTGCGAAGTGTGAAGCTGAGTAGATTGTAAGTAAACCATTCCTTGCCTTGATTGCGAGAAACAAATTCCATGCAGATCAATCACGTCTTAGTTGGATGAATAAGAAGTTCAGTACGTGGATCGTACACGACTAAATAGTAAACACTGAAGCGAGAATAATAAATAAAGCTAACTTTCATTGGGTCAGTCATGAAAGTCAAGAGAGTCAAGAAAGAGGGACATTATGACGTGGAAAAAGGTGTATTGTGGTAGAGATGAAGATATATATCAACATTGAAGAAAATTTGAACCAAGTGCGAATGAGAAGATAGTACATGGCCATATGGGAAGGCCCTCCGCGAAGGCAGCAAATCAACCAATAGAGCGATAAGGGAAAAAATAATGATAAACTAGAAATGACATGGATTTAATGCAGGGAGATACAAGGGTGGTTTTTGGAATCCTAAAAACAAAGGCAATGATAATAAATAGGGAAATCTAGATTGTTATTCATCTGCATGTGAATCAAAGGAGATAATTCTGACGCATAAGGTGAATGGTCACGATGGATATTGCTTGAAGAGTATTATGAGCACGCGGTGTGTGTGACCATTATGTATGATTTGACCAATGATTAGCTTTGTGCTCGATCAGAATGTCTAGCCTGAGTTGGAGGGGGTCAGCGTTTGAGTGCTCGTTCCACCATGTAAAATGCTGACCCATTGCCCATGGAAAGAGGTGAGAGCGTATATATATTGGTATATTATGAAATGTTGAAGCACAAAATCTAATGTGATTATGAGATGTAGTAGTGAGAATAGAATTAAATATATGAAAGGAGCGGATATACAACTATAGTTACTAACAATTCTTAGTTAATAAAATATATTTGATATTATGATATTTATGGAGTTACTATGAAATATAATTAAGTCTAATCATATATTGATAATGTGGTTATATTTTGTTCTTTCACAATGAGTCTAATATAATAGCTAATACTATTAGTAAATGATGGATAAGTCTATAAGAACCATTGTATTAGTTGTGCAGTAGATAGGGAGTGTGCACAGGGGGAGGAGTAAATCACTTACGTTGGGGCAATATGGAACCCATGTAGATCGTGTCCAAATTGGATTAGCTGTAAATCTACCATTCATTATGTGAATTTATACATGGGGAATTTTGCTATGTTCTAGAATTATTAGTAGTATTTAGTGGATATTTCAAAGTTAAGTTTAAATATAATTAATTCTACCAAGAATTGAATTCTAAAGGATCTAATTTGCTTTAAAAGATCAAATAAAGTTGACCTAGTAGAATGGGTCATTACAGCAGTGCTGATACAAGTCAATATGATGCCATTAGTCTATGATGCCTATCACCATCCTTTACAGTCAAAAGAAGCTGCGATGATAGAGGCCCAAAATGTAGTATGACAAATATAGGGAGTTCACTGTCAAATGTGATGCGTGGTTTATATGGGGGCAAGGCTCAATCCAGGAATGTAAACCTAGACATTCCAGAAATGAAGAATAGTCATAATATAATATCACTTCATCGTCCACAACAAATAAAGTTGATATATGAGCACATAATAGATATATCATCAAAGCGGTGAAGTTCTTAGTAGTATGGTCGAGCTACTTCCTCAAATTGACAAGTCCAAGCATCTAGCTAGATTGGGGTTTTGTAATGTCCTCCACCTTTTAACATTGCCGCAAGCTCTATTGAAATCGACATTTGACCTCGGGTGTGTAGAAGAGGCCACAACAAAATTTTGATAGAATCTTATTAGTCAAAGACAGATCAAATACAAAGGAAATGTCAAAGCCGATTTCCCAGGGGATGTAATGTTCCTTCTCGTGACTTGAGCATTTAATGCTCAAAACTACTATGTGTTTTCCTATTTTGTTTTGTAAATAGGCAATTTATATCTCCCAATTTTCAAGCTTGCAACTCTTGAGGTTTCATGAATTACTTCCTTCCCTTATCACTCTCTTCATAACCTTGAAACGACTTTATTAAGCCCTATTCTCTTATTGCTTTTATTATATTATATCCTACCTCTTTCATGATATTATCAATTAATTTAAAATTGGTATGTTGATGATGTTCTGATCAATAGTTATTATTGACTATTTCTCGACTTCTTCTATTTGTAAACACAAATGGCTTGACTTTAGTTTATGTTAGTGTTGGAGCATTTGGATGATAATATAAACCACTATCTTAGCAAACTTGTGATCATCGCTTGACTAATCATTGATTAGTTTCATATTCTTAAATTGGTTGAGAGGTCTTCACCTTAGTTGATACTTGTTTAGAACACCATAGGCGATCTCCTTTAGAAAAGGAAAGCCTTTGTGGACTCCTTTAATTCGTTAAATAGATGCGGCAAGAATATGCATTATGAATTGTTGCTGCCTTTATTGATGTCTATTTTATATTGATGATCAATTCCCGCTCCAATTGCTGTAGGTAAACCCGTATTCTTTTGTTGCCTGTCTATGTTGTAATAAGTATTGCGAAGTGTTGATTGCATGCCTGTAATGCTTCTCACATATCTTGTGTGTCTTTCTATAGTCGTATAAGAATTAATGGGTTTTCGTTGTTGTTATATTGGTCACTGTTTAGCTTAGGTGCTCTCTATAGTTCAAGACTATCCAATGACCATTCTTTTTCTTGGCTATCGCTGTCTGCACCGTCCTCCGTTTATGCATTTTCTTTATCATTGTTTTTAATTATTTTTACCCATCTAGATTTATATCAGTCGATGCTACAAGGCCAAAATGTTAGTATAAATCAAATACAAATGTCGTGGGTTGTACCACAATGATATCCAACCAACATAATAAGAAATCTGAATATGAAATGCAATCCAATAACGATAACTCTCGTTCCACTCCAATTGTAATGATTCGAAGCATTCCTGTTTTCTTATTACTATAATCTATGATCACATATAACTATCAACGTGGTATATTGGCGATGCTGATTTATATGTGCACAAATTTCTGCCGAAAGACCATGGTTCGTATAATTTAGAAGATTATGTTGCCGATATATTTTGCCAATATACTTCTCATATACAATCTTGTATCTGTTGTCGTTCTATATCCTTCTCTATTTCATCTGAGTCTATATTTTCTGACTGGATTCCTTCTCCTCTTTGGTGTCCCCTTTGTGACAAATTTTCCACTGTAGATTTCTCTGTGATTGTATTGGTATTCTGCTTTCCTTGTGCTCGTTCATAGCCTATTGTCTCTCTGATCGCATGTTTGATTTGTAGTTTTGCTAAATATTATTTTGTTTGTTCCTATTCTGTTGTCTTGTATACTTTCTTCCTTTTCTTTCATTCCTATATCTTTGCCTCATTTGATGATTTTACTCTCAAGCGATGTGATATTTTATTTAGCACAAGTTGCAGGGGATTATAACTGATATATTTTAAACATTGATTTTAATTTATTTATAATATTTTTATTATGCTTGGAGTCATCCCTTACTATGAATAGATATTTATTTGGTTTATTAATTTATGGTATTTTATTTATTATCATTATTTACTTTATAATATTCTTATCATTATATCTTTTTATTATCTTTGCAATATATATTATATTAATACAATATTATTAGCTCTTAATAATATATTATTATTGATTTTATTTTATTATCTTTAATATTTAATTTACTTATTATTTAAGGGCATTATAATCAAAATTTTGTTATTTTATTGTTAAATCTTTATTCACGAAAGAGGACATCATAGGGGATTTGTTCTTGAATCCATGTAATGATATTTAATGTTGAATGTCAAAGTGCAGCAATCTTGAAGAATGGAGCCTCTATACCGAAGAGAGCCTCTATACCAAAGAACCAAAAGTCAGAAGCGGCAAGGTCAACTCGAATTGTGAATTTGCTCGGAATCGCCTATGAATTGGCTATGAATTGGCAATGTGAAAAAACCCTTGAAAGTTAGAGATTTTAGCGATTTAATACTTATTTCATGCACCCTTTATTGAATATAACTTAAACACATCGTAACATCATCAAATAAAATCTAACATACATAAATAAGGAATATAAATGATAAATCCATCACATATGTAAAATTTAAAATCTAGCTTAAGTTAAGATAAATCATAAGATCATAATGAGTTATGACATAGATATATAGAATTATATTGTCAAATCATAAATATATATAAGATGAAGATCCATGAAACATATGTCTCTTCTTAAACAAAAGGAAAAAACAATGTTCTAGTGCAGGCCTCATCATCATCCTCAAGCTCGGCTGCAGCCTCACCGTTTGAGTATCGTCTATGCCTTCTACAAAGGTGTCCAAGGTAGGTTCTAGAGGACCGATGAGCCATAGCCCTCGCATGTGAGATGGGTGCATGAATAAAATCAGTAGGGCTTGTGCTTGTCTGTGCGCGTGTACTTCTGCCAGTGCTTGAACATGCTCTAGCCTCCTTCGCTGCCATAACCACAACCTCAACCTCTCTATCTACTTGCTTAACCCACTCATGGTCTGCCTAAATGAAGATTGTTGCATCTGTATCCTCAGTGAGCCAATTGGACTCTAGATTAATCTCCTCTAAAATGACCGGAGAGGACTTAGTAGCCAAAATCTCTTTGGTTCTAAGGAAAAGGTTGTAATGAGCAAATACACAATCATTCAATCTCTGCATAAACAACTTGTTTCGCCTTTTCAAATGGATATGCTCAAACATGGACTAACTGTGCTCACATCAAGAAGTGTTGCTAGGCTGACTCAAAATACAAATGACAATTCTCTTAAGATTTTGGGTTGAGGGCTCAAACATTTGCCACCATCTATCTGAAATAATGGAAGAGAAAAACAATTAGTCTCATTTACAAGTACGAAAATGCATAACTTATAAGCTGTAACAATTAACTTTTTCTTTAAGAATATATTATTCTTACCTTGCTGTAGTGATGCCTAAGCATGTATGGCCATCTCGCTAGAGAAAATTGCCTCTTATTATTGAAGTTGTCTAGGTCAGTGGTTGTAGCTGAGGCACTACCATCCCAACTTATCCTCTTAATCACTGTATATAGGCTTGTAAAATTCTTCATTCGCCTTGACGTTAGGACAAAAACAATTTGTTGGATTTGGGTAATACGCTGTTGCATGGATGGCCCTATGGAGCTGATTCTACCATCTCCTATCGATGATCTCCCAAATGGGAGCATACTTCTCTAGCACCATTGTATATTGGGCTCTAATGGTCTCCTTGGCCCTATCCATGCCGTCATATATGTAGCCAATACAAAGCTTCTCCCCTTTAGTAGTTCATAGGAGAGACACAAGGGGGTTCACTGACCTGCATATAATATAAAAAAACATTTGAGTCGAAACTTAAATATTAAAATAAAAGTAAAACTTAATCATTAAGCAATTAAATAATAAATAGTAATACTAAATGTGAAATTGTAAGAAATTTACCTTGATTATTTCTGAACTAGGTGCTCACAAACTATCCTCATCAAAAAGGCAATTTGCCACATCCATCCCTGCATTGGTCATAGCATAGGAGGAAATCCACTTCAGCTCAACAATCATGCACCCCAATTCTTCCCTTGACATTATCAAGCAATTCAATGTGATGAAATTCAAGACAAACCATGTGATGCTAGGATGAGCTAACTCCCTATCTCCCGTGTATTTCCTCATTGTGCTGAGGATGAATATGTGATTGTAGATAGACTTGCATATATTCTTGTCCCTTTCTACACATGATTTAACCTACTCAAGCTTACTACTGTTCTCCAACATGAGGTCAAGGCAATGTGGTGCACAAGGAAGGCAAAATATTGTGGGGTGCCTCTCTATCGTAAGTTTACCTGCAACAATTTTAAATTAATTAGAAATTTACACATGTTACTCAACATGGAATTAGAAAAGTTCAAACAAATTTATTTTAAAAACTTGAAAACTTAAAGTTAAAAATTTGCCTATAGCAACATAACATCTTGCATTATTGTTCACCACTTGCACCACATTTTCTTCCCCCATCTCTTCAATGATTTCCTCAATAACCACACATAAGTATGTGGTGTTTTTGACATGGGAGGAAGCATCAATAGATTTGATGAGCATTAGGCATCCTACAAAATTTAAACTGATCAAAACAATTAGTTATCATGGAACATCATCCAATTATCAATCAACAAGTCAAAATTAAAATCATTCAATCACAATTCACAATGCATGTAGGAAAGTAGAATGATCAATCATCTGCATAGGAAACAAGAAAATTGAGCATTAGATTCGTCTTACCGTCTAACCATCAATCATGATGGTGCAACTCTTTATGGTCCATTCCTTTTAGTGGTCCTCTAGCTCAAGTTTTATATCCTCTAAGAGGTAGCCACTCGACTCACCCTCAGTAGGGGCTTTAAACTTGGGACCACAAATAGTTACGACATCTATCATGCCTTGCCAATAAGGAGACTTGTCACAAATAGACTATGGTTAGAAATTTAGATGACAAATTATTATGTAAGATGAATCTATGATTACACAAGTAGGAATAATTAAAATTTAACTTTCAATTTAAAGAACATAAATAAAAAAGAATTAAGCACCTGGCTGCAATAAATGGAATGTTGCAAAAGTACCAAAATTTGCAAATTTGTTTCGTGGCTATATCATGAATCTCCTTGTTCAAATCCATGCCCTCAAGAGAGGATTGTGCACTAGGAGTAGCGCATGGCACAAAGTAACTATTCAATCTAGACTTTGGCACTCTAGGTCCAAATGTAATAGGACAGGCTCAGTATAAGAACAACTAGTAGGGGCACGAACACTAGCACTAGCACAAGCACAAGCACAAGCACTAGCACTAGGATGAAAGGGTGTTCTGCAAGAACCATCTCGAACATAACCTATGGATACAAATACGGATGCAAATGTAGTTGTGGGAGCATTAGAGCAAATAACACTTAGCTGTTCAACTTGACTTTTCTTATTTAGCTTCTCTTGTTCAAGTGTCTCTAATGCAACATATGTATTATTCCTGAAATGTGTGTAGTAGACAAGAGTATATATAGCCAATTCTAGTATTATATTTGTAACAAATAGGATTGGAGGACTATAGAAGTTGCCAATATTCTGAATTTTATACTAGAACTTCTCAAAGTAAACTACAGCCAAAAAAAATTATAGTTATGATTGGATGCATTCAAATAACAAATCAAATAACGAATGAGTACAGAGTTACTAGAAAATATTATATTAGTGAAGCACCTGTAACAATCATGACAGTTCAGATTACGAGCAATTATTTTACAATAATTCATTCCTTCAATGCATACTCCTTATTTTCTCAACATACTCCTTATGTTGCACAGTCTAGTATTTGGATACTTGTATTTCCCACTTGCTCCCGCTATATGGAATGATGGAGTGTTCAGTTATAAATATTGGATGCCAAGTCATCTTACATTCAGAGTTTAACTCCTGACACAATTCTACCATCAATGGCAAAGGACCATGTATTGTGCCTTGCTAGGATTGACAAATTCCACTGTCCAACTTTTGTCTAGATATATGAAGCTTCTGGATTCTTCTTGCCATTAAGGACAATCCATTATTAATCTAACTCCATCTATGATTGATCAATAAGATCAGACTTTAGCAAATACTTATATTCAATGGAATGACCTCTGTTTGATTCCAACTTCCTAATGTATTACTTTTCTCTCCACGCTTGCACTAGGGCAGGCAGACTTCCTAACAAAAGGAATTTGATCCTTAAATCTTCCCAACGTGAGAATTTATTTCTTACCGACGTGAGAATTTATTTCTTCCCAACATCCCCTTCCAAACGTTCACGCCCAATATATAAAGTTGGAAAATCGGGTAGAATTCCCGTAGCTTGAAAACTGTCAAACTGACTTCATATTGAATTGTTTATTAACTATAGAATATTTACATGTTTATTTCATCATAGTATTAATTAATTTATATTAGTTAAAAAAATTGGGAAATTGAAGCTAATATAAAATAATTAATAATTTATCTATCTCCATAAAGATGTCTTCATAATGATATACTTGGAGGGATATTAGAAATCTCCCCTTCCTCATGTTGTTTGCTGACAAGCAACTATAAAGTAGGATACTGGAGTACCTATTCACCTTCCCATGTGGCATCCTCAATAGGTAAATTCTTCCATTGTATACTCTTTGAGAGTCCGATTACGCAAATGTCATTCACTCAAGTGTAAAATTTTATCGGGAATGGTTCCAACTTTCCCTTTGAATCTAAGGGGGTAATTCGTTTGAGATTGTCACTTGTTTACTCAATGCCTTCTTAAGACAAGAAGCATGTAAAACATTACGTATACGACTACCTCTTGGTAAATCCAATTCATAAGCAAGTGCACCAATTTTCCTGATTATCTTGTAAGGCCTATAGAAACGGGGCTTCAACTTCTTAGTACCACTGCGTTTGAGTCAAGACTGCTGATAGGTTTGTAGCTTGAGATACACCAATTCACCTTCATCAAAATTGCATTCCATACGTTTCCTATTTGCATATATTTTTTGTTGATTTTGGGCAGATTGTAAGTTTCTGTTGAGTGCCTTTAAAATATCTTGACTCTCCTGAAGCTGGTTCTAAGTTTTGGGTACATTACTATTGTCAAAATAAAAATCGACAAGGGGTACTTCATCATATCCATACAAAGCCTTGAATGGAGTCATACCAATAGACAAATGATATGTCGTGTGGTAACAATAGTCCTCTAAATACAACTACCTAATCCAAGCCTTTTGATGCCCAACCACATAATTGCGAAGGTACCCTTCTACCCATTTGTTTACAATCTCTGTTTGCCTATCTGTTTGTGGATGGTAGCTGGTGCTATGGTTCAATTTTGCACCTGTTAACTTGAATAATTCTTCCCAGTTTTTACTTAGAAGTTTGCTATCTCTGTTGCTAATGATGTTCGTTGGCAAATCATGTAAGCGAAACACCTCCTTGGAAAACAATTTAGTGACTTGAACAGCTATGAATTCTATAGTGATAGCGAAGAAATGTGTAAATTTTGTCAATCTATCAACTACAACAAGAATGCAATCTTTTCCTTGTGTCTGAGATAATTCCGTAATGAAATCCATGGATATACTTTCCCACTTCTACTCTGGAATGGGTAGAGGCTGAAGTAATCCTGCTGGATAGGAATGTTCGGCCTTATTTTGCTGACATGTAATGCATTATTTCACATACCATAGTACATCATTTTTTAGGCCTTTCCATGGGAAGCGTTCACGGATTTTTCAATATGTTTTGAAATAACCAGGATGACCTGCCGAGGGTAAGTTATGGAGTGCTTGGATAATCTTCAATTTCAATTTTGATCTTGGTAAAAGAAAAATTCCGTCTTTATAATAAATGATCTCATTTATAATCTTGTACCTTTCATTCTGAATATTCCCATCCAAAATGTCACATGCAATTGTATTTTTAGAATATTCTACTAGTAACAATGATTTCCATTCAGTTCTTCTCTTGAAATAGCATTTATTTCAAGTTTCTTGGATAATGCATCAGCAACCATATTGTTCTTGCCTTTAACATATTCAATTTCAAAATCATAGGCTTGGATCTTACTAATCCACTTCGGTTGTCTATCATTCATATCTTTCTAGCTCAAGAAATATTTCAAACTGTTATGATCAATTTTAACTACAAATCTGCCACCAACTAAATATTGCCGAAATTTAGCCAATGCATGGATAATTGCTAGCATTTCCTTATCATATATTGAATACAATCTTTCAACACTATTACGTTTTCCGCTTTCATAGGCTATAGGATGCTTGTTTTGCGTTAAAACTGCCCCAATCCCTTCACTAGAAGCATCGCAATCTAGGACAAATGGCTGATAGATAGATAGATAGATAAAATTTTAACGTCCACGAGGCTAAAAATAGCCTATGGGACAGCAAGACAACTCAAGCAGACTTAAGTAGCAATGTTCGCTGTTTGTGCAGGATGATGATGAGTCCACCCAATTGCTCAATGTACTCTTCATTGAATAGGTTATGCCAAGAACTGTCACATATAGTGTCCTCAAATTTATCTCTACTACTCTTGTAGGCCTCACATTCTAAAATAAAGTGCTGTTCAGTTTCCACTTTCCCAGAATTGCAGAATCTGCAAATTCTCTCTTCCCAAGCCTCCTTTGGCCTCTTCCAACATCCAGTCTAACAACGAAGTTGGTGAGAGTTGGTTCTCAGCTGAGCAATAAGAATTTTAGCCCTCCACGAAATGTTGGCTCCTATGTATGCTTTTTGGAGTTGATCACAAGTGGGGTTGAACTCATTTATATAATATAATTTCTTCTTTCCGATCTCGCTTCCCCAATTTCTCTTGTAGAATTTCTTCATGACAAAGACCTTTATCTCTTTATTATTTGTGGGGCACATATTGAATTGAATATTCCATTTACTCATCCATTTGATGTTTTGTTGCATCCATGACCTTTTTCGCTTACATAGTGTGTCACTAAAGACAACTTTAGGCCATCTATCCTCTTCCATTTTTTCGATTCTTTTTAGATAGCTTAGAAGGCGAACCATAGCAAGTGCCTAAATAGGAGCAGCCCCCATTTCACTTAGCATGATATCATATGGAACGGTGCTTTTGATTTTAGACTTGGTTGTGATCAAGCGCTTCTGGATTCCTTCAATTTGTTTCCATTGTGCTATAGTAGTGTTGCTGGCCCATAATTCACACCCGTAAAGAACAACTGGCAGCACAAGAAGACCGAACAAAGTTTGAATAGTTTTCCAATCCCACAACTCTACTTCACGACACCTATTTTGAAGAGCATAAAAAGCCTTCCACCCACCTAATATCCTTTTATACTTGCAGCTAGACCAGCTTAGTTTTTTCATTTTGTTGAAATCGATGCCAAGGTATTTATACTCCGCAACTTCTTCAAGAGCACTTCCATTGTAATAAAATTCATGTTGATGTTGTTTTTTATTATTAGAGAAAATCATAACCTTAGTCTTGCTGATATTGACCTGCATCAAGAGAAGATAGATGATCTTGCAAACCACATGCAGATTTGGCAATTAAAATGAGATCGTCCGCATATAGGAGCAGCTTTATAACAAATTCACCTAGCTGAATGCCTTCACCCTTTTGCATGTTTAACCACTCTTCCAGTTTGTCAATATATAAACCAAACAAAGTAGGAGATAAAGGGCAGCCCTGTTTGACCCCGATATCGCTCTTAAAACATTCTGAAATGCCCTCTGGAGTTCTGATTTTAACTTTCACCTCTTCGTACATTCTATGAACAGCAGCTCTGAGATGCATAGGAATCCCCAATTCTTCCATCCTAAACCAAAGCTTGTCTCTCGGGACGGTGTCAAAAGCCTTTTTAAAGTCGACAAAGCAACAAAATACCTCTTCCTTTTTCTCCCACTCTTTTTCAATAATGTGTCTCAAAGTGACACAGTGATCCACTGTCGAGTGCTTTGGCCTAAAACCAGCTTGCCCTTTAGCACGTTTATGGTTTTCTTCTGCCCATTTGCTGATCCTAGTTTCTATCATGCTGCCAAAAAGTTTAGCAAAGAGGGGATTGATCATTATAGTCCTGTAGTTGGAGGGATTATTAACATCACCACTCTTAAAAAGTGGTATTGCAAGGCTGATTGTCCAATCTTTCGGAAACCCTTCTTGGCAAATTTTGTTGAAAATTTCAGTGATGTGCGGTGCAAGAGTTTTCATATCCCACTTCAGGTATTCTGCTTGGAGCGCAACAAGGTCTTTTGCTTTACCTCCACCTAACTTCTTAATCCCTGCCTCTATCTCTTGCACAGTGAAAAGATTTGTATCATCATTGACTAAAGGTGGCTGTCCCACTCCACCCTCTTGTTCATAAAGTTTCTTAGCATATTGAAGTCTGGTAGTGCAAGAATTGGACAAGAACTCATTACCTCTTTGAGTTTATTAAATACCTGTTGTGTTGCTTCAATCCACCTGAATGCTCCCTTTTTGGTAAGGTCTGTCAATTGTGCACCAAGCTGTGAATAACCTCTGACAAATCTCCTGAAATAGTTGCATAAGCCAAAGAAATCCCTTAAATTTAGAATATTCCGTGGAGGTGGCCAATCCAAAATGGCTCTAATCTTCTCTTGATGTATCTACACACCTTTAGCATTGATCATATGTCCCAGATATAAGATCTCTATCATACCAAATTAACATTCAGAAGCTTTAGCATAAAGGGATTATGTTTCCATTCTACCCAAAATTTCATCAATATGTCTCAAGTGTTCCTTCCAAATCTTGTTGTAAATCGATATATCATCAAAGAAAAGTAACAAAAGCTTCCCTAGTTGTTTATTAAAAATATGGTTCATGCAAGACTGAAATGTCGTTGGAGCATTTGTTAGTCCAAAGGGCATAACTAAAAATTCATAGTGACAATAATGACAACGGAAAGCAATTTTATGAATATCCTATTCCCTTAGTTTGATATGATGGTATCTGGATCTTAAATTAATTTTAGAGAAATATACAACACCATGTAATTCATCTAACAATTCATCAATGTGGGGAATTAGATACCTATTTTTTATGGTGTTTTTATTGAGGGCATGATAATCTAGATTCTATACGCATGCAAAGAGTCCCATCTTTCTTTTTGACCAGCACTACTAAAGAAGCAAATGGACTTGAACTAGGCCTAATTTGTCCCATATCCACCAACTCTTTAATAGCCTTTTCTTTTTCATCTCTGAATGCCATAGGGTGTCTGTATAGAGTAGTGACGACCCACTTTGCCCCTTCCTTTAATTCAATAGTTGTTCAAAACCTCTATCTAGAGGTACTCTTGGAGGTATATCATTGAAAACCACACTGTGTGAATCTAAAATCTGCAACAAATCATCTTGATAATGTTTAGATTCAAAATCTGTTACCTGAGTGGAAATAAGGCATTGTGCTGACTAAGCTACATCACCATGACAAAAAATGGCCTCCATTTTGTTAGCAGATACAACTCGGGGTCTACCATTTGACATTCCTGTTAGCAGATAAAACTTAAGTTTTGAACTAATAAAAAAACAACAAACCCTACTTTGCATTTGCAATTTAGTAAATGAGTTGAGGAGTGTTGCTATTGACTCCTTAATGCTCCCAATGCACACTTATGGCATCTTGAAATTGATTTGTGATCTCCTTGACGTTGTTCTTTCTTGCAGGTCACAAACCTATGGTTTCTCTTTTCTCTACCTCTCTCTCACTTTTCCTCTCTTTTGGTCATACTAAAGAAATATAAGGCCTTTTAGGGTTATTAGAAAGAGAAATGTAAAAGAAAACATTAAAAAAAGCTTTTTGTTTTTTTGCTTTAAAGTCCCAACTATCACCTGCCGTGCAATAGATATCCCATGACAATTTTGGGCAATGTTTAGAACTTTAGTGTATCATGATTTTAGATGATTTGCAGCAAGAAAACAGCGAGTCAATTCACGAATGCACAAAAAATCACCTAGCATATATTAGATCACTGTGTCGCGATGATATTTTGTCTTATACTCTACACATCAACTCACAGTTTGATTTTAAATGCTTGGGCTTGCATATATATATATAAAATTAATTGGTGCTATTGAAAGATGATCCATTAAAGATCATTGTGTAGGGGATTGCGATAAATACCTCTAGAGGAAGATGAATTCCCATACTCTCCTTTGAATAACAATTGGAGTACACGTGCTAACATGTAGCATTATTTGGAATGCCGCTCCTCCAAATATGATCATAAGTTTTTTTTCAAGGTGTACAACTGTATTACTATAAACTTCTTATTATTATAAACTCCTAGTATTTGTAAGGATATAAGCCCAAAAGAAACAGAGGAAGAATCATTAACGAACTGGGAAATCATCGGGGAAATGGAATAAGAATAAGAAAGAAATTGATAGCTGATTTGTTTACAAAAATTAGTTACACTAGTAATCGATAGATGACGTATAGAGTTGAGCTTTAAATGTGATAAGATAATGAAAGACGGGGCTCTCTTCTATTTCCTTTGTTGGGAAAAGTTTATGTTTCAATTATAAAGAACCATGGAGATATATTCATTAACACATATGAGGACATTTACATAAAATAAAAGAATTGGGTGATGAAAAAACACCTAGTAAGAGATTGTTGTCCGACGAAATAGGTAGTTAGATGGTTATGGTATGGGCATGGCGGTGTCGCTTCATTGGCACTATGTTGGATGTTATAATTATGATATACACTTATGTAATTGGCATCATGTTGGATTGAATATTATTACTTTGTATGGAAGCATTTGATGAAAGAATAATACTTTACTTTCTTAAGTTATATGTTTATTTCTTGTTCACCTATGGGCTGAACATTTGGTGCCGTTGCCAGTTCAAATCTTGATTCGCAGCGAATGGAAAGACGAGGATAAATGAGAATACATGTACCAAACAACCTTCCACATCTTGTACCGCATAAGCCTCAAAACCTTTGTACTGAGAGAAGCTGCAAAAAACGAAGTTATACAGGATACTGTGTGGGATGTTGTGCATTCAAAGCCAACAACGAACAAGTTCCTAGACCAACTTCCACGTTTAATTGCACAAGCATACCTGTCATAGAAGAGACATAGAGAAGAATGGAACAAGAGGAACGTCGTCAACAAACCCTCAAGAATTTCTATGAGAGGCGCACGATGTTGCAAAACTGAACCATGAGCTTTTGAGCCATGGTACCAAGAGCACTCAAGAGTCTATAACTGTCGCATTGGCCCACCACATGATGTATACAGATTGAATAAATAAAAGAGTGTTCTATTTTGGTTTTTGAATATAATGGTTATGTCAAATGCCCAACCTCCTAAATAAAAATAAGAACTTGAGGGAGGATATTGATGAATTACAATTTGTGCATGGAGATTTAATCCAAGAGTCTGCAATTGTTGCATTTGCCGACCACATGATGTATATGGATTGAATAAGTAAAAGTGTGTTTTGTTTTGGTTTTTGAATAAAATAGTTATGTCAAATGCCCAACCTCTTAAATAAAAATAGGAACTTGAGGGAGGATATTGATGAATTACAATCTGTGCGTGGAGATTTAATCCAAGCCAAACGAAGGTGGTGACTAAGAGAACTTGTCAAAGAAAGGACTATGGGGCAGTCGGAAGAATCACCAAGTGTGGTGGAAGGCAACCGCACGGGTGGCGTAGGAACCACCAAAGGGTGCCACAGTTCGCCTGAACGGTTGGTACGGAGCAACGAGGAGTTGCTAGAGGAAACATGGCAGAGATTATTTGTGCTCGAGGAGACAAGGGAATAGTTTCTATATTTGTTTCGTACACCACTGCGAGAGGGAACTCGTGAAGTAGGAAAGGAGGCGAGGCCAATAGAGGACACCGGGGTACAAGGAAGTGTCGGAAGGACATTGTACGGTAGTCAGAGTAACCGGCCGGGACCAATTCCTAACAGTTCTAGGAGACAATCGAATGGTGCTCACACAACTGGTCGCTAGAGGACATGAAACACAATTTCTCAAAAACAAAAACTCTCAAAGTTCATAGGCGACAGAAAGGAAGACCCTGTATGACATTAAGGAAGACCCCGTATGACATTGCCATACATGTGAAACCATATGGATTGCCAACTTGGTCATAGACGCAGGCGAGTGGTTGTAGTAGATTCCAGCCACCCTATAGGGAGTGGCGGTAGATTGGTTTTTTGATATAGACAAGGCAAAGATTAACACATGGGACAATCTCAAAAAGAATTTCAAGTAGAATTTCAACTACTGCGGGATGACAACGAGGTTGTTGCCAACATCTACAATTGCAAAGAAGGGAAAAAGGAAACCATACGAGCCTACAATCGAAGACTCAAGGATCTTCTTAGTAGGATGGATCCTCAACCCATCGATGAATTAAAGAAACGGTGGTTTGTAGGACTCTGCGGGATACTGAGAAGGAAGATGAAGATAGTCCCGCCCACATCATACACAAAAACTTACAACCATGCCAGGAACATGGAAAGTGAGGAAAAGACGAAAAAGAAAAAGAAAAAGAGTAAATCCTCATCCTCCTTTGAGAGCAATGAGTCCTCTAAAGAGGAAAGTAGTGCCGATAGCAACGAAGAATCCAACAAGAACATACATGTCCTCTAAAAGGACATGGAGCGGATCATGAAGCAGTTCAAGTCCATGAAGGGAACCACTAGCCGCACAGAGGAGGGATAAATATGGTGTTTAGATTGTAAAGAGAAAGGACACACAAGGGGAGCATGTTTTAAGAAGGCGATGTGTGATAGTTGTTAGGTTTTGTGTCATTCTACGAAGGAGTGCCCCTATAACATGAAGATACAAAGCCAACAAATACTCTTCACACAAGAACATCCATCCACCTTTGGCACTAATAATGAGACGTAGGGGAACAACAACAATGCCACATCCAGTGGCTACAAAAAAAACTGCCAAGGGGGACGGGGTGGAAATGACAACACGAATCGGATGCATAATGACTCCAAGGGAAGGCCCATAGTCCAATACCGTGCATGTAGCCAATGGGGCCACTTTGCCAGAGATTGCCCAAAGGATGATAGTCAGAAATTGTGTCGATGGTGTGTTCTAGGGGACCACGAAGACGCCAACTGCACAAAAGAAGTGAACCTCCTTAACATTAAGGAGGAGAAGGTCCTTGCCCTCACCTGCAATCAGGCCAAGCAGGCAACATATCCAGATCCTTGCACTGAGAAGCAAACACTGCGGAAAGCATGAGAAGAAATAGAAAGGGCAATGAAGGGTAGAAAAGATATCAATGGAACTACTTCTAGACCAACGGAGGTGGAGAAGAACTTATTGAACCAGATGTTGCAAATGGAGGTGCCCATCAAACTTCAAGACCTCTTACAAATAGTATGACAATTAAGCACAACATTATTAAACACTTACACAAACCCGCCAACGGTACTGTAGACGAATGAACAACCAACTTTACGAGGAGGTTTGGCCACATATCCCATGTTGCTGACAGTAAGCAATGGCCGTCACTCGTGGTGGTTGAGATGAGAATCCTGGGAACCATCTTGATGGACACCATTGTGGATGGTGGGTCTGGGGTGAGCATCCTTATCGAGGAGACATGGAAGAAACTCGGTAAGCCTACCCTATGGTCGATCACATTCAACCTGCTTGACATTGACCAATAGGGGATAAAGTTGCTAGGGACCCTAGTGGCTCAATAGGCAACCATCGAGACACAACCATTTGTGCTCAATTTTGTTCCGATTCCCTTGAAGAAAAAGGGATACGATGCCATTCTTGGAAGATGAGGGCTTGTGGCTACCAAGGTGAATCACAATTGGAAATGAACATTCTCCCTAAGGAAAGTAGAGGGCAGAAGTTCGACATTGACATCCAAACACATAGTAAGTGAAGAAATTATGTTGTCGGAGTCTGAGTCAGACGGGGAACATCAGATGGATGATGAAAGAGCTCGCATGAATTCGAACAATGAACACATTTTGGAATTGGAGGAATGTTTAGGAGATGAGACTAGCTCAATGGATGGACTTTTCCATTGGCAGATGGAAGACTATGAGCTCTTCCATTCTTACAGGCTTGGCATCGAGGAACCTAAAGGGGAGGAGGTATGCCCACTAGAGTTTGTGGAATACAAAGAAGGCAACATGGAGATCAACAAGAGTCTTGCCCTTCACTTGGAAGGGAAAGCCATTAGATATGAAGAGCTGTTAGTGGAGGCCACCAATCTTAGTGATATGGAAAACTCGAGGAACATACTTGTTTGAGATGACTCAAACCCCGTACTAAAGGTTACAACATTCAAAATCTTCATGGAGTATAAAGATGTATTTTCTTGGACTTATAAGGATTTAAAAGGGGTCCCGCTAGAGATGTGCGTTTACCGCATACCTTTGGTGCTCGGAGCCATACTTGTGTGGAAGCAACTATACAAAATGAATAAGAACTATGATGCACGCATAGGTGAGGAAATACACCGAATATTGGAAGTCGACATAATATTCAAAGTCCAAGCAACTAAGTGCGTGTCACTAATCGTGATATCCATGAAGAAGGACGAGAACCAAATTCAGATATCTGTGGACTTCTTGTGCCTGAATGCTGTGGCAGGATACGAGATGTACTCCTTCATGGATGGATTCTCTGGCTATAACCAGATCTCCATTGCTGAACAAGAAAAATTGAAAACTACTTTTGTGGTGGAGGATGGAGTATATGCTTAAAACTGGATGCCTTTCAGATTGTGTAATGCACCTGACACATTTCAGAGAATCATTTAACACATCTTTGATAAAATATCAGTAGGAAACTTCCGAGCATTTTTGGATAATTGGTCCATCTTCAGTGGACAAGACAACCACTTGGCAATTCTCCAAGAATGTATGGAAACGTGTTGGCGGGCATGACTGACACTAAACCCTAAAAAGTGTCAGTTCATGGTTCCTCAAGGCAAATTACTTGGGCACATTGTGTGCAAGACAGGATTGAAGACCAATGTGGGTGATTGTGGAAATGGAAACCCTAACAGAGGTAATTGGAGTGAAATCTTTTCTTAGGTACATTGAATACTACAAATGGTTCATAAAGAACTACACCAAAATTGCTCTTCCCCTTGACAAGTTGACATGGGAGGGAGAACCGTATGTTTGGAGCTCTAAGGAGGAGACTTCCTTCAAGGAGTTGAAGAATAGATTGTTGGGGGTGCCTATCTCGGCATATCCAAACTGGGACAAGGAGTTCCATGTCCATGTAGATGCTTCTAACTTCACCATAGGTGCAATGTTGGTGCAAATTGGCGACCATGGGCTTGATCACCCAACATATTTTGCAAGCCAACTACTTTCAAAAGCCGAGAAGAATTACAACACCATTGAAAGGGAGGCCCTCGAGATGGTGTACTTTCTACAAAAGTTTCGGCATTACCTCTTGGCTACAACATTCACCTTTTACGTGGACCAACAGGTGCTAATGCATTTGCTGAACAAATCAATCATCCAAGGAAGGATTAATAGATGGTTGTTACTCCTATAGGAGTTCACCTTCACCATTATTGTGCGACCGGGGAAAGGTCACGTCATTGTCAACTAGCTCTGTTGAATCACGTGAGGAGAGCCGCTAGAAGGGGTCAATGATGATTTTTCGGATGCACACTGGTTCATGATCGCCATCCTTCCAGGATAGTATAAGTCTATTGGGAAATATCTATCCACGTCCCAATTTTCGAGGTAGATATTGCTAGGCGAATGGCGGAATCTAGTATTAAGGAGCTGAACCTTCCAACTAATAAATGGCCTCCTGAATAAGATGGGCCTAGACCAAGTACTAATGCGATGTGTAATGGAAGAGTAAGTACAAAGTTTTTTGAGGGAGGCACATGAAGGTTCGACAAGTAGCCACATGGGACCCAACACAACTGTAGGGAAGGTCCTGCTTGCCGAATTATGGTGGACTTTACAATGATTCACAAAAATGAGTTTTAAGCTATGATACATTGGAGAGAGTACGCAAACCACTTAAGGGAGACTTCATATCGTTAAACCCTTCCAATGCTTAGGAATTGTTTGAACGTTGGGGATTGGATTTCGTGGGCCTGCTGAAGGAAAGTAGGGGCTGACGTTGCCTATTTGTGGTAGTGGCCACTGGATATTTAACAAAGTGGGTAGAGGCACATGCACTACCAAACAACTCAATAAGCACCGTAAAGTTTTTATATCAGCAGATCATCACACAGGACGACATGCCTATTCAGTTGACAAGTGATAGAGGAGGTCACTTTGTCAATCACGTGATTGGATTATTGACAACTGAATTCAAGATTTTTCATTTGTTGTTGAGTCCATATTACCCACGAGCCAATGGCTAGGTGGAAGCGACAAACTAAATCCTCGTGGCTATCATATATAAATCATGTGAAGTAAAACAAACAGACTAGGAGGAAAAGTTGCCTTTGGTGCTAGGGCCTATTGCACAATGTTCAAAGACAGATTTGGACAAACGCCATTCTAGGTAATCTTTGGGCAAGAGGCCATGGTACCATTTGATTCATGGTCTCGAGCCTTCGGGTTGCAATTGAAAATAGACTTGGAGATATGGAAAGTCTACAAGAGTGCCTATATCGACTGAACGAATTGGATGAACAAAGATTAACGACACAATGGGCAACAAAAGTGGCGCAAACTTGATGCAAGCCATGGCACAATAAACATTTGAAAAGGATGAGGTTCTAGCCAGGCCAACTGGTGCTTTGGTATGATGGCTGCAATGAGATAAAACTGTTAAAATTCAAGGTCAAATGGCTTGGACCATGTAAAATTAGAAGTTGGTGATAATGGTTCTATAAAATTATGGACGTTGGACGGGCGAGAAATTCCTAACGCTATTAATGGATTGAAGCTGAAGATCTATCATGAACAACAAAAAGGCGAGGTAAGGGATAATACTTGATGGAAATTAGACTTAGGAAGTTAAAAAACAAAAAAGAACAAAAAAAAAACCAAAAAGTTAAAAAAAAGAGAGAAGAAAACATGGAAAGGACCCCATGGGCATGTGTGTCCTGCAGACATGTGTGTTTTGTGAAAATCGCGTCCCATAGACACATTGTGTGCCGCAGATATATCGGATCCGGCTTAGAAAAGACAAAGAGAGAGCATTCCGCAGGGAAGAGAAAAGAAGGGGAGCATCCCACGGGGAAGAAAGGAAAAACAAGCATGTCTTGCAGCGAGAGGAAAGAACTCTGTTGATAAAGACTAGTTGTGGGAAACAAGAAAGAAATTAAAAAAAAGCCATTGCCATTTGGGGAAACATACCCTGGAGGGAAGATAAAAGAGGTACTGCAGGGGTTGGAAGACAGATACACCAAAGTGGCTAAAGCAAGACGTGTTGTGGAGAAGTAAATGAGAAGTAGCCACACAGAGCAACCCTAACTGTTTTTGTTGCAATAAAAACAAAACAAGAGATTGTTAATTAGTTGGAGAATGTAGTTTGCAGGGAAAAGGAGATAGTGGAAGGATTAGTCGAAGGAGAATAGTGCCAAGATGGACAAGAATGTGAGAGTATTGGCCTTAGGAGTCTAGGTTGCAGGGCCAGGAGCATCGAGTAGCAAGAAGCAGAAGGTGCGTCCTAAAGTGTAGCCATTTGCACAGAAGGCCGACATTTCTCATCTCATAGTATAGTTTGAAGGGCTGGATGGCAATGAGTGCGGCAGATGGTGGCAAGAAATGGCTGACATAGACCTCATCAAACAAATATTGATCTGTGCGCAAGTACATTGAGCGATTCAACTTCTAGTGTTTTCCATACGACTATTTTAGTTGATATTAAGAGCTATAATTGGAATATACAAGAGACACAATCGAACAAGTACATTCACATACAAGAAGCATCGTCTCAAGATCTCGTTCAACACCTGCGACTTCACTAGGGTTCTTGTCATTCCTAGCCAAGGAGGCCGAAATGTGGTAACTACGAACCACAAACTTCCGCAAGAACGAAAGGCGTATTGGGTGAAGTTGGTGGGATGCGACCTCATGCTGAAGGAATTTGAGTCCGCCATAAAGGATACTAAGAGTTGAGGACTGCGATGGGACTTCATTCGGAAAGGCCATTGGCGGTGTATCGTGGACATGATAAAGAGCAGGTTAACCAGTGTGAGTAGGGCTTCAGATATCGCTCTGCCACAGATTACCTTCAAGAATGACATTATGAATGGTATGGTATATGATTTGGCGACTGTCCTCATTGATAGAATGGAGGAATTCATGACACTGGAACATCGCACATTCTATATGTCACACGATGCTATCAAATTATAGCGGATGAGTTTAAAGTCCCACCGAGACGAAGATTGGCAGTAGGAGAACCCCCAGTATCCTATTGCAGGCATTTGGACACGGGTGGCATGATGGCCGGCTAGAAGATGCTAATGTAGTGCTTAGATGCCTATGGTGGCACTGATAGTAGACATGAGGATACCATGGAGAGTGGTGGGACCGATTCAGAGGGAGATAGTGCTTCGGTGGAGGTTGGGAACTATGAGGCAGATGCAGGCTCCCCACGTAAGACAATTTTTACTCCTTAATTGCTGACTTCCGCGCACTTGATAGCCACCACCCCCATACCGCTTATTCCTCCATTTGGCTAGAGGCACGCGCTTCTTGTTATGACTCCACGCATAGCCATGGTAGAGAGCACAAATGTATCAACTTAGATGGAGGTTATCAAGGAGCCATCCCCACTAGCCACCCCTAAGGGAACTCTTGTCGTGGATGTCCAAGTGGATTTAGTTGCCCCAGATCTAGTAGTTGCAATTCCAACAGAAGGGCTTATAGAGATGCACCAGGCACCAGAGTCTGAGCCTCAAGTTCGACTAGACGTGATTGGCACAGAGGCTATTGTCACTATAGCTTAATCCCTATTGGTTGAACTCGTGAGTGTGGCTCAGCCAACACAACCAGGACAAGTAGAGGTCGAGAGTGTTGGAATGACCCAGCTAGCACAGCCAGAGGACAAGATTGTTGAAGTGATGGACCGAGCCAGTGCATTCTTCAGAAAATAGTTCCGACTCACCCTTGCAGATGTCGGCCCCTCCATCTAGTCCCTGAGGTGGGAAGAGGTATTTACAGGAGTATCTATGATTCTAGAGCCATAGGAGTCCAGAGTACCACAGTCTGAGGATACGCTTGGAGATGAGGGGGTTGTACCAGTGGTGGACATGGTTGTCACAGAAGGGGTAGAGAGAGATAGAGATGGATACAGAGTAGAATGCCGTACCAAGGAAAGGCTAAATTATGGGTCAGATGAGGAGAGAACCATGACGTACATTAGGGCCATGGAGGATGTGCTGGAGAGGTCGAATTATTGGACATCATGCTTTGACCCGTAGAAGGGAGTTGTAGTTGCTCTGAGTCTTTATCCAAAGGGGCTGTCTGGATTGTTTCCACTCTTGCTTTGAGGATAGAGGATGGCCAGCTGTGGAAATGTTAGATATGCTAGTTGATTGGACTACAAAACCAAAGTTGGGACCATGCAACACCACCATGGAGAAGCTTGCCCATGAGATAATAGCAGCGTATAAAGATGCCTGTTATGTTCACTGGCGTGTAGATGCAGATAGAGAGACTGATAGAGTTGCAGCAGTGAGGTCCAACAAGGTAGAGGCAAAGGCTTGGGAGGAGCTAGCTACCCAATTGACTAGCCATTAGGCAACATGGACAGCAAAGTTAGCAACGCTCTTACAGGATAAAGAAAAGGCTGAAAAAGGGCTACAAGAGGCCGAGGCACAAGCTATGGAGGCAACACTTCTACTGAAGGAGGCAGTGGAGATCAAGATCATGACAGAAAAGGATTTGCGCATTCAGACGAATCAGGTACATCAGTTGCTAGACACTCTAGGGATAAAACCTCCCCCCTGGTCTCATTTTTGATGTATTTTCTTTATTATCTCCTATTTTGTAAATTAGTAAGTTGTCAAGAGACGACTTGTCTTTTTTGGGGGGATAATGTTGTCTGACGAACTAGGTAGTTAGACGATTATGTGTACATGCACAGCAGTGTCGCTTCATTGGCACTGTGTCGGATGTTATAAATATGGTATACACTTATGTAATTGACATCATATTGGTATTGAATATTAACTTTGCATGGAAGCATTTGATGAATGAAAAATACTGTACTTTGTTCAGTTATATGTTTATTTCCTATTCACCTATGTGCTGAACAGAGAGCAAGGCATTCTTAGTGATTGTCGAGATCCAAGACATTGTTAGTGAGTGGCAAGAGTCATGGGCATTCCTAGTGAGTGCGAGGACATTCTTAGGCAGTGTCAAGATCAAGGTTCTTCTTAGTGATTGCCAATGACATTCTTTGTGTGTGTTAGGGATTCAATGCACTCTTAGTGAATGCCACAAATCAAAAACATTCTTAGTGAGTGTCTAGATCAAAGGTGTTATTAGTAAGAGCCAAGGACTTTCATAGCGAGTGTCAAGAAATAGGGACATTCCTAGTGAGTGTCAAGAATCAAGGACATTCTTAGTGAGTGTTGAGATTGAGGATATTCTGTGAGGGTGTGAAGACTGGATCAAGAACGTTCTTAGTGGGTGCTGAAACTTAGAGGACATTATTAGTGAATGCTGTAATTCCTCAACATGAATTAATTCTTTATCCTGGAAGGTTTATTTTATACAGTAGGAAATTAACACCTATTAGAGGAAAAGATAATTGCTGCAACAATAAAACAACTACAAGACAAGTCTAATCTTTGAATCACTTTGAACATTTTAAAATATTATGATGAAATATTTTCAAATTTGATGAGTTCATATTTATGAATATACTTCTCACATCAAGTGAAATTGTTGTTTCAGGGTTTTGTACTCAAACTTTTGTGTCAAGATAATATCATAATGAAGTAGTAGTAGTCATCCATGCTAAATTGGCAATTGCTTGGGGACAAGCAATTTGGGGAAGGGTGGACTAAAATATCCCTACTTGAAATAAGATTTAATGATGTATAGGAATTAAATTTAATGTAATTTAAAGAGAAGTAATATAACTTAAACAAATAGTAGCTATTAACTGAACTATATTATCAATGAAGAAACAATATAATAAAGGATATAGTATAATATAATTATATACATTAATGAATGAATATAATTAAATATAATATTGTTAATATAATAAATATAATAATGGAAGAAAGTAATAACTAAATATAATATTTTATTCATAGAATAGTTATAGTTAAATTTAATATATATTAAACAAGTCTAAACTACATTATTAGTATCTTAAGCATATCATGACCTCCAATAGTTTTGAGAGATATCTAAGTTCGTAATTACAACTCAGGATAATGTTTCTATCACCTTGGGAAATTGATGAACAAAATGATCGCAATAAAAATCCCTTTTGTTATATTGGTGTCTTAATATTGTGAAAAACCTAGTTACTCCACCTTCAATATGAGGGCTCCTCAACAATTTGTAGGTTAGGCCAACATTTATTTATTACAAACTTGCTCGAGAATTATGGTCTCAATGATGAGTCTCAAGTCCTGCTGCTATAACCTTTGATATTATACTAAGTTGCATGGGTGCCTCCCCCCATCCCCCTCTAGCCCAAGGTAAGTTCAAACTGGTTCGAAGTTCGGGTGTGGTTCGAACTTTGTTGAACTAGGGTATGATTTTTACACTCTTGGTTTGATCTGGTTCATACTGTGTTTGAACCCGAGCGAACCATGTTAAAATTTTCGAACCAAGTTCGAACCCGTAGAGACAGATGGCTAGAAAGGTGTTTAATTAGCAATTTTTAATAATATTTTGGCGTCCATAAAACTTGAAAGGTGTTATTGATTGGTTTTGTGCCCTCTCATTGTCATTTTATGTTTCTAAAGAGGTTATTTTGTCTTAAGGGAGAGCACATAATTTTTTGAGCAAGCATTCGGTTGTGCAAGGAGGAGTTTGAAGATTGATTTGTTGGTGTTCTTCAAGTGTTTGTGCATCATTCATACACATTTGCAAGTTGGCATGACTGGAAAAGGTAAGATCTTATTCCATTTGCTATTGTTTTTGTTCTAGTTTTTAACGTTTTTCATTTTTTCATTTTTCTTTCAATCTTCATATGTTCTTTTGAATCTT
The DNA here is from genome assembly GCA_028749045.1 of Cupressus sempervirens. Taxonomy (NCBI): domain Eukaryota; kingdom Viridiplantae; phylum Streptophyta; class Pinopsida; order Cupressales; family Cupressaceae; genus Cupressus; species Cupressus sempervirens. The sequence continues at coordinate 256,629,452 of CM053786.1, read as the reverse complement.
TTCCATTATTTTGAAATTTGTCATTTTCTTGCATATAAATTGTGAACATGTATCTAATTTCTTGACATAGGGAAAGGAATGTCATCTACCTCTTCATCAATAGGCAACACCGAACAAAGAATGGAACCCAACTCTGATTCTCCTCTATGAAAGTATGTAAGCATTTTAAAACCCCTTCCAGGAGGTGGTGCATTCCATTGGAGATGTCGAGGATGTGGTGTAGAAAGAAATAGCTCTTATTATCATGTGGCAGGTCATTTATGTGGTTACATGGGAAGAGGATTCAAGAAATGTCCTGGCAAAAAGGGTGCCCCTATACCAAATCAAATTGTGTTAAAATATATTGAAGAGCATGAGGTAGCAAAAGAGAGAGAAGGACATAGTATAGCAGAACACAGTAGCAATGCGAATGGAAGTAAAAGAGAAAAGGGAATGCAACCCTCCTAGATGTTACAGTACAAGACCACCCCTTCTTTAATACCGCAACAAACACTAACACTGAATTTGCCTTTGTACACAAAATAAAGGGGCCACTAGAAACCGCTTTTCAAAATGAGGGCCGGGAAATTGCTGACATTAAGGTGGGAAGGTACTTGTATGCAAATGGGTTGTCCTTTAATGTTGTCCTCTCTCCATTTTGGAAGGACATGTTGAGGGGTGCCAATGAAGCTCCAAAAGGGTATTGTGGCCCCAAGTATGAGAAAGTGCACACCACCTTGTTAGATGACAAGGTCCAACAGATTGAAAATCAATTGAAGCCCATAAGGGACTCATGGGTTGAGACAAGGGTGACAATTGTTTCAAATGGGTGGAAGGGTTCCAGGAACCGTCCCTTAATCAATGTCCTTGCAGTGTCCCCTAAAGAGGCAATTTTTCTGAAAGTGGTGGATTGTGAGGGCAAAGTAAAAGATACACCATTTATTGCTGATATCCTAATTGGGGCCATTGAAGAAGTGGGTGCAAGAAACATTGTCCAAGTCATAATGGACAATGCAAAGAATTGTAGAGCAGCAGGTTTGTTGGTTGAATGACAATATCAACATATCTTTTGGACACCTTGTGCAGTCCACTCACTCAATCTTATGCAACAAAAGATTGAGAACCAAATTGAGTTTATCAAAACAATGTATGAAGAGGTTGAGAACATACAAATGTTTGTCACAAACCACCACATGACTCAATCTTTTTTCAGGAACTACTCAAAATAGGAGCTATTGAAGGTAAATGAACTTGAACTCAAGTCAGTAATTTAATTTTGAATATTTGACAATTTCAGATTTTTCATATTTTACCTTGTGCAATGTGTATACTTTTCTCTAAAATATGTATCTAATAGTTCTTTTTTTTGCTCTAATTTATGTCACAAGTTGTTGAGACCCATTTTGCATCAGATATAATCATCTTAAGATGACTTGTGCAAGTGAAAGATGCACTTCAAGGTATGGTAATCAGTCACAATTGGGATGTATGAAAGCAAAAGAACACTGAAAGGGCAAACAAAATAAAGGATAGGCTATTGGCTGAGTCATAGTGGGAACATGTGGAATATCTCCTTAAGATCACCGAGGCCATTATGAGTATGCTTAGGTACACTGACATGGATAGGCCTTGCCTTGGAGAGATCTATGATGGCATAGACTCAATGATTTAGAATATCAAGCAAGTTATAAATGAGAAGGAGCAAGATCCGTGAGAGACCTTTTTCAAAGAAGTGCAATAAATTATTAATAAAAGATGGAACAAAATCAGTACTCCATTACATTTGCTTGCCTATGCCTTGATCCACAAATACTATAGCTCACAATATTGTGATCTACCAGGAAGGTTGCCACCATATAGAGATATGGAAGTGTCTGACGAGTACCAGGCAACATTTAGAAGAAAATTTAATGATGATGATATGAGAGATGTAATCATGGATGAGTTCATAGAGTTTGTCAATGCTAGAGGTCTAAGTAATGATGCTCTTCGTCATCGGTTCAAAAAGGATGCTCATGGTTGGTGGTACCTCCATGGCCAAAAATTCCAAACATTGCAGCCCCTTTCAATCAAAGTTATATCACAAGTAAGTTTTATTTTAAAAAAATTAGCTCACTTTATCTTCAAAAGAACCATGACTAGAAAGTGATTTTAAATATTTTATAAGATTGAATTAATTCTTTTTTAATTGCTTACCTATGTTGTCTTTATAGGTTGCTAGTTCTTCTGTATCAGAATGAAATTGGAGCACCTATTCTTTCATCCACTCGGTGAAGCACAATAGGTTGCAATCAAGAAAAGTAGAGAACCTGGTATTTGTGCATAACAACTTGTGCCTTCTTTTGCAGAAGAGTCAAGAATAGAAAGAAGGGGAGACAAAGAAATGGGATGTAGGTCCAGAGATTGCAGATTTGAATGCTTCCACAACTCGACTTACAATTGATGATTTTGATGACTTTGATGTCAATACTATTGTTGATTCTGCTACCGATCCCATTGGCCTTAGCACAAGTAATACCAGAGAAGAAGAAGATGAAGAAGAAGATAATGAATATGAAGAAGATGATGAAGATTGAAGAACTTAGAACTAAGAACTAAGAATATTAATAGATTTTCATTCCATTAGTTAAACAATGAATGTGAAACAAATACAATGATACTTGAACTTGATATTTTAAATGTGTTTATGCTACTTTGCTACATTCTAATTTTAGCTCATGCTTCTGTAATAACCCCAATAGCATATAACTTCTTCAAACACCAAAAATCTTTATACTTCAGTTGTTTGACATTTCGTCAAACACTTTGCAAGCAAGGGTCATCTGACTGATATAACTTTTCAGATTGCTACAGTGATTTTTGTTTGGATTTGCCTCAAAGAGAATGCTTACAAAGACTCCAAATTGTCTAAACAATGTCCTAACATAAATATGCAACTAATTTTGGCAATAGTGAATGCGTATATGAGTTCTAATCATGAAAATGATCACCTACAACCAACTGGTATTTTAACAATGAGTTGGTATGCAAGCTACTTGGCTGATAAAAAAATGATATATTAGCGCTCAAAGACAACTATTAATGACCAACAACTGTATCTCCTTGATTGAGAATGAGTATCCAATACAATATTCATACTAAGTTAGCCAAGACTCCTGGCATTTACAAAGATATCAAAATATGATGATTGTTGGTAAAGTAATATGCACCTACAACTGCCAATGAAAACTAATGCAACACTAAATATCTAACTTCAATACTCCCCTACAGCAGTACGCTAATCACATGCATGATTAAATACAACTAAAGCCATGGATTGCTGATGCCATTGTGAGGAATGTAAAAATGAATGATGTATCTATTAATGAATGATAGGTCTGATACGAAATGACAATTACAACAACACTCTATAATGAAAGGCAACTATGAAAATACACATCAGACCTGGTATATGAAGTCGCCTTAGAGAATAGATGTATTGCAATACCACTGAATAGAAAATAACCTCCTCAAGTGCCCAAGTCGTGCCTCTCTAGCTGCCGCCCCTGATTGTAGATGGCTGTAATAATTTTCTTTGCTTTTTCGAATTTGCTTTTTTTTGGATTGCTTTTCTGGACCTGCTTTTTCGGCCTGCTTTTTCGGTTCTGCTTTTTCGGCCTGCTTTTTTCGGACTGCTTTTTCGGCCTACTTTTTTCGAACTGCTTTTTCGGCCTGCTTTTTCGAATTGCTTTTTTCGGCTTGCTTTTTTCGAATTGCTTTTTCGGCCTGCTTTTTTCAAACTTCTTTTTCGGCCTACTTTTGTACTCAAATATTTTTTCTCAATGTAGCACAAATAGAAGACTGAAGTATCTTCCTCCCAGCTGCAATAATTCAAGTGATATTTCACACCCTCAAAATCGCGTACCTTTTAATATTTATTAATTTTATAACTTTATAAATAATTAACTTAATACCACTTATTTATTTAATTAAAATAATTAATTAGTCATCTTCATAAAATATTTATTATTTTGGACAACCTAATTAATTAAATTAATTAAGTCAAATTGCCTCCAAAATGGGGACATGACAGTCCGCCCTTCTTGAAATTGCTTGTCCCCAAGCAATGGCTGAACAATAAACCAATCAATCTGCCTGGATCCCAAATGTAGTCATGTACTATATTGCTATCAATCAACACAGGCTCCTGCAATATCCTCTGCAATATAACCAAGAGGAATCCATAATCAAACTGACAATTACAGCTCAACCAAACTCCAAAATCACAACTGCCATAGTCAGAAACCCACGAGACACAAACTCTTAGAAAATCAAAACTCAAGTAAAGTGGACAAATCAAACGGCCAACACAGTAAATACCATCAACGCATCCCACTGGCCCATACGGAATGTACAATCCAACTCTACAACAATGATGAATGCTCCCAAATGAAACTGTACCAAGTATGGAGAATCCACACACTAAACAACTCCTGCAGTCAACACAACTCTGCAGATCACTGGCCATTGTCTCATAGCCATAACTCTCATGCACTGCTGATGGTTAAAAGTCATCACAAGATAAACAGCAAGAAATGGAACCCAAACCAAATTTTCCTGCTATCAACTCTTCATCACAAGGATCAAATGCTAACTGATGCACATACGCTGCAGTATAATGCTGATAAAAAGAACCAGCCTCAGTCAACAACTCACCATGAACAAGTGATACAACCCACTGTGACTGATCACCAGCTAAGTCAGGAGATGTCATAGCCAAAGGAGTAGAATCAATAACAACTGCTGAAGCATCACTCCCAAACTCCTGCTCTAAGTCGTGTATTATCAAGCTGTCAACCGCAAAACCTATCGCCATGTCATGCTCATCACAACTCTCATCCCGAGGCGTCAAACTGTCCCATAACTGATGACAAGCACTAGGGACCAAAGTACATCTTTGTATCATCATCTCATCAATATAGTCATCAAAGGTAAATTGATGAGCATACCTCACAGTTTAATGCCTATAGAATGCGCCAATCTCAGTCAGTGGCTCAGACTGCAATCCAGATGAAACTAACTGCAATCGATCATTAACCATGTTGGAACTGACTACTACCTCCGAAGACATCACCAAGGGAGTAGTATTACTAGCAAGAACCATGGCAACTGTTAGCTCACCAACATCACACATGATCTTTGATACAACATCTCTAGTCTCCGTGCCATCAGTACTAGAGGCCACCACCATGTCAGGCATACAACAATCTGCCGCAGCACCCAACTCAACTGAACCTGACTCTAGTGGGTACGAACTTGATATGCCAATGTTAGTATCAAGGATGGATGCATCCCCATCTCCACTGTCTCTGATAATTTCGACCATGGACATCCTCGAATTACCAAACACCACCGCTTGTGACTGTACAAAATCTGGTAAAGACTGCAATCGCTCTAACTCCATGGTCACCTTAGCCAAATGAAACTGTGACTCCTCGAAAGCCAACTGTGTACTCTCAAGAATCTAAGAAGTCACCTCGAGCTGCTGAGTAAGCTCACTCACCTCATCTTCCTTGGCCAATAATGCATCGTATGCTGTACTTCCCCACTCCATAAGATAATCTCTATCGGCTACCAGTTGCATATAATTTTGTCTTAGAATCCGAATAGCCTCCCATAAAGAGTGGATCTCTGTCAAGGAAAAATAACTGCCTCCCTGCTCATCACTAGTAGGAGAACCCCATCCATAAACTGATAACAACTGACGAGCAGCATCGAAATGCTAGCAAGCGATAGCAATGTCTCGCTCACTAACTCTCAACTGACTAGACACATGATGGCACTGGCTAGACTGTCTCCTACAAACCTCCTCTGACACACTGTCTAAGGGAGTATCCTCAAAGTTACTGGTCTCTAGAGTATTAACAACCATATCTTGCGAATCAACTCCAAAGCTCATATTAACATACGGAGTATCAAAAACTGTAGCACTGCTGTCCAACTCCTGTGTACCAAAAGAAACTGCCAAGGAAGCTAAATCTTCAAAACTACCCACTGCATCCTCCTGGATGTCATGAAGGCCAATATGATTCTGGGACTCATATGTACACACTGCCAAATATGAAAGATCATCAACACATTCCAGCAAGAATGGTCGACTGGATATATGAACAAAGCCCAACACCAGTGTATAAAAACTAATACCAACATCGGACAAGCTGCTGGCACAAGAAAAGACAACACCGTGCAATCTGCTAATCAAATCCATGATAGCACCTAAACAATCATTGCTACCAAAAAGTGATAAAGATCTCCAGTCGACTGAATCTCAAACGCCAATATAACAATCTCAAATCCATATGCGTAAACTAGAATCAGCTGGTAACTCAAGCAAACTCCTTACTTGAGTAATATGACTAATACCAACTAACTCCACATACCCGTCTGACATTTTCCCTGTATCCTGAATGTGAATGCAAGATGAACTCACAACATTATCAACGATCACATATGATCCGCTTGCCGCAGAAAACTGAGTATCAGGAGTGCAAGATGAAACTAAGCTCAGCTCCATGCCATGCTCATTCCCATGTCTCTCCCGGTCCTGTAATGCCAATGGAGTATTCATCCAAGAAGCTCGAATGTCCTCAAGTTCGCAAGAAAGCCTGTCAACTTCCTCCTCCTTTCTCCTCAAGGCATCTGAATAGTCTCCGACAAGGCTAAGAAGATGGTCATGATCTGATAGAAGATGTAAATATCTCAACTTCATCGTTCTCATTCCTTCCCTAATCACCTGTAAATCAACACAAGAAGACTTTGCCTGAACTCCTTTATGTCTACCCTGTAACTGAATCATCCGGATGTGATCCTCTATCATATCCCGCATTCTGTCATGATGAGATAATGAAGTCACAATACTGTCTTCGCTCACCCTCAGCTAGCTGGACAAATCATGTGAAGTACTACCCGTCTCAATCTCATGTGACGAAGCATCTAACTGTGCCTGGTACTCTCTCTCAGCAAAGTCATGAATGCTCAATGTCTGCTCATCTCTACCAGGTATCTCACCATCATGCACAACAACGTCCTCATAATCATCATCTGAACCCACTACGCTGTAGTCACTGCCCGTTGGAACTAAACCATCTGGAGTACCTGTGACATCACCCTCTGACGACCTGGATACAATTGTCTCAACTTGAGTATCAAGTTGACCGTTACTATCAATCTGCGTAATATCCATTCCCACTACGTTCTGAAGTATTGTGTGCCCAACATCTTCCTCCGAGCTAGTCTGATTTTTGTCCTCCCTAGATTCGGCAAATGCTGGTTACCAACTGCTGCAAACTCCTTGTAGAGGTTTCTAGATACCTCACTTGTAGAGACCTCTTGTTCCTCTTTGTCTTTGTTCTGTGATGTAGTCCTCTTAAACATGGAAACCATCAATTTATTCATCCTTTTCTGACTTTCATCCAACCTTTTCAAATTTATTCTAAGCTTCTTCATATCCTTGTCCCACTGCTTCTGGGTACTTGAAGTAAACATGATTAACTAACTGATTCAATGTCGAATCTACCCAACAGAATGGCAGGTCAATAGCTCTGATACCTCTGTAATAACCCTAATAGGTTATAACTTCTTCAAACACCAAAAATCTTTATACTTCAGTTGTTTGACATTTCGTCAAACACTTTGGAAGCAAGGGTCATCTGACTGATATAACTTTTCAGATTGCTACAGTGATTTTTGTTTGGATTTGCCTCAAAGAGAATGCTTACAAAGACCCCAAATTGTCTAAACAATGTCCTAACATAAATATGCAACTAATTTTGGCAATAGTGAATGCATATGTGAGTTCTAATCATGAAAACGATCACCTACAGCCAACTGGTATTTTAACAAACAGTTGGTATGCAAGCTAACTGGCTGATAAAAAAATGATATATTAACGCTTAAGGACAACTATTAATGACCAGCAATTGTATCTCCTTGATTGAGAATGAGTATCCAATACAATATTCATACTAAGTTAGCCAAGACTCTTGGCATTTACAAAGATATCAAAATATGATGATTGTTGGTAAAGTAATATGCACCTACAGCTGCCAATGAAAACTAATGCAACACTAAATATCTAACTTCAATACTCCCCTACAGCAGTACGCTAATCACATGCATGATTAAATACAACTAAAGCCATGGATTGCTGATGCCATTGTTAGGAATGTAAAAATGAATGATGTATCTATTAATGTATGATAGGTCTGATACGAAATGACAATTACAACAGCACTCTATAGTGAAAGGCAACTATGAAAATACACATCAGACCTGGTATATGAAGTCGCCTTAGAGAATAGATGTATTGCAATACCACTGAATAGAAAATAACCTCCTCAAGTGCCCAAGTCGTGCTTCTGTAGCTGCCGCCCTTGATTGTAGATGGCTGTAATAATTTTCTTTGCTTTTTCGAATTTGCTTTTTCGGATTGCTTTTCCGGACCTGCTTTTTTCGAACTGCTTTTTCGGCCTGCTTTTTCGAATTGCTTTTTTCGGCCTGCTTTTTCGAATTGCTTTTTTCGGCCTGCTTTTTTCGAACTACTTTTCCAGCCTGCTTTTTTCGGCCTGCTTTTTTCGAACTGCTTTTTCGGCCTGCTTTTTTCGAATTGCTTTTTCGGCCTGCTTTTGTACTCAAATATTTTTTCTCATTATAGCACAAATAGAAGACTGAAGTATCTTCCTCCCAGCTGCAATAATTCAAGTGATATTTCACATCCTCAAAATTGCGTACCAATTGAGAGTTTTCGTTCTCAATGGCCACAAATATTTTTTCTCAATGTAGCACAAATAGAAGACTGAAGTATCTTCCTCCCAGCTGCAATAATTCAAGTGATATTTCACACCCTCAAAATTGCGTACCAATTGAGAGTTTTCGTTCTCAATGGCCAATTGTGACTATTGTAGAAACCCTAGGCTCCACAATGCACATCAACAAACATCAACATCAACAACAACAAATCTGGATGATTAGAATGAAGCCCGAGGTGCTTATTTTTCTTTTTTCCTCCACTTTCTCCAGAAGCTTCTAGAACATTATTTTATTTTATCTATTAAGTGACTTTATAAAATATTTTATAATTCAAGTCACTTTATTAAATTAATTAAATATAAAGTTACCTTTTAATATTTATTTATTTGATAACTTTATAAATAATTAACTTAATACCACTTATTTATTTAATTAAAATAATTAATTAGTCATCCTCATAAAATATTCATTATTTTTGACAACCTAATTAATTAAATTAATTAAATCAAATTGCCTCCAAAGTGGGTACATGACAGCTTCATAAAAATGTGTATATATATATATATATATATTTTTTTTTTTTTAAATAATAATTTTTACATGTTTTTGTACTAACGAACCCAAATCCCTTTCCAAAATTTTGTCGAACTTGTGAGCCGGTTCTCGAACTTCAAACTTGGAACTGAACTGGAACCGACAATTTAGATATTATATAGTACTTATAATAATTGCCAAGACTCAAATTGTTTGTGTATAATATTATGGAAATGAAACAAGTTTCGACAATAAATTGGGGATAAATGACATAGGAACAATGATAATTGATTGTTGCTAAGCGAATACATTGTCTACTTCTACCTTTAGCATATGCAAACTGATGATGCATTTATTGTTGCAATATGTATGGAGTGATTGGGAATGGATTAAGAAAAGTCAAGGCAGCAAACTAAGATTTGACTTGTTATCATCACACAACTATTAAGATAGGAATGTGTGATTATTTAAGGATTGTGTTTATTAATGAAAATGATACCTCTAGAGTTGCAACCCATCAAAATCCAAGGACTTATCATTTATTTTAGTGCTGCACTTTTTTTAAAAAGTTCTTTTTATGTGAATCCCTTTAATGCCTTTTTTGGCTCCCCCTATACTCTTACTTCCATAGTTCTATTCTCGTAGAGTCTCCTTTTACGCTTTTTTTTTTCCCATCATGTATTTGTAATAACCCCAACTGGTTATAACTTCAACAAATACCAAATTCTTTACTAATTCAATTGTTTGACATTTCATCGAACACTTTGCAAGTAAGTTTTGATACCACTGTAATATCCTGTGCAATTCTGATTTTTATTTCCAAATTGCTAACCTGAGAATTTCATCAAACACTTTGCACACAAGTGATATATATAGATATATGCCAAACTTTAATTGATACGCTTGCAAAACTCCGAACGACCAACAACAAATGTTTTTTTGTATTTTTTTGAAACATATAGCATTGGCTACAAATGAGAAAATGTGCATCTACAACAATAAGACATTAGGGCAACACCTGCTATGATTTCCAATGATATATTCTAATCCTTTTTGATAAGATTCTGATATAAATCAGATTACAACAGATTTAAAAAACCCTACCAATGCCCTAAATATCTGCTGTCAAACAATACAAAATGTAATAGGTAGAAACTTGGAATTGCTCTAGAAATTTGAGTTTTGCTGCAACAAGTGACTATAGCAAATCACTGTAGCGACAACACTGTAGCAGCATCACTATAGCGGCATTATTGTAGCAGCGATACTGTAGCAGAGTTATTGTAGTAATATCCAACTTTTTCCTTACTCCTCAAATCTGGCCCTGGGCCACAAATTTGGCACAATGAAAAGACTAATTTGTTTTCTCCAACACCCGCAACCCTTCGGAAGATATTTCAGCATCTCAGTTATGCAAATTAATAGGAGTGTTCGTTCCCAATGATTAATGAAGCAACTGTAGAAACCCTTGGCTCCACAAGTTATTTGGAAGAACTGAAGAAACATGTTAGATGATCAACAATGAGGCTGCCCTCCCTATTTATTCTTTTTCTCCAATAGATGGACCTCCTTCTAGAAGAAATAAAATAATATTTAATTTCTCTTTTTGGAAGATTTTTTAAATTAATTTAATTAACTTTAGTCATTTTTAATTAAATAAATTAAATATAAAGTCATATTTTAATTTTAATTTATTTAATGACTTTGTAAGAAATTAGTTTAATCAATTTCTCCTTATTCCTTCACTTAGTCAGGCCAAAAAGATGGGGACATTACAGTATTACGATGGTGCATTTATATGTGGCCAAGGGTTCCAAAGGAGTTGTCATCTCCTTTCGCATGGCACCCTTGACCCAAAGGCAAGCATGTGTATTTAAAAAAAATCTTTATCGATATTATTGATTGGTTTTATTATTTAATTTTAATATTTAATTAGATAATTTAAAAATAATTCCATATTTAGGTTATACACTATAAATATTTATTGAAATGTGTATACATATAAATAGTTAATAGAATATAATTACTTATTTGAGAAAGATATGTTATTAGTATCTTAGATGTTAGTAATATTTTAATCATTTATAATATATGGTGTATTTATGTATTTATTTGATACTTTAATCATTTATAATAGTTGGATTCCATTCTGGAAGGGGTCATGATAGTCCGCACTTCCCAAAATTGCTTGTCCTCAAGCAATGACAATTTATACAAATCTTATCATGCAGAGTCAATGTATATAGTGGTGGAAGAAAATGCATAGGTTAAGTATACTAATGTATGAAGACACAAGGAAAAGATGAAGTAGAGTTATGAATGCATGAAGACACGAAGCATACAAAATGCAGACACGAAGCAAACAAATTGGTGCACGAAGACATAAAGTAGACCCAAAAAGACAATATAGTATCATTCTATTTTCAAAATTCTCTTCTTTGTTATGCTTTTGATTATGAATCCTGCAACCATAAAGTGAACATTAGTACATGCATATATACAAGCTGATTCTTGATAAGTTAGTCCAAGCTGAGCAGAACTTTGGCCATCTTGGCCCTAGCGATAGGTGTTAGGTATTGATACGAGGTGGTATACTCAGTGGGCTACTTGTTTGTATTTGCCTCATATCCTCTCCAAAAGGCTCCCTTAGCATCTTTCTCTTAACCGGTACTACAATAGGGTGTCCTAGTGGTTCTACTGTTTGTAGGCTCCTTAGGAAAGCTTCTTGCATTAGAGTACATTAAATTGTCTTTCCTTTAATTTGTACTAGAAAAAGGGTGCCCTAGTCGTTCTCCCCTTATCGCAAAGTAGCAGGGTGCATTATTAGTAGTCATCCCCTAACTGTATTTGTGATAGGGTGCCCTCGCAATTCTCCTTTAATTGTAGACTCCATAGGAAATGTATTTGCAATAGGGTGCCCTAGTAGCTCTCCCCTGGTTGCATACCAATACGCTGCCTTTGCAACAGTTCTCCCTAAATTGCCTCTACAATAGGATGCGCTAGCGATTCTCCCTTAATTGCATCTCTCTTAATTTGATATATTTATTTCTTAAATATTGCAATAATCATCAAAATTATGCGACATAAATAAGTCATTAGTACATTACCAATTAAAATAATTCTGAATTATTGTTGCAACTAGGGTCAAGCTTCCTTGAAATCCCATTGATGAACCTAACGGGGTGACTTAATAAAAATTATTTCATATTTAAATTATACCCTATTAAATATTTATTGAAATATGTATACATATAAATAGTTAATAGAATACAATTACTAACTTGAGAAACATATGTTATTAATATGTTAGATGTTATTAATGTTTTAATCATTTATAATATATGGTGTATTTATTTAGTACTTCAATTATTTATAATAGTTGGACTTCGTTTAGGAAGGGTTCATGATACAATTGAATAATCAGACCTTTATATAGCAGTAACAAATATTTTGTACAAATTGGTTCTAAACAAAGTATACTAAACAAGGAGATAAAAAGTGGATAGGATATTGTAAAATTAATATAAATCAATCCAGCAACTAATTATGGGTTTTTATATCAAGAGATCAAGTTACAATCAACCTAGGAGATGGGAACATTACAATTGGACATTGAAGGTCAATAATATATGGTGTATTTATAATAGTTGGACTTCATTTAGGAAGGGTTCATGATACAATCAAATAACCAGACCTTTAATAGCAATAACAAAACATATGGTGTATTTATTTAATACATTAATTATTTATAATAGTTGGACTTTATTTAGGAAGGGTTCATGATACAATCGAATAATCAGACCTTTATATAGCAGTAACAAATATTTTGTACAAATCAGTTCTAAACAAAGTATAATAAACAAGGAGATATAAAGTGGATAGGATAGTACAAAACTAGTATAAATCGATCCGACAACTAATTCTAGGTTTTTATATCTAGAGATCAAGTTACAATCAACCTAGGAGATGGGAACATTACAATTGGACATTGAAGGTCAATAATATATGGTGTATTTATAATAGTTGGACTTCATTTAGGAAGGGTTCATGATATAATCAAATAACCAGACCTTTAATAGCAATAACAAAACATATGGTGTATTTATTTAATACTTTAATTATTTATAATAGTTGGACTTCATTTAGGAAGGGTTCATGATACAATCGAATAATCAGACCTTTATATAGCAGTAACAAATATTTTGTACAAATCAGTTCTAAACAAAGTATAATAAACAAGGAGATATAAAGTGGATAGGATAGTACAAACTAGTATAAATCGATCCGACAACTAATTCTAGGTTTTTATATCTAGAGATCATGTTACAATCAACCTAGGAGATGGGAACATTGCAATTGGACATTTAAGGTCAATAATAAAGTTTTCTGAAGTATTGGAATGAACTAATAATTCTTTCGATAGAAACAAAGTGTGTACAAGTTATGGAGATTGATACCTGGTACATAAGTTATAGATCATGCAAAGAATTCAACGAGTTCTAGAATTTGAAAATATTGAGGTCCATTTTAATGTTCAGACGAGAGAGTGGGGGGGGTGGATTTTAACTAATGCTGTGAAAAGTATTTTCATGCATTTTGTACTTGTAATTTATGCACTCAAGAGGATTAGTAGTTGTCAAGACTACAACTTGCTTGGATAGAGACGAGGAAGATTTCTAATAACGTCCACAAAAACATGACCTAATGTCTATTATTAATCCTCAAGACAATGACAACAAACATATGTAATGTCCTCATTTTCAGTAGGTTCCTGCAGTTGGCTTGGTCAGCCTAACATGGTGACCATTGTAATCTAAAAATGGGATTTGAGGGTCTCAGTTATTGAGTTATTAGGCTTTAAGTGGCCTATGGTGAATTTTGGCCCCATTTTGAGGGACTTACTATTTATAGTAAGTCATTAATTAGTTTTGATGAGCTCAGTTGAGTTAGAGGAGCTGAGCAATCTCTCAGTTTTTATTACTGTCTTCTGGTTTGGACTCCAGGAATCTTGGAGGGAGCATCTATTTTTACTAAGTCACCCCGTTAGGTTCATTCATCATTTTTCTTCATCAAGATCACTCGTGTTGTAAGATTTTGATTTCGAAGCTTCTCCAACCATTTTCGACAGACGGGTGAATTATTATTATTATTCAACCAAAAATGCTAAGGTTCGTATTTTTGTTGGTATTGTCTATTGGCCACGTGAAGGTCATAATGCATTTGAATTAGGTTGACGAATTTTAAATCTTGGGCACAAGAAACAATAGTCAAAAAACTTGTCGAGTTTCTCTATTCAATAGGTTTTTCCTAGAATAACATGCAACTTTGTAGGGACAAAACCCGACGAGTGCTCGATGAGTTTTTCCTAGAATAACTTGCATCTTGGTTCGGGCAAGCTTGGCCGAGGTTTTGGTAAAAAATTGGCAAGTTTTGGGAGAACACTCAGTCGTACAACAAAATCATAGGTCAAACACCCAAAATGTCATTCTTTGATACCAGTTTGCATTTGTAGCTTTTTTTAGTCATTTTTGCAGCTCAAGGACAAGAAAATTTATGCAAATATAACATTTTGATTTAAGTAGAAGTCTTTCTTATACTTCAAGTTATATTTGTATAAATATTGTTAGGATGTTTGAGATAGGTTTCAGCTTAGTAGGAGTTAAAATCCTGATTCTAGATTTTGATAGTCTTCAAAAAATTCTTGGCTTAGCCAAATTTCAGAATTCAATATGCCTTAGGCAGTGTTATCTCCCACAACATGTCCTTGCTATTTTAGGTCAAATTAAAGCTGAAACAATGAGTTTTTAATGACTCAAACTCATTTTCTCACAAATCACTTAGTTTCAGTTCTATATTGTTGAGTCCTGACAGACTTAGCTCAACCACTTGCTCACACCCAAGACATGCATTACTTTCTTGGATGCCAAAATTGCTCAATGTCATGCTCAGTGTACTTTGCTATGATGTATACACGTCTAGTTTTAACAAAGCTATTTATTATGATGTATTTACATCTAGTTTTATGGAAACTAACTTCAATGATGTATTTATGTCTAGTTTTATTGAAATGGTTTGCTAGTTTGCTTCTTTCTATCAGAATTACGCATGAGAATCCAAATTTGTATCCACTTTGCATATATATCTAAACTTTTGTTGTTTCTTTTGTGCTCTCATCTTAACTCATTGGATGCATCTTTGTAATACCTCTCCAACAATGAAATATAATGAAATTTAAGCATAACAAACATACCTGTCTGTAATAAATATTTGACAAAATAAATAGACATAATATAAGAAAATATAAATTCCATAACTATTAATGATAAGCTAAATCATTAAGCTCATAATAAATATGTAAACAAATTTAGTAACTAATTTCTAAAGTAAACTGAGTATTATTGATTAATAATTAATAAGTGAATACCCCACATAGCCGACGAGTCGGAGGAAATCCTAACTCATGCCTGTTGATAGGGGTATATATTTCATTGAAACAAAAGGAGGGGGTGTAAAAAATAAAGGATGGATTTATAATTGCATGAGAGTCAACACATATAACAAGAGATAAGGGGGGAAAACACTAGAAAGGAGGAAAATACTATCATCAGCAAAGAATCAAAGGAAACTCAAGCAAAACATAAAAAGAATATACGTGAGCATAAGTCAATGTCCAAGACTTAGCAGCAATAATACATATTATAAAGCTTAGGTGACAGTAAATATTGAAGAGAATGGATAATATGCTGCAAAATATTAAGGACATATTATCTATATACATGTGGAATATACGTGGTAGGATATCAGCACCAATTATCTCATAAAGAAGAAAAGTGGTCTCATGAAATATACAATAGGCATAGACTTCATGTAATGGAAGAAACACATATATGGATGAAAATTATTATGAGTGAGAGGGCATGATTAACATAAATATAAGAAATTGCAGATTGGTCAACTTAACGAAGAATATATGAATTAGAGGTAACATGTGATTAAAAAGACCCATCAATAAAATATTACAATTATCCCATAAAACTTTGTCGCAAAAGAAGTATTACCTCTAAGTTGGAAATTCAAAATCCGACTCAGACTCGGCCAAGACTCAGAAAATTGAAAAATCCATGAAATTCAAAGATTTCAAAGGATTTAAAGATTTTTTCATGCATTATTTAGTCAATTGACATCAAATACACAATAATTGAGATAAATAGAGGCTATTTAACACTCGTACACAATTTTGCATAAATTACATAAGTATAACAGCAGATTTTTGAAGGAAAAAAATTGAATAACGTCATATAAAGTTAAACATAGTGTCACTATCAAATGTCTACAATATATGAAATCCATAGAATCAAAAGTTGAAAACATATATCAAAATATCAGCTAGAGTGTAGAAAACTAAGGTTCATAGTAACCTATGCCCTCCTACGAATACGCCTAAGATATGTCATGGAAGACTCAGATATTGAGAAATATGTTTGTTATAGCTTATGTGCACATTGTAGACAACAATAGGGCTCTCAAGTATGTCTATCAATTTGCTTGGTGAAACACAACCTTTAACGGTAAAAGTCTTTAGTAACAATTATAGTTGGCTTACAAATTATTGCCAAGAACATGATCAAGGACATAGCCAGCAACACATATACACGTAAGTCTGAAAGTTAATAACTTTATGTATAGCACTAGAGAGTTCTAACATTGATGAACATGTAAGTCTAAATAAAAGAAAGAAAAACTCGTATACATCATTATAGAATTCTAACCCAAATATATGTAAATCTGAAAATATTTGTACAACATTACTGAACTCTACAATGCTGAAAGTGACTTCTTCATGATGAAACCTAGATAGTAACCAATATTGGCAGTGAGCCCCACAATGTCATTTTCAGAATTAATATACATTGAAAACAAAAACACCTTACATAAATCTCTATCTTTTTGAAAAAAAATTTAAAGAATTTTTTTTTTTTTTTTTGTGGGAGAGTCTTGGGCTCAAAACTTGGTGAGTCCTTGGACTTCGCTAGGACTTAGCAAGTCCTTGGACTTTTCCATGACTGGGCTGAGTCCAAGTCCAGAGGCCATTTGCCTCAGAAAGGCTGCCTTTGCCTCGGACTCGTAGAGCCCTGCTCGGATTCATAGAGTCCCAGAACATTGGTATTAACATACAATCATAAAGGAAGGAAAGGGAGTAAAAGACAAGGCAATATGCATATTAAAGATAATAAAGAGGATTAGAATATATATTTGTATTTCAAATATGCATTGTTTCAAAATGATATTTAATAATTTGATATTATGTCTTTTAAATATAAAAAATCAATTGATATGCTGCAAGATATTATTATAATTTCTTATGGATCTAAGTAATTAATTAGAACTTTCATAGTGCCAGTATAGGAAGTGAGATCCTCATATGAATGGCTATCATGCCAGTACGAGAGAGGAGTAACCCTATATGGATGACTAGATGAGAATTGAATAATATTGTGTTAGTCCATTGGACGAACACCATGGAGATTAAGGGAATCTCTATCATGGGATATGTGAGGCATTAAGGTCTCTATCAGACCACCATGACTAGAATTAATAGACAATGTCCATGTGCTAGTTGATGATATCAACATATGCATATGTGATTGGCCTTGGATAAAGGATGTCTTGTCCAAGAGGAATCTTAAGAGTTGCGCTTTAGGGAAGACAATGGAATAACTAAGGGTTATGAGACCCGATTTGGAGATGCATTTAAGTTTGGGGTTTAAGATAAAGGGTAGAATAGTATAGTTGGATTTATTAATGTTTGAGTTCTAAAATTTATTTTGCAGGTATTGCTCGTCCCAAACCAACCCTAATAGTGGAAGATTACAATCTTCTCACTGAATTTTGTTAAAAAAAATACTTTTAATTAAATTTAAGCTATTTTTCAGTTCCTGAGCTTTTTTCGGGGGCCTGGTGAGTTTTTCAGAGTGAGAGTTTTCCAACTATGGAAGAAACAATGACCTCGAGTGTCAAAATATCATGATATGGTTGAAAAGGTCATATTTGGGAGCCTAAAAGAAATTAATAAATTATATTGTGCCCAAGTATAAGGCAAAAAAGCTTTTAAGTGAAAGGTGTGTTTTGAAGCTAAGGTGTACAATGGAGATTATAAATATGGCTCCCATTAGGAGATTGATCATCCAATTGTCTATTTATTTTTTATTGTCTCCTGTGAGGGTTTCTGAGTTTATGAGTTTTCAATCCATTGCTGAAGTATAATGGATTTGGACTGAGGTTTTGGTGTCTTCTCATATTGTACTCAGTGTGGTTGAGAAGAGAATTGATTGGTGTTGACCGCTACTAATGTATAGTGGACGAAATTTTGGGTTTTGCAATTGGAAATTGTAGAGGTCTTCCATATTGTAATTGTTGTTGTTGGGGAAGGCATTTGGAGCTGGGAGTTTATGGTAAATTGTATCTGTATGGGAGTTTAGTGTCTATTTTTCTGCAACTTCTACCTAGATTGGGCCTTTTCCTTACTACCCTTTGCTATTGTTATTGTCACCAGACGACAAGTTTAAGGGCTATGGATACATCTTACAAGCAGTGTTAGAAACAAGTGTCTGAGCAATTTGATATCTAGCATTGACAGGAGGAGCCTAGGTAGCTTTAATTCTATACAAGCTGCATTTTACATTGGAGGTTACTAACTTTGGATTGGGCATTGGAATTCCGCTTGCTATTGCTGCAACTAATCCAATACCAAGGTGCAAATAAATTTCTGATTTAATTGTCTCTACTCTTGTCTATATCTGATTCTTGTAAATGATGCAGTTTAATTATTACCATTGTGATCACTGAATTGATAATTCTGATCAATCTTATTAATGATATTGGTACTAGCAATTTTATTATTCTGAAAAAATTCAATAATTATATATCTCCAAAACAAAAGAGCTGTAATTTTTTAATACAATTTTTTTTTCTTTAATATAGTTTTGAAATGAACTAGAAGGGGTTCTTTTAACATTACAGTAGTATCAAAGCGGTTTTCTGCCATCTTGTGGGGAAGGAAATTAATTATTATTTCTGATCTTTTGTTATATTGAAGTGACCAACACTCTAGCATGTTTCAACTATGGACAAACACAAGAGAATTAGTAGTCCTGGGAGTCAATAGACTAGTGTGGAAAATAGCATGAAAATAAATGCTTTGAAGGAAAGTATGGAAATATCGAAGCTACATCAGAAGGGATTGGAGGCAAGGTTGTTGGATCTAATGACAATGGATAGGGCAGCGAGATAAATGGTTATCATTTTTAGTAGACCAACACCGAGGATGCAATGGAGGAGGCTTAAGTTCACCTCGACAAGCATTTAGGATGTACTGGAGCACATGTTTAGTATGAAAAATACTAGTTCTACCCGTTATGTTGACAATGGAAATTCCACACAAAGACATGGACAACAAATTTAAGCTTAAACAAGTTGAGGATTCCAAAGGAGTTGTGGATAGTGCAGAGGCTATTGAAGTAGTTGTTACCATTGATTGTTTAGTCTCTCTAGAGGAGAGGATTGTTATTGGGGACTGTACAGAGAGTGTGAGCACTAATATCTATGATAGCTATCACAATGATGATTCAGTGCAGCAAGTAGTGGCTTCCTTAGGTGGGACGAATGCATTTATGGAGGCACCCAATTGTTATGTTAGTGATGTGTGTGTTATGCCGAAGTTAGTGGATGTTGGTTTAGGCTTTGGCATTATGGATTCACAACATGGCATTAAGTCATATATGAAAGGTCATGGTACACCCGTGGATGTTCAGTCGGGAGCTATGGATATGGATACTATTGCCATCCCTGATGATTCATTTGAGGTTGCTATGAGCTGTTTTGGGTCTAACATTCCTTTCCAGATATTAGTGATGACTTTGACATGACATTTGGTGGGAAAGATTGTAGAGACCTTAACTATAATGCTTCCCAACAAAGATTTTGTGGTTGGTTTTGTTGAGAGGGTTGCCCACGATCCTGGTCAAGATGTAGTTTGGAGTTAGAGATTGGAGTTGTCTCTTGAGTCTTGGTTTTGTTCTAATGAGCCTCTAATAGGGAGTGGAGCTTTTTACTAGCATTACATAGTGAGGAGTTCTCACCATTTCACTTTTGACCCATTGGTGGAGGACTTGGTTTCACATTGGTGTGGGTTGACTCCATTTTCACACCATCCATTATGGGATGGGTTAGCACCATCTTTTGCAGATGGGATCAACAATTGCAAGTTAGATCACTTGTACTGCCCACATGCCCAGGATAATTTAGTAGAGGTTGGGGGTTGCGGTAGTGTTTCAGGTACCTAGGGTTGTTACCATCTCCACTATGTAGTAGGGTCTACGTATCAGTTTGATGGGAGCTCAGGTATTGATAGTTTTGGTGTTTCAGTTGAGTTTAGTTTTGACGAGTCGTTTTTTCCATCAACATCTACAGTTAGTTTTTAGACAATTCTATCATTGATGTTAGTTATTTGGGTGTTGGTGCTACGAGAGTCTGTTGTGCACAATAGGGATATCACACAATATTACCCTTGGGATCTAAGCGGACTCTAATGTTTGTTTTTCTCTAGGATTGCTTGGGGACAGGCAATCTTAGGGAGGGAGGACTGTAATGTCCTCATTTTTAATAGATTCTTGTAGTTGGCTTGGTCATTTCATCATCGCGACCCTCGTGAGCTAACAGTGGGGTTTGAGGGTCTCAGTTGTGGAGTTATTAGGCTTTCTAGTGGTCTATGGTGAATTTTGGCTGCATTTTGAGGTACTTACTATTTATAGTAAGTCAAGAGTTGGTTTCAATGAGGTCAGTTGAGTTAGAGGAGTTGAGTGATGCTTTGAGTTTTTATTTCTAGCTTCTAGTTTTGGTTCCAATAATCTTGGAGGGAGTGTTTAGTTTTAGTAAGTTACTCTGTCAAGTTCATTCATCATTTTTATTCACTAGGATCACTTGTGTTCTTTGATTTCAATTCGAATGCTTATTGAGTCTTTTTCGCAAGACGAGTGAGTTATTATTATTATTCAACTAAATATGTTGAGGTTGCTGTTTTTGTTGGTATTGTATGTTTCCACCTTAGTGTCATAGCTTGTTGGAACAAGTTTGATAAGTTTTAAATTTTGGGCACAAGAAACAATGACCTTGCATGTTGAAATATCATGATATGGTTGAAAATGTCATTTTTCACAGCCAAAAGGAAATTAATAAATTACTGATGCAGGAGCATCCAGAGGTATAAGGGCAACCCTGTGTCACCCAAAAAAAAAATGTACTTAGACTTAGTTTCTGTTTGATGTGTTTTCATTTTTGGATACCCATTTGGGTCAAATAAAGGTTCCAACTCTCACAGTTCCACTATCAGTGCGTTTGAAAATCTCAAAAAAATAGGAGCATATATTTGGGCCATCATTTTGGTAAACTAGAAGGTGTGAATTGGCCAGATGAATGTAATCATGATTTAGAGCATTCCAAAAAAAGAATCAGGTCAATAGGCCCCACGGTTTGAAAGTTATTGCAGTTTTTCGGGTTTTGGAGACCTCCTAAGAATGGTTCAAAGTCAGGTTAGGGACATTAAATGACCTCGAAAAGGGTCGAAAAATGGGGGACAAGCGAAGCTGGTCCATAGGGCTATAGAGCGCTTCGAGAGCTTTCCGGAAATGTAAACGGTTCGTCAATCGGAGCTACGGTTCAAAAGTTATGCCTCCTGGAAGTTCGGTTACCGTTTCTGGATTCTTCTAGACTTGCACTGACTTCTACTGCAGCTTTTGGAACCTTCTATTTGGTCGGTGGGTGCCTACTAGCACTTTCTAGAATTTACTCCTAGTCCTTAACCCTTCGGGGTCTATTTAAGGAGATTTTTGGCATTGTAAAAGGCAATTCGGAGTGGAGTTTGAGAGGAGGTACTGAAAGGAGAAATTATCTACAGATTTATGCTATTGTAAGCCCTTAGGGCTTGTTTTGAAGTTTATTTTCTCTGTACTATTTGTACTAGCTTATTTTCTCAGTTAATACAATTTCCCTTTTCTGTTGTGTCCATTCTGTTCTTGGGTTGTGTCCCCATCAAGTGGTATCAGAGCGGGTTTTCCAGAGTGTGTAGACAGAGCGTCGACTGTGAGGCAGTTTGCACCAGGACTGTGTGGTTGTGGGTTCGAATTAGAAGATGCCTCCACGAACAGAGCGTGGTGGAAGGGCCAGAGCTATTAATCCTGAGGAGGTTAGAGCCCTCCAAAGTCAGGTGCAGGCATTGCAAGAGGAGCTCCGTAGAGGAGCAAATGTTGCCGCAGGTGACAACAGTGAGGATGACAATGAAGAAGAAGTAATGGAACCAGAAGGGGAATTTGACGGGAAAGTTCTGAATCATGCAGAGGAAAGACTTTTTAGGGCCATTACTAAGTTTGGGAAAAGACCCACAATTGAATTGGTGAAGTGGGTGTATTTTCAGGAAATCTAAAACCAAATGAGTTGATCGATTGGATCAATGAACCGGAAGAATACTTTGAGTATGAGGATATCAGGGACCCAGATAGGGTTAAGTTTGCAAAGGCCAAACTGAAAGGCCATGCCAAAATCTGGTGGCAAGAGGTTTAATTGGAAAGAAATAGAAGATGAAAGGAGAAGATCACAAGATGGGATCGCATGGTGGACAAATTAAAAAAGCAGTTCATTCCTGTGGACTACGAGCTTGATTTGTTTAAGAAGATGCATGGGTTAAAGCAAGCAGGAAGATCAATCCAAGAATATACAGAGGAATTTTATCGACTCTTGATTAGAGTGGGGCATGCAGAAGCAAATAAGGAGAAGGTTGCTCGTTATATCAGTGGGTTGCGACCTAGCATCTAGGAGGAATTAAGTCTAGTAAGAATGACCAGCGTTGAAGAGACATACCAGTTTTCCCTACGAGTTGAAGAGAAGCTAAATAAAAGGTTTGAAGGAAGACAAAGAGGGCGCGGTCAAGGAGGAAGGGGAAGCGGTAGATCATCTGGAGGCTGCAATGAAACCCAAAAGAAAAATGAAGATGAGGGTACTAGCAGGAGTCAAAGGAATGAGGGTTTCAACCGCTCCCGTGATCAAGACTTTGGAAATCAGAGAGGAAGAGGTAGAGGACGTGGACAAGGAAGAGGAGGCTTCCGTGGTACCTGTTTCCATTGCAATGAAGAAGGTCATCGTGCTTTTGAATGCCCTCAACGACAAGGAAGGATAGATAAGAGAGCTGAGGGCCAAGCTAGGGTTGCTCATGTGCAAGAGGATGCACAATCATCACATTCAGAGGATGCAGAAAGAGGAGAGACCTTGGTAAATGAAAGAGTCCTACTAAGTGGTGAGATTGAACCAGGACAACGGAGGAGTTTGTTTCGTACCAGATGCAAGTGTGAGGATAAATGTTGTGATGTGATCATTGATGGTGGTAGCACTGATAACTTGGTATCAGAAGAGATGGTCTCTAAGCTGAAGCTCAAGAGGGAGAAACATCCCCAGCCCTATAGGATTTCTTGGGTAAAAGATGATCATAAGGTCCTGGTAAGTGAACAATGTTTAGTAAAATTCAAAATTGGGAGTTACCATGATGAAGTTCTCTGTGATGTTATTTCGATGGAAGTTTTCCATCTATTGTTGGGTAGACCATGGCAGTTTGATAGACATGCAGTGCATGATGGACATGCAAACACATACTCTCTGACAAAGGATGAAGTTCGCCACAAATTGAAGCCCATGAAAAAGGAAGGTGAAAAGGTATGTAGCAGTGCTAGGATTTGTCTTGTTTATGGAAGAAAGTTTTTAGATGGCATGAAACATCAGCATATGTGCTATGCTTTGATTCCTAGGAAAGATAAAGAAGGTAGTAGTGAAATACCACTTGAAGTTTCAGATTTACTAGGGGAGTTTGGAGATATTATCTTTAATAATGTTCCAGATGGATTGCCACCAATAAGGCAAATCAGTCATCAGATAGATCTAATTCCAGGAGCTAGTTTGCCTAACAAGGCTGCTCACAGGATGACTCCTACTGAAATAGAGGATCTAAATAGACATGTTCAGGAGCTGTTGAGGAAGGGCTTGATTCGAGAGAGCCTGAGTTTATGTGCAGTACCTGCAGTACTTGCACCAAAGAAGGATGGAGGGTGGAGGATGTGTACAGATTCTCAAGCTATAAATAGGATAACCATCAAGTACCAATTTCCTTTGCCAAGGATGGATGATCTTATGGACTGCTTGAGTGGAGCTCAGTACTTCACAAAGATAGATCTCAAGAGCGGCTATCATCAGATATGGATTCGAGAAGGAGATGAGTGGAAAACAGCCTTCAAGACCAAGGAGGGTCTTTATGAGTGGTTAGTCATGCCCTTTGGATTGACGAATGCCCCAAGCACCTTCATGCGGCTCATGAATGAGGTACTTAAGAAGTTCTTGGGAAAATTTGTTATTGTTTATTTGGATGATATTTTAATTTTCAGCAAGATTTTGGAAGAACATTTAAAGCATATTCATAGTGTTCTTGAAAGGCTAAGGGAAGAGAAACTATTAATTAATCTGAAGAAATGTATCTTTGCAAAAAGGGAGTTAGTCTATTTGGGGTTTGTTATATCACCTGGAGGTCTCAAAATGGATCCAGAGAAGGTAAAAGCCATCTTGGAATGGCCTACTCCAAGGTCTGCTACTGAGGTAAGATCATTTCATGGTCTGGTTAGTTTTTTCAGGAAGTTTATTAAGAATTTCAGTGGCATATGTGCACCCCTAACTGATACAATAAGAGGGGATAGAAAAGAGTTCAAATGGACTGCAGCAGCTGCAAGAAGTTTTGAATTGCTGAAGAAGAAGGTAACAGTACAGCCTGTATTAGCACTTCCAGATTTTAGAAAAGTGTTCCAGGTGGATTGTGATGCTAGTGGCAGTGCTATTGGGGCTGTATTAAGCCAAGAAGGTAAGCCTATTGCATATTTTAGTGAAAAATTGAATGATGCAAAGAAGAAGTATTCTGTTTATGATCAAGAGTTCTATGCAATAGTTCAGGCCTTAGAGAAATGGAGGCATTATTTATTTCCAAAGGAATTTGTTTTGTATACTGATCATCAGGCATTACAATACCTAAATAGCCAAGGTAAATTGAATCAGAGGCATATGAAGTGGGTAGAGTTCTTGTAGAGTTATACATTTGTGTTGAAGCATAGAAGTGGAAAATCTAACAGGGTTGCAGATGCACTGAGTAGGAGACAGTTGTTGCTTACAGTAATGCAAGTTGAAGTAGTTGGGTTTGATGAACTCAAGAATTTGTACTCCGAGAATCTTGATTTTGCTGAAGCATGGAAAGCTTCTAAAGAACCTGTTGCTGTAGATAGAACCAAGTGGTTAGACTATTTTATTCAAGATGGCATGTTGTTGAAAGGTAGTCAATTGTGCATTCCAAGGAGTTCCATGAGGGAAAATCTGATTAAGGAGAAACACAGTGGAGGGATGGTAGGACATTTTGGTCGAGATAAGACCATTTCCATTCTTAGAGAACATTATTTTTGGCCTCAAATTTCACAGGATGTGAAGAAATTTGTACAGAGTTGCCAGGTTTGTCAAGTTGCCAAGGGGTTTAGTCACAATACTGGCCTATATCAGCCATTGCCTGTTCCATCAAGGCCATGGGAGGACATAAGTATGGATTTTGTTCTTGGATTGCCAAGGACACAAAGGGGTAATGACTCAGTATTCGTGGTGGTTGATAGGTTATCCAAAATGGCACATTTCATTCCGTGCCACAAAACTCATGATGCTGCCCATATTGCAAACTTGTTTTTCAAAGAGGTGGTAAGATTACATGGTCTTCCAAGGAGTATAGTTTCTGACAGAGATACTAAATTTGTGGGGTATTTTTGGAGGACATTGTGGAAAAAGTTAAGAACCGACTTGAGATTCAGTTCCACGCATTACCCACAAATTGACGGCCAAACAGAAGTGGTAAACAGAAGTCTAGGCAATTTGCTGAGATGTTTAGTTGGGGATAAGCCCAAGGGATGGGATTTGATTCTACCACAGGCTGGGTTTGCTTATAATAACTCTATAAATAGGAGTACTGGAAAATCATCATTCCAAATTGTATATGGGAGTAGCCCAAGGACTGCACCAGAGCTGAGGAAGATAGAGCAAGGGGAGAGGACAAGTGCTGAAGCGGAAGAATTTGCTGAACATATCAAGCGTGTACATAAGGAATTCCAAGTAGGAGATTTAGTCATGGTGCACTTACGAAAAGAAAGATTTCCAGCCGGTACTTACAACAAGCTGAAAATGAAGAAATTTGGCCCCTGCAAAATTTTGAAGAAACATGACTCAGGAAATGCATATGAGGTGGAGCTGCCAGATGGTATTCACATTTCTCCCATTTTCAACATTGCAGATTTAACAGAGTATCATGATGATGGTGCAGATGAGGTGTTAGAGCCATGTACAATTCCTGCTTCTGAGAAGGAGGAGATAGAAGACATTCTAGATCATCGTGTGGGTAGAAGTACCAGAAATAGGTAATATGAAGAGCATTTGGTTAAGTGGAAAGGACGGCCAATCGAGGACTCAACTTGGATTTCAGCAGCTGAGGTTTCCCATTTGGGATTTCCTCTACCATTCATAAAGTGACAAGGTCACTTTTCAATCTACCCTGGGTGTCTAATGTAGGAGCATCCAGAGGTATAAGGGCAATCCTGTGTCACCCAAAAAAAAAAATGTACTTAGACTTAGTTTCTGTTTGATGTGTTTTCATTTTTGGATACCCATTTGGGTAAAATAAAGGTTCGAACTCTCACAGATCCACTATCAGTGCGTTTGAAAATCCCAAAAAAGTAGGAGCATGTATTTGGGCCATTATTTTGGTAAACTAGAAGGTGTGAATCGGCCAGATGAATGTAATCATGATTTAGAGCATTCCTGAAAAAGAATCAGGTCAATAGGCCCCACGGTTTGAAAGTTATTGCAGTTTTTCGGGTTTTGGAGACCTCCTAAGAATGGTTCAAAGTCAGGTTAGGGGCATTAAATGACCTCGAAAAGGGTCAAAAAATGGGGGACGAGCGAAGCTGGTCCATAGGGCTATAGAGCGCTTTGAGAGCTTTCCGAAAATGTAAACGGTTCGTCAATTGGAGCTACGGTTCAAAAGTTATGCCTCCCAGAAGTTCGGTTACCGTTTCTGGATTCTTCTAGATTTGCACCGACTTCTACCGTAGCTTCCAGAACCTTTTATTTGGTCGGTGGGTGCCTACTAGCACTTTCTAGAATGTACTCCTAGTCCTTAACCCTTCGGGGTCTATTTAAGGAGATTTTTGGCATTGTAAAAGGCAATTCGGAGTGGAGTTTGAGAGGAGGTACTGAAAGGAGAAATTATCTCCAGATTTATGCTATTGTAAGCCCTTAGGGCCTGTTTTGAAGTTTATTTTCTCTATACTATTTGTTCTAGCTTATTTTCTCAGTTAATACAATTTCCCTTTTCTGTTGTGTCCATTCTGTTCTTGGGTTGTGTCCCCATCAATTATATCATGCATTGATGTAAAAATCGCCTGAGGAGATTAATCGCCTAGGCCTGAAAAAGTTTAATCTGGAAAAATCGGGGAAAAAATCGGGAACTAAAAAACCACTAAATTTTAATAAAAAAATGCAATTTTTTTACAGAATTCAATGTTTTTTTGCATCTAATGACTTTATTACTAACAATACATAAGAAACAATCATGTTTAGATATATATCAATGCAAAAAGAGTTATTAATCTTTAAATTACTAACAAGTAAGTAGTGACAAGTTGTAAATTACTAACAACTAACAAGTTCACAACACATGAGAAGTATTCTCATAAATAAAGTTTCAAATGTAAAGAGTTCAAATAAGCACATCAACATGACTACAAATAAGTACAAATGTCAAATACAGGACTACATCTTCCTCTTCCCAGTCACTTTACTAGCGAGTGTGGGAGAGGGTAAAGCTCTAGAACTAGAACCCCACAGGGTTTGTGCTCGTGTCTATCTCTGTGCCAATGCAGGAGATGGTGTAGCTATAGAACTAGATGTCGGTAGCTCCACATTCGCTGCGCGCAAGATGTCAAGGTCCTCTGCAGTAAGCTCAATGTCATCATCCTCATCATTGCCCTCCTAGATGTCATCCAAATCGATGTCATATCCAGTTCCGCCCCCTTCGTCCTCCGCAGCCTCCCTCTCCAAATTGGAGATGTCCTCCTATGTAAATAAGGGAGCCTGCTCCTGTGCCGTCCAATCATAATAAGGATTTATCTCATCCAAATCTATTGGCCCAGGAGGATCTTGTTGTGCCTTTTTCATGCGCAATTTAAGATTATATTGCACATAGACAATGTCATTCATCCTCTTTTGGGACAACTTGTTTCTCTTTTTTGTGTGGATAGCCTCAAGCAAACTCTAGTTGCGCTCACAATGTGATGCGCTACAAGGCTGTGATAGGATTCTGAGAGCAAATTTTGCAAGATTTGGAGTGCTTGCACCCCAAGTGGTCCACCAAGCCACTGCATCACAAAAATTGTACACGTTAGAAAATACTAATAGACAACAAAAAGTGAAACATAAATATTAATTTAGCATTTGAGATTCAGAAGTTTGCAAATGTATTACCTGGGGTTTATGTAAGCCTTGCTCTCTTGCAGAGAGAAGTGGAGAACACCTTGCCCCCTGCTGAAGTGAAGATTTCCTGCTCAGCGATGATTTTATCTCTTGTTTCCTCGCTGGTTACCATTTTTTTTCGACGCACTCACTTAGGCCTCTGATGACCTCTCCATTAGGATCTGCATATGTACCATCAGCCCTAAAACCAAAAACCAAAAACAAATAAGTCTTGCAATTTTAGTACACACCCAACACCCTACGTAAGCAAATGAACTCAAGTCTTCGTTAACTTAAATTTGAGTAAGAATGAGTTTACGGTATACCTAAAACGTGGGTTGAGGAAATATCCTGCCTTATGAATGGGTTGGTGGAGCTAATTATTCCACCTTCTATCAACGATTTGCCAAATGGGTTCATATTTGATGCTTTCCCCCTTGTAGTAATTTTTGACAGATTCTTTGGCCTTGTCCATGGCCTCATATAGCTCAGACACCTGCAATATAAATTTGAAATTAGTTGACAAGTTACAAAATTATTATTTACTTGAGTCAAAAACTTAGTATGTTATAAAGTTGTAAAGTGTAAACTAAAACTTAAAGTTTTGTAGTTACCTTTACTATTTCATCAGCCTTATCTTCAAAATATTTATCAAACACAATCCGCACAACATTCTCTCCTTCACTCTTCTTTGAAAATGTGGAAGCAAGCCATTTTTTGGAAACAAACATTTGCTTCAAAGAAGCCAAATTATCGAGAATGCTTTGCAATGTCAAAAAAATCGTTGCAAACCTTGTGACGGCAAGCCTGACAATTTCTTTGCCATCAGTGTGCTCTCTCATCAGGCTAAGGACCCATGGGTGATTGTATATGTATTTTTTTATCCGCCTTGCATCCTCCACAATTGGAGTGACCCACTCAAGTTTGCCCATGTCCTCCAAAAGAAGGTCAAGGACATGTGCTGCACACGGGGTCCAAGAGAGAGTGGGGTGCCTCTGCTGTAGGAGTTTTCCTGCCAATTGTAAAAGCAAATACTAATTAGTTTCCAACTTTTCAAATATATCAAACTATTAAAAATTCTTGTTGTGAAATTCACAATGCACATGCAACATAAAATTACGGTTTACCTGTTGATACATATGCAGTAGCATTGTTTGTGATGATTTGCAGGACATTTTCAATGCCAATCTCTAAGACCATGTTCTCCAACATCAATGCCAATGTCTGAGCATTTTTTACCTTGTTGGAGGCATCAATTGATTTCAGGAACACCACATTATCATTACAGCAGGCCAAAAATTTAATTATGGTCTTGCTCTTCCCATCCGTCCACCTGTCAGAAAGAATGGTGCAACCAAATTTTGTCCATTCTTGTTTCTGTTCCTCAACAAATGGTTTTGCCCTCTCAACAGCATTTCCAATAAGCCTACAAAAACAAAATTTAGTTATGTCTTAGATTCTTAGTAATTTAAAATTGATTTAGACTTTAGTAATCAACATTCTAATTTGTAGATAAATTAATTAAAATTTAGAACTAGTAAAAAGTTAAAAATTAAAAGGAAATCGAGTGTAATAAAATTATTCGCTTACTTGCCACCCAACACAAAACGAGAAGGGGACTTGTACCCCTTTCTTGCAACTGTCAACCCTGTGGCCAAAGCCTCCCAATAGGGACTGTCAACAACACTAATAGGAAGGTTGTTGAAAATCCAGAAATCTGCTAGTGCATTGTCCAATTGGTCATGGACCTCCTTATTCCATCTAGTGGCCTCTAATGAAGGTTGTGCACCAGGTGTGTGCCTCGACACAAAATAGCTCCCTATCCCAGAAGCACCTGCTGATCTTGATGGTGCGGAAGTGCTAGGAGGTGTAGGAGTGGGAGTGGGAGTGGAACTCGTGAAAGAAAAACCACCCTGTTTGCGGACACGCGGCCTACGATAAGAGTCAGCCATGCTCTCAATGGCTGCCTCCTCCTCCTCAATATCAACGAAACTGCCCTGGGTCTCTGCTATGGCTGCCCTGACATGCAATTTATTCCGCTCTCTTTGCAATTTTTTTTTGCTCTCCAGCTGTGAGCAAGGCATTTGCAAACCTTTTTATTTCTTCTGTTGTACTCTCACAAGGATTTGTATCATGTTTTGAGATCCCTGTGATGTGATATTTGAACCGGTAAATGCCCTCGGATATTACTTTTTGACATCGAATGCAAATCACTTTGGTTGGTTCATCGGGTGCTTCATAGGCATATTTCCATGCTTGATCTCTCGCATTCTTTGGCCTGGTGCCAATGTAGCCTGAGGGGCATGGAGTCAATGGCCATTTGTCTGCCATTTAAAACTGCTGCGGGCTGCCTACACATACAAATTTAAAAAAAAAACTATAAATAAATTATAACAAGATCAAAGTTAACAGTTAAACAAAGAATTCAAGCAACATTCCAATAACAACACCAATAAGTTGAAATCCAAATAACATTCAAACAAACTAGTTGCTAGGGTTTCAATTTTTTTTAAAAAGGGCAAATTTTTAGCATAAATTCGATCTAGAATGGAAAAAAATGCAAATGAATGCATTTAATCTTGCTTACATTCATCAAATGCATTCCTAACTAATTAGGAATGTATTTTTATCCATTTACATGCAAGAAAAAAAATACAATCTCTTGCAAAAACAAAAAACAAAGATTCAAATCACTTACGTAGTAACGAAGAAATCGAATCAAAAGGCCCCCAAATGCACTTGATTCCGCCTATTTCTTGCCAAGAACTCCTTCTCTATCCTCTCCTCTCCAAAACGCCCTAAGCAATGTAAAAACATAATGAAGAAAATGTGTTTTTTCGTCACTTTATGTGATTGCCGGGCACGGGCGATTTTTTTGCAACAAATCGCGATTTTTAGGTTATTAATCTGCGATTTTTTGGAAAAAAATCTGCAAAAAAAAATCACGATTTTTGGGGTGACTAAATCGCCGGCCCCAGAAAATCGTGATTTTATCTCGTATCGCCGATTTATCAGCGATACTCACATCTATGATATCATGTATGTAAGTATAAAATGAAAAGGCCTTTTAAGTGAAAGGTGTGTAGTTGAAGCTAAGTTGCACAATGGAGATTATAAATATGGCTGCCATTAGGAGATTGATCATACAATTGTTTACTTGCTTTTTATCATCTTCTTTGAGGGTTTCTGACCTTGTGAATTTCAATCTATTGCTAATGTATAATAGATTTGGACTGAAATTTTGGTGTCTTCTCATACTGTACTCACTGTGGCTGAGAAGAGAATTGATTGGTTTTGACCACTGCTGATGTATAGTGGACTAAATTTTGGTTTGGCAATCTGAATTTTGTAGATGTCTTCTATACTGTAATTGTTGCTGTTGAGGAAGACATTTGGAGTTGGGAGTTTATGCTAAACCGTATCTGCATTGGATTTTAGTGTCTATTCTGCTGCAACTTCTACCTAGACTGGGCATTACTTCCTTACTCCCCTTTGCTACTGTTATTGCCACCAGACGACAAATTTAAGGGCTATGTTTACATCTTACAACCAGCATTAGAAACAATTGTTGGAGCAATCTGACATCCGGCATTGACAGGAGTTGTCTAGGCAGCATTAATTCTATACAGGCTGCTTTTCACATTGGAGGCTGCCAACTTTGGATTGGGCATTAGAATTCTTCTTGCTACTGCTGCAATTAATCTAATGTCAAGAGGCAAATAAATTTCTGATTTAATTGTCTTGTATATGTCACATGCCTGGCAATGATGCAATTTGATTGTTACAATTGTGATCACTGAATTGATTATTTCAATCAATCTCATTTATGACATTGATACTAGCATTTCTATTATTCTGAAGAAATTCAATAATCATACATCCCCAAAACAAAAGATATGCAAATTACAACAACAAAACAAATTCTTCAGCATAGCTTTGAAGTGAGCCAGCAGGGATTCATTACAGCATATTAGTGATTTTATCGTCAGGAATAAATGAGTGGAAAATGACATTCTTTAATTGAAATTGCATTTATTATCTCTACTATGGAAAAACCAATAGATTCTCTGTGGGTATTTTCTGAGATCTGGAATTTCAGCCTGGATTTGCCTTATGTCCATGGATGTATCCACATGAATCTATCCTGCAGCTGCACAACCTTCAACCTGAAAGTTGAAACCAAACCACAAGGAACCAAATATGAACCTGAAACCAAAGCATAACAAACCAAACCTAATCCTGAAACCAAAACAAGCCATACCTAAATCCAGGGACACGTGGAGTGAACAGGTAATGAATATTTTATAATATATAAAATGGCTTTATTAATGAAATTTTTAGGGATATTTAGAATTATTTTATTTCATCTTTCATACTGGTATTGATAAGAATATTCTAGATGTTGATTAACTCATTTCTTGCTTATAAGAAGATTGAATCAATGACTTTTTTTTGGTGAAATTATTTTCAGGTAGTTGCATTGGTTTGCAATTTTCCTTCTCCAGCAAGATCGTCTCAGGCAATGCTAAATCACTGGGAATTAGAAACTCTATTTCATGAATTTGGCCATGCCATCCACTCTCTTCTTTCACGCACGGTATTTAGTTAATCATACTTCAGTGTTTATCTTCTTTTCAGTCAACTTTTATGCGCTGAGAAAGTTTGTTTGGGAATTTCTTTCAGGATTATCAACATTTCTCAGGGACAAGAACTGTTATTGACTTCGCAGAGACACCTGCAAATCTCTTTGAGTATGTATGGATCAATTTCAGTCTTGTTTTCATCTATTACAAATTTTTCTGTCGTTGTATTTGTAGGTGCCAATTGATGCTTATCATATTAGTCATTTTGTTCTTAGAAATAATGATTTCCAAGTTGTGGTGTAGTTAAATGTCATGCTGTATGACATTCTTGTATACTTTGTGATGTATCGACATTCGATTTTTTAACAAGGTTTTATAATTAAAAAATTATTGTTAACTCAGCCTTGAAAAGACATATTTGGAGACTATCTTTTATTCTACTTGTATTCAATTTAGCTTTTATTAACAGTTACAGAAAACAGTAAAGAGCCTGGCTTTGCATGTTTCTTATTCCCTGAATTTCCTGAATGCTTTGAAGATGGAAAGGACTGTGAAACACTTTGGAAACGCTAATAACTGATACAATCCTGAAATTCACTCAATATTAATGGCAACAGAAGCATATTGGGTTTGACAGAATTGGCTCTAAAAACTGTTTGATCATGATGTCTGTCCTCTTTTTCCTAATGCTTTTCCCACTTTATGTAGTCATATACTAGTGTATCTTATCAGACCAGGTGGTTATCTTATCATTCATATCATAGTTTCTTTTTGTTGCTGGAAAAAAAGATTGAGAGAAGGGAGGATAACTGGTGTGTTTACATTACAACTTGCACCTCATAATGGAAAAGACTCACAATCATAAGAATTGTGATCTGGAATGTGTCCTTTGCTGCACACACAGCGATGTCTGAAGTAGAGATTCAATTAGGACAATTGAGTTTAGCTTCAAGGAATGGTATGTGAAGTGACACTTCATGAGTACATTCATCCACTTGTAATTTTACCAAGTTGCCAATTTGGGTATGGGTATGGGATTCCGGTACAAGAGTACATAATTTTTTTTCCCTTGGAGGTGTGTATGAGTACATCGGAATATATCCCTAGAGATAGGCAAACTAAAATAAACCCTCTAATGAATTGCAAGTCCAAATTTATAATCATTAGAGAACGTCTGACGGTGATTTCAGTTAGAGGTGACAATGGGGGAATATTATGACATCAAGATGGAACATAGATCTTCTAGGCGAAAGGCATACAACAATGAGTTGCGAAGAAAGTGAATTTGTCAATATGCTATGATGGGTTAAGAAAAGCTTCTGGTAGGGTACAAAATTTAGATTTTTATTTACAATTGAACATAATGATGTTGGACAGAGCTATTAATAATGCTTCTTTACGCTTTGATGGAATAGCTAATGAATGGTGGCATCGTGGGTTAATAATTTTGGGTCATGACCAGGTGGATACACGTAGTATTCACAAAACAACTATTGACAGATTTGACAAGAAGAGTATAGAATTATGGTTTAAATGAATTAGCTTAATTAAAATAGGGTCTTAGTTGAGCAATATATAGCCGAATTTGAGAGTATGTTAGTAATGGTGATTGATATTTTTAAACTGCATTTGGTTGTATTCTTTATTGATTGATCGGGTGATTCTTTGAAGGCATGGGTAAATGCATTAAATCCGTCATTTTTTATAGGATGCAATGAAACGAGCTCATGATATGAAACCTACAGTGGAAAGTGAAACACAGTACATGGTAATTCCACGAAAGAAAGATAAGCATAAAAAACCATTTGTTAAAAAAATGGCCCACAGAAACCAAATTGTATAGTAAAGGTTGCACAAACTCAAGAGGAAATTATGTTTTACTTATAGAGAACCACAATAGCTCGGTTGCAGATGTTTGGGAAAAGCATAAATTCATTATATTGAGGTAGTTTTTAATAGCGAGGTGAAAATCACCACTTGGTCCAAATAGAAAGCACAAAGACTCAAATTTGGAACAATCACATAATGAGAATCCAATACAAGTTGGTACAAAAGGCGATATAATAGCTTCTCTCTAGTACCCCACTATATAATATTTTCTGAGTCTGTGAAGTTTTGCAAGGACAACAAGCTATTGTAATGCTGGATACTGACTCAAATAATAATTTTATTGATGCCGCTTTGGTTTCTTTATAGGTTTTGAAAACAAAAGAACATGAAGGATTTGATGTTAAGGTGGTAGGTGGCTATAATTGCTGGAAATCTAATAGAGAAAGTGTGATATTGAGATGAGGGTGGGGGTGAATCGGGATCGACAAAATTTCTTCCACTCCAAACAATGAAATATATTTAATATCACTATATAAATCCCTCATTTAGACATTCATCTCGTATGAATGCAACCATTCACATCAAATTAATATCAGATCCACCTTTTATCTTCATAAATATAAACTCATAAAAACATAACACATCAACACACAAATTTGGTAGTGTAGAAACCAGGTGAAGGTATAACTGCAGTGTGGATGACACCTACAAAATCTTCATTGGTGCAGCAATAAAGTTGGGCCTGTTAGCTTGCTCAACAATAACTACTTCCCGAGATATGACTTGGAATATGATGACTTGATCGCAGTGATGACTGAATAATCCTACTTTGTGAATGACTAAGTGTTTGACAATAATAGACAACATAGCTTAGGGATCAACAATCATCCCCTTTGACATTAGTGGCGAAAACAGTTCGTCATGATAAAAAACTGTTTAGTATAAAAATGAAACACAAGTACTTCCCCTTAGAATATAGTCCATAACTTCGCTTGGTATACACTATACATGTTCTGACTCTGCACTTGTTATATATACTTGTTCAAAACTGTAACTTTATTACCTTCATATCCCCCTTGTTTTCTTCTTGTTATTCCCCCTTTTTTTTGTTTCTTATGTCTTCTCTCTGGTGTGAAAAGGCCGTTTAGTTCTACTAGTTATACCAGTCATTCCAAGTCTATTAGACCTTGCAGCAGTTTCTTTTGTCAACGACACACCTCCAGGAGCTCACATAGACCAATTAGAGCTCATGTTCACCCGCAGTCTTATCCTTTTGTGACTGATTTCTTTTTGCCAATGAAGGTCTCCTAGTCTTTGTCTTGGCCTTTCTCTGCGCCTCTGTTCTCTTGTTTATTTTTGTTCACTTTTCTCGGAGATCGTTTGGTGCTCCTTCTATTGTCAGTTGTCTTGTTGTAAACTCTCAGTCCCATAGACCTTTTGTGGTCTTTTGTTGGACATTAATATTATTATCTTATCTTATTTAGGGTGGGGATGTCAAACCAAACCTATCCAAAAATGGTTTGTGAATTTGCAAAATACTGCTCAAAGTATTATCCTAATTACTCCGAATGGATTCAATAGATTGAATCTCTAGCTCTAATTTTGCAGCAAGATCCACCAGACTGAGAACAAATGACAAATTTGGATCAACATGGACTAATTCCTTTGCATTCTTCAAATGCATCTACATAACCTCAAGGTGAGGTGTCATCATGGCTTGTATAGAGATCAACTTTTCTCTCATACTGCTATATTCAGAAGCTAGTTCTATAAGCCTTCCCTATTGAAGATTTATCTTGGATAAATGTGCAACACTAGAACTTGCATAAGATGTCAGTGTATTTGCACTATACAACAATTCAACTTCTAGCTAATCCATCATCTCTTGAATATCCTTTGTATAGGTGGAGCCATCACGCAATTTTCTAAACATTATATTGACATTATTTCAAACTTGTTCCACATTGGTCACAAGCTTAGATAGCTCAACTTGTCTTACAATAATCTTAGTTGTAACCTTCTCCATTACCTTCAATTCAAACTTTTTCTCTGACCATTGTCTCAATTTTTCATTGTCATCTACATCAATGTCCTCTATTTTCTCTGCAATTTTAATCAATTCCTCAACAATAGGAGCATTCTTATCCAAATTATCAATAACAAAAGAATCAACAAATATATCTTTTATATCATATAGCACCTATTTTTGCGCGTTGTTCTACTAGTGCTCTCTCCTCTACTCAACTTGTTTTGCCTTGTGTGCAAATAGCTCACTCAAAATTTTCATCTACTCTTTAGTCAAAGTTGACTTGTTCCAATCTGGTATAACAATATCTTCATCAAGCATAACAGGCTTAGCTTGAAATGAACTTGGGGACTAGACTTTCCTCCCCTTTAGTCCTTTTTCTTGGAGTGTTGGAGCTCGGCATAGATACTTGGAGGGTTTGTGTTGTGAGCTCCAGAATTGGTCTTTGAACTATTATATGTGTGCCCTTGACACTTTGCTTTTGCTGCTCGGTTACTGTGAGTTCACTAGTTGAACTCGATTGCACTATCTCCTATTCACCCTCAATCAGAGGTCCTGAGACATTTGGGCTCTCACTGCTAGTAGTAGATTGTTCTACTTGGTCTTTTTGACTCTCTTGTTCCTTTCTCTACTCTACCTGATTGTTCTTCTCATTTGTCAACCCACTTTGTTGCTCGGTAGGAGCAAGATCCTTTGCCTCTTTTGGCACTTGTACATTAGTATCAACAGTAACTATAGATGTATCAATTCTATTGATTGTTACATGTTGAGATTGTTGTTGCTCAGCAATCTTCGGATATTCCTTGATTTGCATAATTGCTGGATTAGTCTCCATCAATGTATCTTTAATAGATTTAGGAGCTTGCTCCTCCTTTTTTGGCTTGATAGACATAATCTTCTCTGGTTCTTGATCAGTAGTAGTCACATTAGGCAATGTATTATTTGTAGTTTCATCCTCAATAGTGACTACCTCAGTTTGCTTTACTCTCTCCTATGCCATCCTATGAACTATTTCAACCAATTGGTCGACATTTATTATAGATGTCTTTCTTATTATCTAGCTCCACTTCTCTTGCATCCTTTTCTTCCTTTTCTCCTTTCTCTTCATCTGTAGGCATAAGTCCAGACTTTCTTCCATACTATTTTACTTCTTTGTACAACCTCTTCAATTTTATTTTTCAAAATTTTGTATGCCCTTGTCTTTTGCACAAACTTCTTTGCATAGTCATTCATAGGTATTGACATATGATGCTTGCCTAGATTAGGCATAACTTGATCTAATGTAGCCTGTCTCATCTGTCTCTTAGTAGTTAGACCCCATTTCCACTTAGCATCTATTTTAGTGTATAGTTCTTTTGATAATTCTTGGCCTAACTCAATTGGTGTATACTTAAAATTGACTATCGTATCTATAACAACTTGTTCCACTTTCTCTTTAGCAATCTTCTCTAAAGTTTCATATTTAATATATTCAAATCTAACTAAGCCTACTAAGCTTACCAGGTTTTCACATACCTTATCAATATTAAGAGGCCTTTTCTGTGACACAATTTAGAATTGACTAAAGTCATCTGATTCGGTCCGTTGAGCATCATCTTCCTCATTATCATGAGGTTTAACAACTATTTTTCTTGTTGGCTTCTTTTGGTGGCCTTGCTCTACCTTTGTTGCATTTGATGTCATCTTCCTTGGACTTTTGCCCTTAATTGGCCTTGAGATCTTCATAATTCCTTTCTTCATTAGCTTTGTAGCTGTAGGACCTGCTGCCTTAGAACTTTTCTTGGTAACCCTTTGTGGTGTGGTAGTGGGCTGGGCCGCCACTCTCTTCAAACTCTTCTTCACTTTAGGCTCAACCACAACAACTTCTTTTCCTTTGGTTGCCTTAGGCTCGAGAACAACTAGCTTCTTACCTTTTCCTTCATGTTCTTCTTTATCATCTTCACAGCTGAGATCTTCACCTTTCCTTCAGTAATCTGCAGTTGTGTCTCTCCAAGTTTGCCTTCTAAATCTTGGATCATCTTCCTTATTTTCTTATCCATCTTGGGGACCTTGGTTTGCATCATCATTATGATATTAGTTGTTTCATGTGTCTAAGGTTTCGACATTCTTATCAATTTCCTTGGCTAACAAAGCTGTAATGGCAGCTGAAATTTCATCAATATTTACCTCATAGTGTAGAGGTCTTAGCCATGCCACACTAGGTATAACAATATGAACGTATGTGTTATCCATATCAACAAGAAAACATGTCATTATAGTAGTGGTCAACGATTGACTTAGGTATTTTGAATCTTTTTTCATCTTTTGCGTGAAGTCCTCAAAATGTCTATTCATTATGGTTTCAAAGTTCTCACCTATCCAATTAATGAACTCATTTATTTGCTCGGTCACTTGTCTCTTTTTATCCCAAACAACATCTCCAATAGTAGGAAATGAATTTTGTACATGGAAAATAATGCATATAATAAGACAACCAAACTTACAAGATGTATTCTTTGCCTCCCTTATGACTCCAAAGTTCTTTGCCAATTGTATCAGTTGTAACTTGGCCAAATCATAGCTGTGCTCCTGCTTGACCAATTTGTAGCTTATGTTAACAACTACATATGATACGTTGTTCAATTGGCTCTATTGATAAAACTTGTGAGCAATTACTCGAATTGCAAACTCGATTACAGGGTCCTCAATAGTATTTGTGTTGTGTTGCCTGCAAACTCGATTACAGTGCCATTCTATTTTTCTTTTGTGTTGCCTTCAACCACATCCCTTGCTTGACATCAAACAGTCTTCACTCTATCTAAAACAAGGTATCCAGTCATGTTATGCATAATGGCCTTTGTGATTCTAATTGGTCCATTCTCCAACCATAAGTTCATGTCATGTATTCAGCTTAACATGATCTGTATCCATTCAACTTTGAATACTTTCGGGAATACTAGGGCAAGAGTTAACCCTTTCTTGATTGCAAGCTTGTTCTCATCTTTCAATTTCCCATTATCACACAACTTATCATAAGCATTCCTTAGCTCGAAATCACCTATCTCCTTGATCTTGCCCATATAACACGATCTAACATCGTGTACCTTAATCACCCTAGGTGGAATTGCATATAATGCCCATGGAGAATCTCTTGTCAACACGATATGAGGATATGCCTTGAACTTTGTTGGAGGGCATGCATCATTTTGGACAATTTGCGCATTGCTATCCCTCATTGCCTCCTTCTCACTCGCAAATGCAGATGATGCCATTTTTGCATTCTAGGGTTTCAAAATCAAATAACTTCATAGCTCAGCTCAAATAACTTTACACAACTTGCTAAGTTGATGACACACACTTGAATCTCTTCACAACTTCGCATAAATCGCTCGTCAAATCGTCTAAATTCTTCGCTCTGTAAGCTCGAAAACCTGGTGAATCAAAATGAACTCCAAAATCCACCATATAGCTTCAAACAGTTGAATTGATTTTCCATTAATGCTCTGTACAATTATTAGGTGAACATTGGGTGCATAACAATTGTCTCGGCTTACTCAAATAAACTCAGTGCACACACATTCTTCAACTTTGCTTGGTTAGTATCAAGATTGTTTGTATTGACATACGAAACTAGCACTCGACCTCTACCAAATTTTCAACTAGGTACAAAATCTCATCTTAGCTCAAGAATTAACATCAATCATGCTAATGTGGACTTACATGCATAGGGTATTAGGAACTAATTTATGACATAGCAATTTGAAACATAGTTTGATACATACATTGTCATTTAGTTTGAGGTGGGTGAATCACCTAATCCATTGGATTTGGTGATCACAACTTCTCCGTTTGGACTATTGCCTTCATCTAACTTCTTTCTTCATGCTTGATCCATTTCACTCCTTACTACTTGAGCATTGACCTTTTCCTTTCCATTGTTTACCTCAACATTTGGTGT
Organism: Cupressus sempervirens; assembly: GCA_028749045.1. Lineage (NCBI taxonomy): Eukaryota > Viridiplantae > Streptophyta > Pinopsida > Cupressales > Cupressaceae > Cupressus > Cupressus sempervirens. Next base: position 256,588,156 of record CM053786.1, on the reverse strand, counting down.
TGACGCTCGGTTCATTCAGTCCTTGCTTAAATGACTGAACTTTTGACAATTGAAACATACTGGTCCAAAATTCCTCCAATTACCAGATCTTTCTCTGAGATGTATCCTAGCACAATTTTCTGCAATGTGCCAATACTTTCCACAATATTGATAGTTTAACAAAGTATTGTAACCCCAATTTATGGTATTACCTTGCTTAGGTGCTTTGCCTTGACCTTTAGGTGTCCAATTGTTTTTTTCTTTTGATTTGCCTTCTTGTGACTTATGACCATACTTCTGACATGTATAACAGTAATCTTCAAATCTAGAAGTAATTGGTGCTTTATTATGTGTCAGCTTTTGTGCTTCTTTTATCTTTTCATCAAGTCTTGTAACCATTTGTCTCTTGTCTTCATCAACCAATGCCTTGTCATCTTCAACCTTTGTTTTATCTTCTTCAGCCTTTTTCTTTTGTTTCGTGACTTAAAATAGCCTTACTTCTTGAATTTCGTGTGCTCTTTTCAATTCTCTGACTTCCTCATTTAGGGTATTGTTCCTCTCAATAGATCTATTATTGTTGCATCTTATTCGCTAGATCTTTCTTCATCAAATAGTTCTTCAACTATCTGTTTTGTATTGGATGTCATTTTTTTGTATTGCCATCTCTTTCCTTCTCTTCAAGGATTGCCTTAATGTTTCCTTGAACATCAATCTTTTGGTTCTCAACGATCTTTCCTAGTTTGTAGGTTTGCATCTTCAAGATCTTTAACTCCCTAATGGTTAGACTTTTGCTAGGAGCACACTATTCTAATACCAATTGTTGGAAATATAATAGGGAAATTGTGATACTGAGAGGGGGGGATCAAGATCTACAAAGTTTCTTTCACTCCAAACAATGAAACATATTTGATATCACCACATAAAACCCTCATTTAAACATTCATGTCATATCAATGCAACCATTCACATCAACATGATATCAGATCTACCTTCTATCTTCATAAATATAAACTCATAAACATATAACACATTAACGCACAAATCTGGTAATGTAGAAACCCTCCAAGGTGAAGATAAAACTGTAGTGGGGATGCCACTCACAAAATCTTCACTACAGTAGTAATAAAGTTGTGCCTATTAAGGCTACAATGATTTGATCACTTTTGGTGCTCTACCTTGTGCAGGGTCAGCCTTGTTAAAGGCTAAAGGAACTTCTAGGTTCTACCTTGGTCGATGGATTTTCACATCACAATGAAGTGAGTACTTTGGTAGGAAATTTATATAAGCCTGTTAAAGCTACTCTATTAAGAGATTTAAAACTTGAAACACCTGTTAGAATGTTCAGTACTTGATCCTTCGATTAGCACTTCAATGCTTGATAACAGATCTGCTCTATGCAATATAATATCACCTTACTATGATAGATCTCCTTTGTCTCTGCTCAAAACTCTTCACTGCACTGCTCGGTCTCTACACTCTGATTCACCTCCAAAACTTTGCATGCAATCAGAATCTCCAGACACATGCACCTATGCGCTCATTACATTGAATTAGGTCATAGACACCCCTTAAACAAAGTTGTTTAATTGTGTTGCTTGACGCTTACTTCACATTGGCGCTCGACATAAACTATTTCTTCATGCTGTCCCTTGGCCTTAACTGTGCTCGGCATGAATTGAATAACTTGCCCTTTGTATCACTCGGTGTCCATTGATGTCTTTGATATGCTTGGCATATGTTATTATCTTTGATAAACTTGTCATTCACTGGAGTATTCGGTGACCAATAGCTAGCTTGACTGTAACTATTGCTCGGCATATGACTTGGAATATGTACAAGTCTTCATTCCTTAGCTTGACCTATATGGGATGACTTGGTCGCAATGATGACCAAATAATCTTGCCTTGTGAACGACTTAGTGTTTGACACTAATAGACAACATGGCTCACGGATTGACAATAATTTGTCTTGTACACATAGGGTTCCTAAATTAATTATGACTCTTGGAAAGTATACTGATATAGATAACTTTTATGTTTAAGTGCTAGCTCATGTAAATGTTATTCTTGGCAAACAATGGGTGGAATCTTTGGATAAATACTAGTGTTTTAAAAGATTAGAATTTACCTTCAAAGTAGATGAGAAGAAATAGTTCTCATGGGTATGTCAAATGGTGGTCCTAGGATTGTGCCAACTGAAAGAATGGAAACAATTTTTAGGCATGGGGTTGTCCCTTCTCCCTCAATTTTGTCCCTTATTAAGAATGGCTTCAGTTTTTGCTCACATTGTTTGATGACATTGGTAACCAAACTACAAGCATCATAAGAAGTAATGTATTTGTTTCAAATCAAGCAATATGGTGTGTAAGAGAATTTTGAATCATCATCACCCTCTTCAATGATCAAGGACATAATGGACTTCATTAAGGTTAAAACATCTCTTTTGTGGTTACCTTTAATAGCAATCAAGAACTGGTGGAACAAATTATGAATGAAGTCTTCAAAATTGAGATCCAATGTAATGACACAAGCACGGAGTTTTGTGACTGATACTAAAATTTAGACTACCTTACCAAGGGATGGATTATGGTTAAGACATAATCCTTGAAAACTTTCCACGGTCACTTATACCTCTTTCATAGCTTCCCTGCTGTAAGGATCATGTGGTGCTGTTATCCTCATAAAATGAACAATACATTGAGTGACTGTGAGTCTTACCTCTCTATTAGGATGCGTCAACAATACCGGTTTAACTAAAGGGATTACAATAAGAACAAGGTTCACTTGTTTACTCTTTGAACCTAGCTGTTCTATTGTGGATAAACAATTCTCAATTTCATCCAAATCACAGAGTAGTCTATGCTTTGAATTAGGCAATCTTGCAAGTGTCCTTTCTATATTGCAAAGCTTTTCTTTGAGATTTATTCTTTGCCCTTGGTGATAAATTTAGGTAGTTGTCTAAACATTTTCTTGTGCTGCCTTGAATTCTTGTTTGCAAGTTTAAGATGACAACTGTGATTTCCAAAATCTAAAACTAAATAACAAACAATTTCTGAACTGTAGCTCTGAATTTCCTTATACATGCAATAGTGTTCCTTAGCTATGACCACCATTCAATGTTTACTGTAACTGTGTATGATACTAAATATTTTAGGCTAGATGTTGTTGTCGGGAATAATTGTGACCTTCAGGAATAGTTATTAGTTAAGTGTGTAAGTTGTCTGGTACCGAGGTTAGTTGAAACGTGACATTTGAGTCGCACCCCTTCGGGTACTATATGTACACCGCCTGAGAGGCATTAGAGAGGAATCAGAAGTACCTTATCTCATATTGTATTGCGTGATCATTAATGATATCAGCAGTTCAGTTCTACAAGACTCAGTGTTACATTCTTTACTTTTCTATTTTGCTTTAAACCTGTTTACCCGTGACGGTAAATAGATGTCTTGCTTGAGAAAGAGGCATGTTATTAATACTCATAGTCAGAGCATAGAGAGCATAATAGATTGCAATACAACTATCTAATCACCATTCCATCTTCGGCATAGTATCACACATATGTTAAGCAAAGTGAATTTTAAATGGTTGCACATTTAGTTGCAACTTTAATTGAGGATTTAAGAGGTGTTGTTCTAACTTATTGTTATTGTTCAAACTGGAAACAAGAGGCACTGTAGTGGTTACAACAAGAGTCCAATTTACAAAACCAGTGCAAGAGTCTTTACCATCCTTTACCTCTGTAAAGAGCTATCACAGTCCTGTTTTTAATTTTTACCTCTCATCTTTGCAGGTCTATTGTCAAAACTTCTACATATGATATCACTAGAAGTGGCTGTCTAGTTTGAACCACTGGAAGAAGCTACCCCTTCTTGACAAAGTTGAATTTCCCAGGCAGTTTTGTTATGCTATTCCCTTTCTTCTTTATTGGAGTATTCAAGCATTATATGAATAGCCTTAGGGACGCTTTTCAGAATGCACAATTCAGAAAAGAGACTAGTATGCCGACACTGAATTCACCAGTCATGGAACAAGGCCATACAACATTCAATAATATAATTGCAAATATGAGTTTCTAAAGGAGCTGATACTTACGAATGGGTTTTAATATTTCCTACCAAAATTAAGCTTTTGCCTTATTGAACTCAAACTGGCCATTTCACAATATTCGAGCTTTAAGCCCAAAAATAACTTCACAAAATTGCATACACAGTCATGCTTAATCCTCCTGCCACTTATATCTATAACTTTCATAAGAATTTTGTAGCAATAACTCTTCAGTAGCCTAATAGTAATCATTCATTACAAACTGTTCGTTAGCATTTCAGCTTCAAACATAAATTGTAACTGTATCTGAATTCCAGTTAGAATATGTAGTTAATTGAAAATGGCTTTGTTGACTCAACAGTTAATATATTGCAATACTAAACATTCCACTTCTGTGAATCTACAAGGATGCTTGAAGAGGATTGTCAGCATAATCTCCTTTTCCACACTGATATATGATTTTTGCACTATCTAAAATCCGCCCTGTTGGCTAACAAACTTGCAAAGAGAAATTGTTATGAACTGGCATGTGTATGTACCAAAATAGCTTTCCAAAAATGTTTATGACAATTACAAACTTTTCATATTATATGCTTGGCCTCTAGTTCATATCTTGTTTCAGAATTAAAGTTTTATTCCACCACTGGCTTCCACAACCAACACCAACAAATACAGCATATAATGTGTGTTTGTAATATTTGCATCCTCAAGGTTTTGCACAGAACGACACAATCACTACGTGTTGAACTTTCCATTTTATTCCACCACTGGCTTCCAGAGCCTGCACCAACAAATACATCATATTATGTGTGTTTGTAATATCTGTATCGTCAAGGTCTTTGCAGAATGGAACAACAACTACGTGTAAGGAGGAGCACATAATTCCTTAGTCAGAGTTGAGTATTGCCATGATACTTTGATGCTATATCTATATAGAGACAAGAACTATATGCACCGAATCACCTAACTGTTTGTACATGTGACTACATGCACTGGCGACAACTCCACAAGGCCCACAATATGTAAAACATGCACCTATTTTTTCCCATATGCCCAGTCTATTTTGCCAGTTATCCAGAATGCAACCAGAGTATGGCAAAAAACTGATCACCTATCCCAGTTATTTGGAACAATAGCTACACTGTTACCATTTTGTCTGCTATCTTCCAAAACTGACTCCTATAGTGTTAATTCTTCTCCCAACTGTTACACTTGTAATTGATGGCTTGTGTGATGTGTTGATTGTGACGGTGGTAGCTCACAGTTATAGTAAAATGAAGAGACCCGGTTCTAGAAAATGATTTGGTTCCTGTCTTGTACTGCAAATTCGTAACTGATAGAATATTCTGTGCCCCATACTTCACAACAATGTGGTGAGGTTTCTCATGTTGAATATTTTGAATTTTCCAAAGACTATAATCCAATATAAGTTATGCAATTTTAATATTTCAAAAATGCAAATACTTAGTAATAAGTATTATTCACCTCTTCAAATATTTCGCCTAGGTAATTATTAATATTTAATGTGAAGCTTCCTTACAGTTGGATGGAGAATGGCTCCATTTAAAATTCTGCAATTAAATTTTCCATGAGTATAGTCACCTGATTAAAAATCAGACATTTACATGGCCAATTGGTTGCACCAACATTAAAACAGTAAACCCTGATAAGGAGTGTTGGCAAATATAAAATGATCCGGTGAATATACTATTGCACTTCTCAAAAAACAACAAAATGCCTCCCTCTTCAACGAAATGCCAAACAAATAGACTTGGCAATCTTCCTGGTATATTCTGCCTGATAGTCAAATGTCTGTCCTCTATATGCACTATAATGTGTCCATTTGTGAAAACAACATGCCAGCATGGACAGAGGTTTTTCAAATATAACCCATGTGATTTAGAAGTTACCGAAGCACTTAGTTAGTGCCAACCCAACTCTATTCTGAAGTGTCATCTTATGTAATGCCCCCAATTCTAGAGAGATTTTGTAGATGATTGAGTCAGTTCATTACAATGACTTGTGAGCTAGCAAGGTGATTAGGGGGTCCCAATTTTGGATTTAGTATTTTTAGTAAGTCCATTTTTGGTAGTTGATAGTCACCAATAGTGGATGTGGTTATTAATTGTGTGAGCTCTTGTTTATTAATTAGTTATTAAAGTCACATTATAATAATAATAATATTTAATTATAATAATGTCATTTAGAGATAGTACTGAAAGAGTTGTGTTGGAGATCACTAAGATGCTTGATGCAGGCATAGTATTCAAAGTACAACCTAGTGAGTGGCTGTCGCTCATAGTCATATCCGAAAAAGGATGGGAATCGAATTGGGATATGTGTAGGCTTTAGATGTCTAAATGCAGTAACAATAAAAAAAACCTCTTTTCAATCCCATTTACTGATAGCTTCTTAGAAGTATTGTTTGATGGAGGGGCTTTTAGGATATAACCAAATCAGCATTGTTGAGAAGGACAAACTGAAAACCACATTCATAATCGAAGATGGGATGTATACCTGCAAGAGGGTGCCATTTGGGCTATACAACGCACCTTCCACTGTCACAGAATCATATTACACGTCTTTCATGGGATGTTAGTAGGGAATTCCAAAGCATTCCTAGAGAACTGGTCAATCTACAGTTGGAAGGAGCACCACCTCAAAGCCCTGTGAGGATGCATGGAACAATGTTGGAGGGCAAGGTTGGCGTTGAATCCAAAGAAATGTAGATTCATGGTCCTGAAAGGAAAACTCCTTGGCCATATAATATGTAGAGAGGGATTGAAAATTGACCAATTTCAAAGTCATTCTAGATATGGAAGCACCTCTTAATGTGACTGGCATCAAATCATTCTTAGGCCATGCGGGGTCTTAGAGGAGGTTCATAAAGGGATTTTTCGAAGTATCGCTACCTTTGGAAAAATTAACTAGGAAAGGAGAACAATTTGAGTGGAGAAAGGAACAGGAGGAGGCTTTTCAAGAATTAAAGAGGAGACTTGTGGGAGCTCCAATCCTCATATACCGAGACTGTAACAAGGATTCCTATGGCCGTGTTGACGCTTCTAACTATGCAATAGACCCCACTCTGGCACAAACTAGAGAGGATGGATTGAAACATCCAGTGTACTTCGCAAGTAGGCTATTTTCAAAAGTGGAATGAAATTACAACACCACTGAAAGAATGTAATAACCCCAACAGGTTATAACTTCTTCAAACACCAAAAATCTTTATACTTCAGTTGTTTGACATTTCGTCAAACACTTTGCAGGCAAACTCTGATACCACTGTAATGTTCCTGCTCAAATCTGACCTTAAAATGCTGATTGAAGGCTCGGAGAATTGTGTCAAACACTTTGCATATAAGGGGTCATATGACTGATATAACTTTTCAGATTGCTGCAATAGCTCTTGTTTTGATTTGCATCAAAGAGAATGCTTACAAAAAGACTCCAGATTGTCTAAACAATGACCTAATATGAATGTGTAACTAATTTTGGCAATATTCAATACATATATGTGACTTAAACTACTTGTAAAATGCAGCTACGGCAATTAGTAATTATGACAAATACTTTGGATGCAACCTAGGATGGCATTAATGCACTTACAACCAAGTGGCATTAATATAAACACTTAGTATGCAAAATTATAACATTATTTATGCCAAAAAGAGAACTTACAGCCAATTGACATTTTGTCAAACAATTGGCATGCAAACTAATAAGTTGATCATCAATCTCTAGGTTTGCAATAGAGATAGTCTAAAAATTACAATGCTCTTTCAATTGCAAAATCCTAGCCTTCCTTTGATACCAATAATGTCAAATGGCAAACAAAGACAAATACAATGTAAAATAGTGAAGTGCTGAAGCTATATTTTGTACTCAGCTGAAAACCTACATTTCTCAGGAAATATGAGAAGTGAAGAACCTGATTGTGGATGGCTGTAATATTTTCCTTCAATGCTACACCTCTGCTTGCTTTTTTCCGATCTACTTTTTCCACTTGCTTTTTCTGGATTTGCTTTTTTCGTTTGCTTTTTCGAACTGCTTTTTCGGATTGCTTTTTTCGGAGCTGCTTTTTCGGCCTGCTTTTTCGGTTATGCTTTTTCAGCCTGCTTTTTTGAACTGCTTTTTCGGCTTGCTTTTTTGGTTCTTCTTTAAAATGGCTTCCTATAATTTCAGACCTGCTAGAAATGACCTCCAATAATTTCGGCCCTGCTAAAATTGCCTGCTGAAATGCTGAAATGCTGAAAATGGTCTTAGGCCCAATGATGCCCTAGCTGAAGTGACTGAAGTATCACCTCCAAATGTGCAACCCTTCAGAAGATATTTCACTTCCTCAGTTATGCTAATCCAAGGGAGTTTTCGTTCCCAAAGATCAGTTGACTATCTGAAACCACTTGGCTCCAGAATATACTATGTTACTAAATCACAATTTGATGTTAAGAGAGAAATAAACAATTGGATGATTAGAATGAAGCCCGGGGTGCCTATTTATTCTTTTTTCTCCACTTTCTCCAGAAGCTTCTAGAACATTATTTTATTTTATCTATTAAGTGACTTTATAAAATATTTTATAATTCAAGTCACTTTATTAAATAAATTAAATATAAAGTTACCTTTTAATATTTATTTATTTGATAACTTTATAAATAATTAATTTAATACAACTTATTTATTTAATTAAAATAATTAATTAGTCATCCTCATAAAATATTCATTATTTTGGATAACCTAATTAATTAAATTAATTAAATCAAATTGCCTCCAAAATGGGGACATGACAAAGAAAAGCATTGGGTTTGGTCTACGCAGTTCAAAAATTTAGAGATTACTGATTAGCCACTCCTTTTACATTTTTTTTGTCCAAACCCAGAAAAAAGAAAAATTCTCCCATTCGGTACACGGTGAACGAACCACACAGGAACAAAAGAATGCATCGTACTGTAAAATTACTTGAAGGGTGTCGATAGCAAGGAAAAAAGCTAGATGCGCGACGACTGCTTGCACAGTGGGCGACGGAGGTAACACAGAATAGACATAAGGCGTGGCATGACAAACTTAGTAGGCTTCAGCCGGGGCAATTGGTACTCAAGTACAACGGTCGGGATGAAATCAAACAGGAAAGGTTTAAGGCAAGATGGGTTGGACTATATCAGACCCGAGAGGTCGGTGACAATCGGGTGATAAAATTGGAGACATTGGACGAGCAAGAGGTGCCTCCGCTAGTCAACGGATTTAAATTGCAAATATATGGTGCCAGGAAGACTCCGTCGCTGTCACAGAATGGCCAGCTGACTCCCTTGTCGTTGCAGAATGGCGACGCCTGGAGGCAAAATTGAGGTACCTCTGTATTTTTATTTTTGAAAACAATAAAAATAAAAAAGAAAAAAGAAAAAAAAAGAGAGTTGGCGGAGTGAGTCCCGCGGGCAGCCTCTCTGGCAGCTATCCGTCGGAGGTCTCCGCGGGCAGCCTGTCTGCGGGCGTATGTCCGACGAGCAGTTGTCTGCGGGAGGTCTTCTGCAGACTGTGTCCCGCGGGCAGCCTGTCCACGGACACATGTCCGGCGGGCAGTTGTCCGTGGGAGGTCTTCCGCAGACTATGTCCCGTGGGTGCATGTCCAGCGGGCAGTTGTCCGCGGGTGGTCTTCCGCAGACTGTGTCCCGCGGGCGCATGTCCGGCGAGCAGCTATCTGCGAGAGGTCTTCCGCGGAGTCATTCCTTCTTTCTGCGGATGAGTCCGAAGTTTTTCCCACGGAGTAGCCAGGTTCCCGTGGATGTTTTTCATCTTTTCGCAGAGGGTTTTTTCTCTATTTTTCGTGGATGCTTTTGACCGTCCGCGGACAGGATTGTTGTTGTACATTGGTCTTGCATTCCGTGGGAAGTCTTCCGTGGGCGTGTTTGGAGAAGGCCAAGGTTCCTACTATCGTTATGTTCTCTTCACCCTTCCGTGGGTGTCTTTCCTTCTGTGGGCGTCTTTTCTTCCGTGGGCATCAGTTGTCCATGCAGATCATTCCCGTCACAGTCTTTCTGCGGTGGTTTATTCCATGAACCTGCTTCGGAGGTGTCTTGATTTCGGTAGGGGAAGGTGCTAAGAAGCTTTCTAAAAAAAATTTAAAAAAAAACTACAACAGATTCAAGTTGTTCGAAATGAGTAGCAGATGATGCCAAAGGGAAGGGGAAGCATTAGTGGTTGCCAGAAAGAGTGTAGAATCGGCAGAAAATGACGGAAATGGTGTGTTCCGTGTAGTTTTGTGTGGGTTTTGGAGTGCACGACCCCGCGAGGGCGCTGCTCCTCGACCCCGCTGGGGGCGTTGCCCCCTGGACCCCTAGTCGTTGCGGATATCAGTCGTGGGAGTCTGACCAGTTGAGAAGAGTTGAAGTTGCTACAGGCATGGACTATCTGTGTACCAGAGGCACTGGGAGTAGGTGTTGGTCGGGAGGCTGTCATGGTGGATGCGTAGAGAGCTTGGGAGGAGCTGATCATCCAATTGGAGGCAGTGCAGCGACACTTGGCTCAGGGTACCGAGGAGTTGAAAACAGAGTAAGCAGTACCGGTGGCTATCAAGGTCAGCTTCATTAAGGAGGCAGTGTTGTGTTAGCATAGGCTACAGGCACGGGACGAAAGTGACAGTGATGTGTCAAAAGCAGATTTATCTTGTTTTAATTAGTTCGTTAATGTATTTTGTTTAGTAATTTGTCTCAAATATTTTGTTAGTCGTCAAGAGACGACTTTTCTTTTTGGGGGGGATGGTGTCAGCCGACTAGATGGTCCCAGCAGTGTTTCTGTAGCTAACGGAATGATTGTCGTTGGTGTTTTGTATTTTGTAGCCGACGAGTAAATGTTTTGTAGTGGACATAATGGTTGTGGCCGACGGACTCCTTCAGGAAGGTTCGGCGGATAGTATTTATATCCCGTCTGGGATCATTGTAAAGCATCTTCTATCATTAATCATCTACTATTACTGATATTATGAAGCATAATGTATGTCTGGCATATGCGAATATAATTCTACTATTTTGTTCCATTGTCTGTACGTGTTGATTTCTTTACCAGTACGGTAAACAGTTGACAGTTAAAATTTGTTATAATCATGTGAAATGGTAAGATGGTTAATCGTTATAATTTCACATGAAGATGATATGCTAGTTAACTGTTAAGATGATATTTAAAAACTATTTCAAATAGTTGGTTATTTATCATGAATGCATGAGAATTGAGAAGGCAGTTAGCCGTTAGGATCATTTATGAATAGTAACTTGTTATGGTAAGATGATTTAACTGTGGAGAGTTTCCTTGTAGGGAACACATCAAGGGGGTGGAAGCATTGTCAAGAAAAATTGAGCACAGGGTCGTCACCATCACTGAGCAAATGGGTATGACTCTTGAATCACCATAGTTGAGGACCTAGCGACTTCATAACAGGATACAATCATTGGACACGCATGAGCTATTGGATAAACATTAAAACATTAAGCATTTTAACTTAATTAAAAGTACACACCTTTAATGGCTTATGGTTTCCTTTCTCATCACTTCAATTTAATACATATTTATGTATGTGCACATAGATATAACAATAAGGTGACACCATAGTATTAATTTATACAAGATTATATCTTTTAAATTATGTATATTTAAATGTGTGTACACCATGAGAAGATAAGGAGATAAAATAATCTTCTAGGTGAAACGGATATTTAGATATACATACCTAAGTAGGTACAACCTTGGATAAACATTAAATATGATGCCATCATAATAAACTATATATATGTGCAAGTAAATAGATGTGTATACAACTATAAATTATCCTTTTGATTACGTAACCTTCAAGTTCTCTTTCATTTTTTCTTCCTCATATACGGCGAGAATGTACACTAGGCATTTTTTATCGGTCATTGAAGAAGATGATTCTTCTTTTCTTATAACCGATCATAGAGTCACGGCTTCTTGGAAGCCTTTATTATTTCAAATGCCTCTTTTTTCTTATACACGTCGGGAGAGCCAAAGACATATTCTCTGCACATTATACCTCTGCTCTCCTTTGTTTTTTCTATTTCTGTTCTGCTGCAAATGATTAAGGACAAGTCATATTCATTGTAACCTGAGCTTTGCGTTTTGGATTGCTCACGTCAAGAGGAGTCGGCTGCATAGAGTTAGGCAAGCTCACATTTTCCAGACTAGTTTATGTGGTCAGCCTTTCCAATCATAAATTGTTATATGTAATTTGCATTTGAATTTATAGTAGTAAGAAATGTCCATGAATTCCATACAATAATATAGCATTGCAATATTGATTAGATATTCGATGAATTCATTCTTCCCATATTGAGTCAAGCTCAAATGTACATGATATGTTCAGACGTCTCTGTTTACTGCTGGATTTCAAAATCAAACTATATTCTTTGCAAGTTGATTATGATTAGCTCTCAGGTCATAAAGACTATGTTATGACACAATGAAATTATATAATATTCTTTACACCAGCTGAGGTTCAGCAAAAGAGTTGGATTACTCTAGGATTTGAACACCTAGGACTCACCTAACCGGATGGCCAAGAAAGAGGGTGAAGAGGTGAGAGAAGGTTCTACAAGAACAAGTAAAATATAATTAGAATTGATTCAACAAATTTATTACTTTTAAAGAATCATTTAATAGGTCATGCATGTCCAATTCATTTTTTGTTGTCAAGTCAAGTGGTGTGATTAAGTACCAGGATGCTTAGTAGTTGACAAAGTGTTCCATGTCTATTTCAAGTAGGGAGGGCCTTTCTAGTTAGAGAAAGTGAGGGGATAAGTTTAAGGTTCGTGGTTGGGTGGTTAAGCCCCTGACTATCTTCCCCCTCTCCACAAGATGTCGGGACATGTATCAAACAAATCTAAGTTAAGCATTCAAACATTTATTAATAATAGCTATTCTACTTTGACGATGTTTATTCAAGTAGAAGATAAGATGGATTGAGTTATATCATCATTTTTAGTTGTTCCTTTAAATGAAAGCAACTCTTATTGTCAATGTAATAGGCAACCAGTTAGATCGGTTGATCTTCCAACTGGACATGAAATATATCTATATGCAAGAAATAGGTTTATCTAATGGTTTGATATTTCAGTCTTCCATGTATTTGAATAATGAATATGAGCATATTTACCTAACTGAATGTTATTGCCCTAATTGATACAGTGGTATGTAATGCCCTAAATGATCCAATGGTAATTGATGACCTAATTGATACAATGGTATGTGATGCCCTAAATGATCCAATGGTAATTTATGCCTAATTGATACAATGGTATTTGATGCCCTAGATAATATATTGGTGTTTGTCATTACGATAAAGTAGTATAACTATTTGTTCCTTAAGAAGTATTTTATGAACTAACCCGAGTTTTGAAGAAACATCCCTAGATGGTTTTCGGTTTTGAATTCTACGGTATGTAGATTTTAAATTTCTTGGTAAATTCATTGCTGGTATCTTCAATTATTAGCTATGAAATTTCCGTTTAAGTGATTGTAACCGTTAATCTCATTCACATTGACATAACTGATATAAGTGTTTTCCTATAAATATGAAGTAATAATTGTATTTCTTTGATATTTTAGTTGTTAGTTAAGAACTAGGAAAAGTGGATGTTACAACATTTACCCAATAATATTCCCTTGTAATTTTCAAAACACTAGTAGATTGCTTGTCCAATAAAATTTCAGATTTAACTAGCAAATAAATAAGAAATGCTTATATAGAAAACCTCAGAAATTTCTATTGAATTATAGTATTTGACAATACAATAACAAGACTAGCAAAGCTCATATAAATTCCTCAAAATATGCTATTGCATTATACATCAGCAATGCAATATGTATATATCTAAAATCCAATCTTAAATATAATTACATAGTTAGATTGGAGAACTAAAAAAGAACTTGTAAGCCTTGTGTGAATTCTATTGCAAATCCACTGCAATGATGAATTGGGTTTGCATCCAATCCACCAGAAATGGCCTGAAGGTTTCCATCCTCAGGTCTGAAGAGAAAGCTGAAAGCTATCCTAATGTTTCTCCAAGAGAAACCCAGAAACCATAAAAACCAAGTTGATAAACCAAGCATGTCGAAAAGAACTCCATCTTTTAAGGAGCCAACTTGTGACACTTTAGCTTCCCTAATCATGTTCTCGTCCTTTTGCAATTTGTCTCTTATCAAGCCCCTTTTTAATATTAAATTGATTTTAATAATTTTGTATTAAGTCTTCAATAGTCAATATTATTATAAATTGGGTTGGCCTATGAATTTTTTCTAATGTCCTAGAAAAGGGGAATTATGTAAAGGTGGTAAACTGTCAACAAGGCAAATTTTAACTTTTAACACCATTATAAGTAATATCATTGTTTGCAGAACTCCTTTGATTTTGAGGAATTCTACCACATGAATCCTCAAAAGTTGAAATTCCAGCGCCTTAATTGCATTGTCAATAGTGAGTTAAGATGGTGATCAAGGTTTATAAGACAAGAGTTGAATTAGGAGTCATCATGTAGAGATGAAAAGAGCGAGTTTTGAGTTGTATAATGATAGGAAGGTAAGCCCGAGTTGGTGGAAATTCCTCTAATAGAGGAATCTCTATCAATCTTCCAAAATTCGTCAGGACTAAGAAATTCCACCCTCCTTCACAATACAAGTTTTGTTAATTAATTGGGCATTTCGAGATTCAAGGTTGGAATGGGTGATTAAGTCTTCCTAGCAAAAAATTATAAAAAAATGCAATGAAGTGGTACATTATCTCTTGGCAGAAATTATTTTGACAGAGAAATCTCTGCCCTAGATTGCACTTCAACTATGGGGTATTTTTTTAATCCAAGTCCAAATTGCTTTATTTTGGAACTTTGGCTTGCCTGTCTGAGGTAAATAATTTCTAATGAATTTTAATTGGCTATGTAACGTAATTTTGACTGCGCTTAAACAATGTGCTCTTTCACCATGCGAGTACAAGGGAGGCCAGATTACTTTATTTTACATCTAGGAGAAAGACAATTTTTATCTCTTTACTGATGGCGGCGAACTATCTGCAGGCTGGCAGCAAATTATCCCAGTTTGACAGTAGAATAACTGTGCAGTAGGCAGCATGTTCTTATCATAGGAAGTTTGTAGAAAACTAACTTTCCCTCTGAGACGGAAGACTTAGGCGCGTTGGGTAGATTTCTTCCAATGAATAAAGCTGAAAGATAAAGGGAGAAGCCAAGCAAAAGTCCAAGCATATTGCATATTGTTGGGATATCTTGGAATCTAGATTCTTTTAAAGCATTTCAGATTATTTTTTCAAAACCTGGAATAAAAATATCATTTTCAATACCGAGAGGATTCATTTTTCCCTAGGAGGTGGATGCAACTTTGATTCAGCAAAGTTTCATGTTTCTTTTAGTCTTTGATGAACTCAGTAGGGCCTCTTTCTTAATTTTGCAGGTGATCAATAGAGGAGAAATGAGGAGGGACGAGGAGATGGTTAAATTTCAAGGTTACAAGTGGATGTAGGGTGACATAGTCTAACTTGAGAGGACACTCAAAACGAGAAGGAAATTTGAACATCAAGAACAATTAAAATGCAGCTCTAGATTGATATCAAGTGCAATTCAAGGTCAAGAAGCGAAGGCTAACCTAACCAATTGAAGGCATCCTTGAGAAAAATCAAGTGCAATCAAGAACTAGATCAAGTTTACAATTTGGAGGTCGAAATCCAAATAAATTCATCAGGAAAAAGGCTCAATTGGATTGAGGAGATCATAAAGATGCAGCTTTTTGGAGAGGATAAGCCATTTCAATCAACCCCAATCAAAGTTACAAGTATTGACAACCACAATTTTCTTCATCAAGAGTTTCTTTCTAACAATTGAGCAAGAAGCATTTGCAGTTTTAACAAACACATTCCACAAGCCAAGTCTCCAAGCACATGTTTCTTAATTGATCATTAAGATAAGGATAATGAGGTGGTATGTAGCAGTCCTTTCCAATTTGCAAATTTCATATTCAAGCACTAACAATTAAATCATGCCAAGTTTCCTATTTTCTCATTGGTTGTAAAAAATTAAAATCATTATATTATTATCTTATTGGCGCATGAATTAGTGCCCTCATGTAATTGGTTGTAAATTTTGCAACCCTAAATATGGTTTGTAGGGATGAATCTTGAGCCTTGATTTGAAATTGATCTTGGCCCGACTTTGTAACTGAACATCTATAGAAGGCCAAGGCGTTCTCATTTGTAAAGAGGTTAGAAAGTTAGATTCATTAGATTGGAGAGCTAAGAAGTAGATTAGATTAGCTAAGAGAGAGACTTTATCAAATTCTTTGTATGATGCTGTGGGAGTAATGGATAGTTAATTGTTGGTTCCTCATGGCAAGTTACTTAATATTACTTCGTCGTATTGTATGATTTCCTCTATCTTTCACTTGGAGTAGATTTCTTTTCATGTTGATACAATGAAACTTGGGGATACACACCTGACCCTAAATCCCAGAGTACGTAGAACATGAACATCCCAAGGATGGGTACTTGGAATACCCAAGTACCCCCACTGCCGCCACTCCCCCTTCGTTTCTTAGCCACACCCCTGATGTATTGGTTGGGTTCTTGGGGACTCCAAAATGTCTCCAAATAGTTGGGGGACTCTAAAGCATTACCTTAATGCCAAGGGTACTCCTGATTGAGCCTATGTAAACTCCCAGGCGTTAATGATGATTCATATCATGCTACTCATTGTAACTATTGTTATGATACATGAATCTTTTATAGAACTAATATAAATGAAAGTTTTATTTTCTGATAATTTGCATTTCTATTTGAATTTTTATTTTTGAATGTTACTATGGTATTGGGTATGTTACTATGTTGAATGATCGATGGTTCTAGTTTGTGTTGCAATTTTGGTGTGTTCAAGTGTTTCAAAAATCAATTAGGTATGTTATACCGAAATATCATTTCATAACAAGCATTTTAGGTTCTATATGTATAGTATGCAACAACTCTCCCCTCTCACCACCCCAAACCCCCAACCTTGTAACAACCCTTTTCCCCAACTTTTAAATAACAACCATCATATCGTTGAGCACAGCTACTTTTCATATTCTAGAGCATGAGAAGGTAGTTAGAACAACTACTTTGCATTTTCAAATGAAAGAGAAACAATGACTACAATAGAATAACTTAATCCTAAACCATTAAAATGAAAAAAAACTAATTTAATGATATTAATCATTTAAACATAGCTTCGTTTAAAATTGCAAATTCATAAAAGTAAAATACACATTAATAGAAGATGATTGAAGACAGATCATATTTCCGTTTTGTGCAAGTCTTGGCATCTGATGGAGGGGATAATCATTTTGTCATGCCCAAAACACTACATTTTTTTAAAAGGAAAATTCAACTAAGCTAACACATGCAAAAAGTAAACCATCATTAAGTACATTGCAGAAGGACGATAACACGGTACAGTTAGTTTTGAGTTACAAGGCTAGGTACATAGTTGAGTTCAAATTATATCACGAGGATGTAGACTCGGTATTCCATCCTATTGCACGGGTTTGAAACCCTAGGTTCTAGTGATACAAGAACACCTAGGTCGAGTTGAATAAGTCGGTTGATTAAACTATAGTTTCATGTTTAGATGTAGCATAATGGTCAGAGAACTTCTATTGTGGACATAAATTAGGTTAGATTAATTTTATACCTTTGTACTCAATTCATTTTACAAGTTAAACCTATAGGTGTACTGAATTGCATTTATAGGTTGACCTAGCAATACTTTAACACTTCGTCCTAATTATAACCTAACCATTTAGAACTAAATCAAAACATTAAATATTCGTTAATCAATTATGACCTACATTTTACCTTACAATATAATTCTATACCACTATCAAGTTGTCTTTTACAAGACTCCTACGATAGCCCTTCAAAACCTATAACATTAACGTTTCGAATAATTAAACCCCTAAATAAAACCATAAAATGATTATAACATTACTAATATGCTTTCCTAGATCAAATAGTATAGTTTCCCGTAATACCCCATATTAGGATTAAAACTAACCCACTAGTTACTAACTAAAGTAACATTACTTACCTAATCAACTAATATAGTCACTATAAATTAAAAATTCCCCAAATCAAATTCACCTTTTTACTAAACATAGTTACAAATACTAAACATAATTACTAATTAACCAAAACTAATTGAATAACTAAGCTATACTTTAACCCCAATTACTTTATACTAATCTACCACAACCCTTCACCTAAGCTAACATATAAGGCCACTTGCCTTCCCCACCCCACAACCTATCCCATCATCCCAATTCAAGAGGTGCGCCCAACACAAGTACATGCATGTCAGCTCCGAAATGAGCACTCCACCCCATGATGTCATGCGCTCGAGGTGAAGTACACATCTAAATGGGTGGGAGGAGGAAGTTATGTGTCTTGGGAAAATGTGCAACTAACTTTTTTGAAATAACTGCAACTTGTTGACTTACACACCTCCTTAATCCCTATGCAGGCGTACTTTCCCTTGGAGAACAAAGTGGAAGCAAGTGGGAGGGTGAGGTCAGCAGATCTGAACGCTTGGACAAGGAAGGTGGATGCTAGGAACAAGGTGGCTGGGCAGACCAATGGGAGAGCTGCACTTAAATGCATGGCAATGGGATATTTTACAAGTTGGAGTTTCCCCTTTTTGTTTAAGAATAACATGTCGCCTCGTGTGTTCACTTATGTGGTTGTAAGGGTAAAATGGTAAGGTGGGTTTGGGGCCCATGGGGTGTTCCATTTCCTCGCTTCACTTACTTTTAAATTATAATATGTGTGTTCAGTTTCATGTCTCCCTTTGTCTTTAATACTTAGATTTGCAGTAACAAGGGATAACATGATGGGTTTAAAGTTTCTAATGACATTCTTAATAAGGGGAATATTGGAAGAATATTCTCTATCACAAATGAAAATTAAAGGTTTTTCCCATACATTTTCTAGAGAGCCTTTCTGGCTCTGTCAAAACATGGAAATTTTATTTTTGTTTGCTCCTCCTTAGCAAGGTATTTCATTTTAGGAGTTTAGTGGTAGTATCATGGATCATGGTTTTGTGCATTTCATTAAGTGGTTTGTTTATTTGAGTATTGATGATAGTTAGTTTTTATTTATATAGCAATATGGTTAATAATCCATTCAACTATCATGATTTCCCTAGATAGAGTTTGAGGTGCAATATTGGATTTAATGAATAATGTTTGATCACTGTATTAAACTCATGCTCCTACGGATAATTTATTGCAACTATAATTTAAATAGTTCATACATCAATATCTTATAACATGAACTTTTGATCACATTGTTTTTTACCAAGATTTCAAAGAAAAAAATAGAGAGTTTCAACTCGAAATTTTGCAAAGCAATACATTTTGAAAGTAAGATATGATTTACAATCCAATGAGAATACATTTCTATTATCAATATTGGAGTTTACAACATTTGATCCATTCCTTACAAATTCATCTTCAACATGAATGTACAATACAATAGATGGTATTACAACGGAGAGATCTCCAACACAATGACATCAAGAACACCTTCAATGCTCTGATTCCAAAATGGCTCCATCACAAAGCCAACCCAAAATCTGCAAAAAACACACAGAACTAACCATGGAGTGCTCACATCCCATCCTATGTCTCAAAGCTACCACCCACCGAGCTAAGAGAACCGGTAACAAACGGGTGACAACCAATTCATTTCTCACAACAATAAACACAACACAAAAACACCCATCCAAGGCTTGCACAATTGGATTCACATTGAACTCATAATATAGGGGTGAAGGTGGACTACAAAGTAGGAGATTGCTCAATGTAAAACATACAATAAACATGCCTTTCCCAAGGCTAGAAATTCACATAAACTTTCCATACTTTCTCCTCCTCCTCTCCCCCAAGCAAAGTCCATAACATTGGCATGCAAGGGCCCATACACCTTGCATTTCTTCCCTCTTCTCTCCATGACAAGAGACTCTACACTGTCATGGTGTCCAACTAACCCCTTCCCCCATATTGGCCACTTCTTCCCTTACCCAAAAGGATGAGTAATGCCATACACCCTTCACAGTGTTAAATCTAGAGCCCATAAATCAAAAGTGATAAACAACAATAAGGAGCGAAAAATGAACCAGTAAACACTAGAAATATCCTAGGAAAACCCTTCGAGAAGGAAGGGAAAAACCCAGCAACACAGCAAATATATATCTTTATTGATAATGAAATTTTCAAGTGTACCATATCCTTTGCTTGATGCAAATATATAACAATAGGAGAGACTCTTCACATTATAACTGAAGGTCTCTTGAGATTCCCATAACTCCTATAATTAATTATAACTCTTAGAATATTCATGCATTAATGCATGTGAATGACACGTCATTCAGTTAATATATAATTTAAACCAAAGTAGCAAGAATCGGAATCGGATCGGACTCAGCAAGGCTGAATTGAATCATGAATTGGCCATGAATCGGAATCGAATTAGCCATGAATCGGCAAATTTAAAAAACCCTTGAAATTTGGTGAGTAACTTATTTCATGAACCCTTTATCGCTGATTCGATTCACTGATTCACAAAAAATTGTTTGGCTTGAATCAAATCGCCGAATCGAATGAATTACGTGAATCTCCATGATTCTTGAAACTATGATTTAAACATAAGTGTCCTTTTCAATTGATGGTAACAATAACAGTAATAACATCCTTATTTCTAGAGATAAAGATCTCTATTGCAGCTACCATCTTCAACACTCCCTCTTAGCCAGAGAGAGATCTTTAGCTAAACAATCACACAAGACTACAACCAAAATGTCAATGATAAAATCTCATCCCATATATCCTACAAGATTCATGAAAACCTGTAACAATCTCTCATATTCATGGAATCACTCAATATGAAAACTTGTAACAATTTCTCATATTCACGAAGTCACTCAACATGAAACCCTGTAACAATTACTCATTCATGGAATCGCTCAACATGAAAACCTGTAACAATTACTCATATTCATGGAATCACTCAACATGAAAACTTATAATAATTACTCATATTCATGGAATCACTCAACATGAAAAGATTTGCAAGACTCGCAGCTAAGCCTTTATTCACAGACTTTCTCAATGTGAACTGTCATGGAATTTCTCAACATGACATCCAACTCCCATCACGGAATCTCTCAATGTGATGACATCATGGACTCTCTCAACATGATGTTAACTATTGCATAGTGAAAGAGTTATCATAGCTAATCTTACAATTTCATTTATTCACACAAGAAAAGAAATAGGCATAACAAATAAACAAGACTTCATTCCATTTAAGTCTCAAATTCTACAAAAACCCTGAGCAGTAAAAGCATGTATAAGAAAAGAAGGGATATATTAAAACTCCCTCTCAACCAAGAACAACTCCCTTTGAAATTCATACTTAAACATAAATATGTGACTTTAATTGAAGCAACATTCCCATCTTATGATTCTTGCTGCATCCTGCAGTCAAGAAAGATTTATAAAATCTATTTATCATATAGAAATAAATATTATAAGGAAACACTATTATTAGATATAAAAATTCATGACCAGTATAAAATACCTATCTGATTATTTTATCAGATTTGAATTTCATATCTTTCCACCCAATTGTTGAAACTCGTACTTCACCTCTTTGAAGTCTAGCATTCCTGTGAAATTTAGTTGCTATAAGCAACCTCCAAAATTTTATCAATCACAACCTTTCACCTTCTGATACACACTTTTCCCGAAAGACTAATTTTCAGAGTTTTATAGCAGACATATGAAACTTCTCTGTTAGAGATAAATTGTCAGATTTGATAATAACTCTCGTACATAACCTTTATCCTGAATGTATAACAATGTACAGAAATTGCCGCACAGAGAACAAAAGTGTTCTTCCACTGATGATTTGAAACTGATCTTATTGAACTATCGGACACCAAAAGATTGTGAATTGTTCTCGACAATAGTTTGCAAATAGTGTCATTTCTTGATAGATAAACAAGCCTTTCCAAGAAAAACGATCAAATATCACTCGAGTTCATGATACCCAGTCTTTAATAATCATAAAGCATTGTAATAGAGGAATGAAGGAGGAAGAACATGTTTAAAGTTTAGACAAATTCTAGGTGACACATTGCCATCAAAGGAAGGAAATAGATGCTGATTGAACCAACTGGAAGTCCACTACCTACATTGGTTTATTGTAATGTCCCCATTTTTAGCAGGTTCCTATTGTTGGCCAAGTTAGTTCACCATCATGACCCTCGTGACTTGACAGTAGGATTTGAGGTCTTAGTTGTGTGGTTATAGGCTTTCCAGTAGCCTATGGTGTGTTTTGGCTCCATTTAAGGGACTTACTATTTATAGTAAGTCAATCTGTTGGTACGAATAAGCTGAGTTGAGTCAGAGGAGTTGGAGGATGCTTCCAGTTTTTATTTTGGGCTTCCAATTTGGGCTCCAAGAATCTTGGAAGGAGTGTCTATTTATAGTAAGTCACCTCGTAAGGTTCATTCATCGTCTTTCATCATCAGGATCACTTTGGTGTTGTCAAATTTCAATTCTGATGCTTCTTCAATTGTTTTTACAAGACGGGTGAATTATTATTATTCATCTAATACGTTGAGATTGCTATTTTTGTTAGTGTTTTTGGTTGGTCACCTCAGTATCATAGCTCGTTGGAACCTGTACAAATAGTGTCATTTCTTGATAGATAAACAAGCCTCTCCAAGAAAAACGATCAAATAACACTCGAGTTCATGATACCCAATCTTTAATAATCATAAAGCATTGTAATAGAGGAACGAAGGAGGAAGAGCATGTCTAAAGTTTAGACAAATTTTGGGTGACACATTGCCATCAAAGGAAGGAAATAGATGTTGATTGAACCAATTGGAAGTCCACTACCCACATTGGTTTATTTTAATGTCCCCATTTTTAGCAGGTTCCTGCAATTGGCTAGGTTAATTCACCATCACGACCCTCATGAACTGATAGTAGGATTTGAGGGTCTTAGTTGTGTGGTTATAGGCTTTCTAGTAGCCTATGGTGTGTTTTGGCTCCGTTTGAGGAACTTACTATTTATAGTAAGTCAATCTGTTGGTTCAGATGAATTGAGTTGAGTTAGAGGAGTTAGAGGATGCTTTCAGTTTTTATTTCGGGCTTCTAGTTTGGGCTCCAAGAATCTTGGAGGGAGCATCTATTTATAGTAAGTTACCCTATTGGAGGGAGCGTCTATTTATAGTAAGTCACCATATAAGGTTCATTCATCATCTTTCATCATCGGGATCACTTTGATGTTGTCAGATTCCAATTTTGATGCTTGTTCAATTGATTTTGCAAGACAGGTGAATTATTATTATTATTCCTCTAAATACGCTGAGGTTGCTATTTTTGTTAGTGTTGTTGGTTGGTCACCTCAATATCATAGGTCGTTGGAAGCGGGACAAAAAGTTTTAAATCATGGGAACAAGAAACAATGGCCTTACATGTCAAAATTTGAAGTTATGGTGGAAAAAGTCATTTTCGAAGCCAAAAGCAATTAATAAATTATTTTATAATTGCACTTTATTATGTTTTAATGTTGTGTGTGGGAAGCTTCTTAAGTGAAGTTCATTTGGGAAACTTTGTGCCATTTGGAGATTATAAATATGAGCCCATTTGATGAGTAAAGCATCCGATTTTATTTTCTTTTATTGCTTGCAAAGAGTTTCTAAGTTTGCCGATTTCTTTGCCCTTGCTGAAGTATAAGGGTTTGGAATTAAGAAGTGCCTAGTAATTCACAGTTGAGGTATTGTGAATTAATTATGAGAATTGTCTTAATTAAATTATAGTATTTCCCGATTGTTATGTACTGTACCTAGGAATTCCATTGTGGCTGGAGAATTTGTGATTTGGAATGCTATTATTGTTTGTTGTTTGGCATGGTTAAAGAGGAATGTACTATGACTGTTGTCCTTGTATTTGGCAATGATTTCAGACTTTGTGGAAGTCTGCAATCAATTATTTGAGGGCAGGAATGAGGTTTTTAGAGTACCTATGACTATAAGCAAGGAGCATGTATTTTTGAACTCGCGAGTAAATTGGATTTTTTCTTGAGAGCTACAATCCATATTTCATCTGTTAGAAGTCAATTTCCAAATTCATTATTGCATTCTTGTAAATTTCCAGAAGTCAATTTTTAAATTGGATATTAGTAGCATTGCCATCAATTATAGAATTACTTCTAAATTGTTTAGTGGTGTTCATTTGTCCAAATTGATAAAGACTTAATCGATTAAAATTGTGAGCAGCTGGCTGTGAATTTAAAGCATTATTTATTGAGTGATAATAATTTTCCTACCAAATGTTTGACAAAATATCAAACTGTTGATTAGCAAAAGCAAATCGATGTTTGTTAAGGATATAGCCTATTGAGGGTTTTTACAATAGATAAACAAGCCTCTCCAAGAAAAATGATCAAATAACTCTCGAGTTCGTGATACCTAGTCTTTAATAATCATAGAGCATTGTAATAGAGGAATGAAGGAGGAAGAGCGTGTCTAAAGTTTAGACAAATTCTGTGTGGCACATTGCCATCAAAGGAAGGAAATAAATGTTGATTGAACCAACTAGAAGTCCACAACCCACATTGGTTTTCATATGCCAACTCATACTAGAAGTTAGGAAACTACAATAAAATCAAAATCAAATAGTCTCTATCAAAAAAGATTCATTCTACAATAGAAATTCTTTCTCCAGAAAAGACGTTTGCACAGGCTTGCTAGAGAAATGAAAAAATATGTCAACTTTCCTTCTCATACAATCCACCCAACAATCATTCAAATGGCGAGAACCTTTCAACTAGCCAAGAAAAGAAGTCATCCCTCGTGCTTTCAGATTTCAAGCATGAGGGGAGAGATGAGTTGTCAATGATTGAATAATTTAATCGTGAGGGCTATCCAGAGATGAATACCACACGAGCATCAATGAATATAGATCCACATTGTATGTCGACTCATCGCATCAGAGCCACTGCCACTTTATTAGAATGAGAGTTGTTACACCGCTTGAGTTCCAGAAAGATTTCTAACATAATAAAGATGTTAGTATTACCTTTAAATATACTATAGCAGCAACTTCTTTAACCTGAGGTGTCAGTGATCACATACAACACATTATAAAATATCTTAGATTGCGTATGAAGCTACTAACACGATTGTGATTGTCATCTTACACCCAAACCACTGCTAGTAGATGATAAATAAAAATAAATAAACTTAACACTCCAACCATAGACATTATAGCCTATAGAAGTTAAAATACTGAAATAATCATCATACTCCATGCATATACCTATAACATCATAAACATCCTAGTCATAGCATACTGAAGTAATCATCTCATGGCATAATAATATTAATAAAGATTTGATCCATCGAATTTAATGTGTCAAGGTATCGAATGATAATGTATCAAAAATAAGTGTATCAACTGAGCTAGGATGGGTCAGGGTGAGGCCTCACACATTTTCATGGGCTTAAACTCCCAACCACGGACTCTTAAGTACCCCCACACAATCTCAACTAAGAAAGACCCTCCCTACCCGAAAATAGGAATGGGACACCCTACCCTGTCGCTGAGCATCCTTGTGCTAGAGTGTCAATCCACTTCTTGACTTGATAAACAAGTCCTATACATTGGATTACCATGAGGTGACTCAATTTAAAACATTTTCCTTACTTGTTTTTTAGTTATTGATTTTCTTTCTCTTATAATGCAGGGATAACCGTGGTTAAATAATTATGATTACACACCCTTCAACTCAACCTTGCCGGTCTTCCTTGATGAATTCCTAGGGTGACTATCTAAGCATTGTAAAATCACAACCAATTACATTCTACCCAATATGGGCTTAAGGCTTAACAAAAGATTCTTAATGCTTTGTAATTTATTTTTTGACTCTACATGAGAGTGTTGTTCTTGTCTCTCAAAGGGCATATATCAAATATCCCTACATAAGCTTTGCATTGGTTGGATCTCATTCCAAGTTAAAACAAAAATTCTGAAAGGAGAAATTATTATTGGTTACAACAGACTACTTGACTCTTGTACATATTTGCAAAAATAGACATAATAAATTAAATAGTTCATTTAAAGCTAGGCTCTAACTATGATATCATTGCCTTCTTTTAACTCCTAGGCTAAGATTTACAAGCCTCTTATATCAATTTGTAAAGAATAAAAATAAACAAAAATATTGCATGACTTGGCTGTAATATCATTCCCTCGAATGCTCAGATTGGTCCCTAAGTAATTGTTGGTAGATGTGAAACCAGGGTTGCAAACGTAGAGTAGAGAAATGTATGGTACAACCTCCAATATGACTCATGACACTTCTGTGCTTGTGATTTCCAGCAGGGATGCCTGGCATGGTATGACAAGGTATGTTCTAGGAGATTTCATGCTACTGTGTGAAATGAGCTCAAAACAATGATGCATGGTTCAAATAAATAGTCAAGGCAATGGAGTTGCAAATGTATGCAACTGCGAGGTAGAATGAAATGAATTGCATGCAATGTGAACGTGAAATGATATGGAATGTATTGTAGATAGCATATGGTTGTGAAGTAATATGGAACTGCAATATCTCTGATATGGTGTTTCAAATCATTTCATTAGGAACCATCGTACGTATAAAATCTTGTCTTTATTCGTTGCATGCTCGGTTATGAGAAAGAAGGTAAAAGGTGGCAAAAAATGAGTTATAAACAAGAGCCATTGGTAAAACATATGTCAATTCAATAATATTTAAATGGTCACCAAAAATATAAAGGCCCGATGAAGAGTATAAAGAAATATGACCGCACATGAAATAATATTAACACCATTGCCATGGTTGGAAAATATATATATATATCATCCTTCTAATGTTTTAATATAAGGACATCATTGTACCTCCTGATACTCAAATATGCACGTACACATATCAAGCATTATATTCTAAACATACGTCAAATTTAAAGTAGGCATATACATTCTTGTATGTCTTAATTGAATTATGCATATGTACATATATGTATGTACATGTACATGTACAAGTACATATAGGTTCCATGGGGGCATTATATTAAGACATGCCTAACACAACATGAAGCTTTGAGAATATCCTAAGCAGGTGTATCCCCAAAGGAGGTGACCTAACCCCCAACAAATAACCACACAACGGAAATATAGCAACACAAAGATTTAGGTCCAAAACAATGTCAATTCTCATAATATAATCATAAGATTTACATCCAACAAGCTCAGTTGTAAGGCCTTCTGCGTTATGACCAAATACAAAGTAATACAATAGCAGTTGTGCAAGATCTCACAAGTTCCAAATAACTCCTAGCTAGCCCAGATGTGCAATAGCACAACAATTTGGTAGAAGCTCCAAGAAAGATCTAAACTTGAGCTCGTAAGTCACCGAGCAATCTTCTTGTTTCCTAAGCCCACACTCTGCTACTAGCTCTGCAAAAGTTCTCTCCTCTCAACTATTCCATGCTCCACTCCATCATGAATGAATGACTCTAGACATCACAAGACCCTCTACTTATACTAAACCAAACCATAGGTCAACCTAGTTAGTTACATTAAATAAACACTCACTTTAAATAAACTCTGAAGCTACAAGTTGGCCTAACAAACTAAATTAAATAAACACCGAGTACTAGCCCCAAAGTTTACAATGGATAACTAACTCATAAGATAAAATAACATTAAGTAGCCTTAGCCACATTCCATCCAATGATCTAGATCTAAGATCGGATAAGCCAACTTCCACAAATCAAAGCTCATGGAAACAATCTCGAAAGTTGGCTTAGGAAGTGGGAACATGTTACCAGCAGCCACCAAAAGAGCTCTAACTCCAATATGATCGCTCCAATCCTTATACACACATAGGACAAGGTCCACCAATATGCCTTGAACATAACCCTAACTATGCGAACCATAGGTCCACAAAATCCAAGCCCAATGCTCCTGTAGGATTGCCGACTACCCCAAGATGCTCTTGCATCGTAAAGGTATAGATTTTGTTCTTAGTTTGATTAATGCTCATTGTTCTTCTTTTATTATTTTAATGATATACACATATTGACTTGGTTAGCTCATGGGCGTCGAAAGTATACTCTTGCTTGCCTAGCCATTTACCCTTAGCCATGGTGGTTTAGGACTCATACCTATTTGCGCAATGATAGGTGGTGCCTTCGTGCCCAATTCCTTCTTTGGCAATGCTTCCCCCCTTTCATTGTGTTCCTACAAGTGAACATTGTCATGTTAACAACATATTCCTCATCATTTTACAAAGTGAAAATTATCATAGCATATGATGATATTAGCCATCCATTTCCAATCCATATATCTTCATAACAATTGACCAATATTCCATTTTCCCATGAAATCATAACGAATAACTAACACTTTGTTTTGACATGAAACCCTAACAAATAACTAATTTAACCAATCACTCAACTTGGCATGAAGCCTCAATGGTTGTAAAGGAACATGCAAAATTGAGCCAAAATTGGGATGTAACACACCCCCTTGCTGTTGTCCCTCTTCTTTCCACAAATTGTGCCCCTTTTTTCCCGTCCTTGAAAGTTATCCCGACATCCCCCTGTCTTGACGTTCCCCCATGCTAGCGATACATTATGTTGAGATAGTTTGGTTGAATCAAAGTAATTGTGGATGTTTTCTTGCTTGACTTGAAAAAAATCCGAGCTACTAGCCTTTTCTTGATGATAGGAGTCCCTTGTGTTGAAAAACAATGATTGAAAGCACATAACTTCAGTTGATACACATTTTTTAGTTTGCATCCATTTGATGGGATCCAAGAGGAGATATTGATGTGAAAACCATTTGAGTATTCCTTAAAATCCTACATTAGGTGGGTGGTGTTGCTGATTAAGTTGCAACTAGTAAAGTTGAAGTCATCCCTGATCCCTTGTATTCATAGTTAGAAGTTGAAGTAAGTTTTAGTTGATATCCATTGAACAAATAGGTAAGTACCATAAGTGATTACCAACAAATCACATTATTTCACTGTGCGAGCATTGACAATTAGTGGAACCTTGAAGTTGTATCATGATCTTACATTGCAAGCTTAGCGTGAGAGATGACCTTAAATCAAGAGAGGATAGAATGTTCGATGTTTCACTCTGAAATATTGAGTATTTATTTCTGCATTTTATATTGGAACAAAACTTATGTCAACAGAACTTTGAGGTTATCAGGTTTGATCATAATCATTAGTAAATGTAAGGTTGCCATAACAAGAGGTGTATTTTATTTTGTCAATGAAGTACAAACTCTATCATCAACAAGGTTTTTGTGGACGCCCTCTTTAATCTACTCAATGTTTCTGTTCTCAAAGATCGTAAACTATTAGACAAATGCATCATATTAAATCCATATGCATTCTTATTGCACCGCATGGACTTGCTTATAAAGATCTCAAGGTACTTTGTAGAAGATTAAGTCGTATTTGCTATTGTGTCAATTCAGTAACTTTATTTAATAAAGTGGCTTATTTTAATATTGCATTGTTTTGACTTAAAAATAAAAAAATTAAATTAATTAATTGAATTCATTGTGGGCTTCCCTGAAGTAATTAATTTAATTAAATCACTTTATGAAAATTTGAGGACATACATTACAGGCCTCCCTGCCCAAGCTTTTCTTTCCCTCAAGCAATTTGTTGTTGCACCACTAGGATCCTCAACTAGCCATATGAACAACACTATATCCCTTTGCTGCTCCATACTGATGCAACATGCATTGCTGACACTTGTAGCTCTTTCATTCTGGCGCATTCCCACTATCAAGCTGATTAATGGATCCCAAATTTTGTATTTGTCATGACTTTTAATAGTAAGCATGATAAAAGTTTCATTAATGGTTTACAAAAGAATAATTAACTACATGTGCAGATTATGGTTGTGGTTTATGTCTTGGTTTACAAAAGAATAAGTAACTACATGAGCCAAGTTTGAATCCAAGCAAAAAACACCTTGCTGAATTTGTGTTGAGTCCAAGTCCAAGCAAAAACCACCACTGACATAACTTCAAAAGCAAATTAAGGTGTGTCCTAATTTAGTATACTTAAGCTTACATAGGTGTAACTATACCCATATAGAACTATCATATAATTGTCCTACATAACTATACTTTTATATGCTAAATTGTTGACAGGCTTCTGAAGACTATTTTCTTGCTTGTGAAATGGCCGCCATTAGTTATGTTCATAAGGCTGTTTCCTTCTGTAGCTCGCACTTGTCTCTTTTATTTTTGTCTCCCTTTTCTTTGCAGCTGCTGAGACTCAATTTCTTTTTTTCTTTTTTCTGGTATATAAGTAGGTGATGCTAAATTTATGTAATATTTTTGCTTGTGTATTTGTTTTGTAACAATTTGTTATCTGCAAGAATATTTTTTTTGCAATCTCTTAGTTTGCACTAACAGAAATCAGTTTTTTGAACCAGGTACTTTGCTTGGGACTACAGAGTGCTAAAACAATTTGCAAAACATTATTCAACAGGGGATGCAATACCAGAGGAACTTGTTTTATCTATGAATAAAGCAAGAAAAATGTTTGCAGCAACAGATCTACAACGTCAGGTGCAATTGTTTTTTGCTCTTTTTGTCAATGCAAAATTATGTAAGAGAAACTCTACATTAAAGAAATACTTTTTTTGGATCCCATAAATATTTTAGCTAAGTTTTGTTCATGTTTAGAAGATTTGAAGCTGTAACATTGCTATCAGAATTCAACCGTGTAGTTTTTGAGTCATACTCATTGACCCATGTTTTGAGAGTATAGGTTCACAAAAACCTATCTCACATGAAAATGATTGGAACACTTAGCACTCATTGCATCTAGGTGTTGCGAATAGAGGTGAAAAATAATCTTATCAAAATACAACACAACAGTGGATACTAGCTGTGGAAAATATCTCCTACTTGTGAGATTTGAAGCTATTCTTGAGGAATCTAACTTTACATTACTCTTCAGATAATCACAAACGGGGAGGTTACGGCTTTCTCCAACAACACCCATTTAGTGAAGTAGAATATTTTCAGCCAATGTAGCCCTACTAACAGAAGAAAATATTTATAGATTCCCTTGTTAAACTATAATACAGCAAAGGAAGCAAGTTCATGTGCGTATCACCTTGCAAGTCGTAGTGATGACTACAGTAAATTGATTGTAGTCTATCAATTATGTTAATAGATGGTTGTGTATATATCTCTAAACTTCATGGACTGGGAACAATGCAACATCCATGTAAGAATGGGGGCATGTAGTTGCTTATTATTTTCTGGACCTTTGGCAATGCTGTTTGCAGGGAGGATAGAATGCAGAGTTACATTGGAAAAGTTGTACTTGACCACGTAGCATAAAGTGGAACAGAATGTATGATGTTTATGACAAAATGTAAAAGTGTCAGGGAATCTATAACAACTTATGATATTTATGACAGACTCTATGACACATAAGGTTTATGTGATATTGAAGAGTTGCAATTTTAGGTATCTCCACATGTGTGCCATTTTGGGCCCATGGTATTATTGTAAGGTGGCTTTTGGAGCCTCCTTAAGTGTAGATATTGAGGGCTCGGGATGGGGGTTGCATCATATAGGTTGCAAGGTTAGCTTGTTAGAATGTTATTGATTAAGGAGAGTTGTTTGGCTGCTGGCATATTGATGTACTCTATACTTTTTGGAGATTATGACGATGATGTTGATTAAGGTAAGTAGTTAGGCATAGGCATATTGATTTACTCTCTAATTGCTTGAGATTAGTACAAGGTGTGTATTATTAGTAAATTCTATATTGTAGCTGACGGGTAGAATTGTATCTGAAAGGGCGCATGACGGTTGAGTCACCCCTTCAGGAAAGTATATTTACATCATCCATAGGGACTAGTGAGACATCATAATCATTATCATTGGAAGCGTTGTACTTGGAGTGCATATTGCATATATAAATAAAGTATATGTTCTGTGTTGCATCTTAATCTACTCAATGCGATAAGTATCCTTTTATCCTGTACGGTAAACATTTGGCATCATTGCCAGTCGAACCTGGAACAAAGGAAGTGTTATGATGATTAATGCTGAATCTACTTAATAAAGATAGGAATAAGATAAAAGATAAGGATGAGATACACACAACACAAGAAGTATTAATTCTAGCACAACAGGCGAAGCGCAGACAAAAGCTTCAACAGCTTACCAATGAACATCGAGGGAGTGAAGGAGCACAGATGGAGGGAGTGTATTAACCTAGCTAACCAAGGAGTGCCGAGGAATTGCTCGAAGAAACTTGAAGCGATTAAATTTGGTGGAAGAGACAAGGAAGTTCCTTAACTTTTATACACCGAGGAAAGAGAATTTGAACGGAAGGGAAGTAACTCGCATGGCTTGAGGTGCCAAATGTAATGTCCCCTTTTTGACAGGCACCAGCTACTTATCTTATTTTAGCCTTTATTTTCCTCGGAGGCTAAAATGGAAGAAATAAGGGGGAAAAGATATATTAAATTAATTACTTATAAGGTTACTAAACAATGAAATATAAAAAAGTAACTTTATATTTAATTGATTTAATATTAAAGTGACTAACATAATAAAATATCAAAAGTCACTTAAAAGAATAAAGTGTTGAATTCCTCTAGAAGCTTCTTGGAGTTGCTTGTGAAATCTTTATAAGGAGCCTTTGGGGGGTCATTTTACACATCTTGAGTTGCATATTCATCTATTGTGCTAAGAGCCTTAGTGCTTGCATACTTGCGTGAGGGTTTGAAGACTCTAAGGTGCCAATTTCGGTTGTGAGATATCAACCTTAGTTGGGAGTGGAGAAATTGGTATTCAGCCAATTCATTTGTGATTAATTGGGAGATAATATTCAGTGATTTTTGTTTAGCCCGTGCATCTGATTTTTGACATCAGTTGGCAAGGAGAAAGGTTTCAGTTTTCACAGCGGATCCGAAAAAGTAGAGCCGAAAAAGCAGTCCGAAAAAGAAAATCCAAAAAAAGCAAAGCCAAAAAGCATGTCATCTCGGCTACTTATTCCAGGTTCTTTTGGTATTTACATTTGGCAATTGTAGATGGATACATTTGACAAATAATATGTCTTTTTGTTACCAAAGTATTCAGTCATTGTAAACATTGAAGTATTGAAGGGAAATCAACTTAATTCAGTTGTTCAGTTTGTATGCCAAGTGTTTGTAAAAACGTCTCATTGCATAGTCATTCATAGGATGCATGCCAAGTGTTTGTGAAAATACCTCTTGGCTGTAGGTGTGCATTTTACATCAGAATTTCATGTACTTGCATTTGGAAAATAATAAAAAGAAGTTGCATATCACTTTGATTTCCAATTAGTTATTTTGCAATCATTTGTATTTATCAATATCATTGGCATTCAAAAATCATAGAAAAACAACAAACATCAGCAAACTGAGGCTGCAAGGGAAGTGCTTGACAAAATTCCTAAGGCAGAAAAACAGGAATAAAACTTCAAAAATTGTCAAGGCACTTTACACCGAAGGAGCACGATCGTGGAGTGAACTCTTCGTTCACTATACACCCGACGAATGGATACAGGTAGAGAATCAAACAACTTCGCTTGAGGAAGACCTTTTCACATCGGGTAACACGGTTGTCCAAAGTAGGGCGGTTGTTCGAAGTAGTGCGGTTGTGCAGAACAATGTGGGTGCTCAGAATAACGCGGGTGCTTAGAATAGCGCGGGTACACAGCAAGTATCACAAAATCAGAAAAAAGTAGCAATGGTAGGATTGAAAGAAAATTTGCCGAAGTTCAATGGTGATGGGACGATCGATCCAATCAGACACTGTAAGACATGCGAAACACTCTCGACGGCGAACGGTGTAACGGACCAGGATAATTAGGTCTGACAGTTTTCGACGACCGTACGGGGTGTAGTGATTGATTGGTTTTCGGATGCTAATCCACGGAAATTAACTACATGGATACAAGTCAAGAAGGAATTCATACCAAAATTCTGACTACTAAGGGATGATAACAAAATATCAACGAAAATGTACAGTATGAAACAAGGAAAGAACGAAACAATCCGGGTATATGCAAGAAGGCTGAAGGAGTTGGTGTGGAAAATGGAAATCCAACTAGTTGACAAATGAAAGAAAAGATGGTTTATTGAAGGGCTACAGTCAACATTAAAGAAAAAGATGAAAATTGTACCTCCAGTGTCGTATATAGATGCATATAATCGGGCAATGGATTTGGAGAGTGAGCAGAAAACGAGCAAAAAGAAGAAACACAAATCGTCGGACTCAAACGATTGATCTTCCGAAAGCAGCAATAGCGACGAGGAGTCCAATAAGAAGGTTTGAGAATTGCAAAAGGATATGTTACAAATAATGGAGTTCAAAAATTTGAAAAAGAATCTCGACTTGGTGAAAGGGGAATTGTGGTGTAGGGACTGTAAGGAGGGCCACACAAAGAGCTCTTGCCCGTAGAAACAATTTTGCGATATCTACCAAATTGTGGGGACATTCCGCCAAGGAATGCCCATTCAATATGAGAACAAAGGGACATCAACAAGTGTTATTGATGTAGGAAGTGTCCATCATAGGAGTAGAAACAAACATGAACAATGATGCAACCTCAGGAGGGTACCAAAACAATAACTAAAACGGACGAGGCAATAATAATAATTGTAATAACAATGGGGGCCGAAGTCGGATATAGTATGACTCGAGTGGATGACTGATGATACAATGTCATGCGTGCAACCTCTGGGGGCACTTTGCCAGAGACTGTACCGCAAAGGAAATGCCACAATTGTTATGTAGATGGTGTGGTCTAGGAGACGATGAGGATTTGAAATGCCCTAAGCAAGGGGTGAACTTGTTAAGCATCGAAATATGTGATGAGGAGACACTAGAAGGCAATGTACCCAAATGCAAAGGAAGAAAAGAAGAGGTTGCAGCAAGCATGAATGGAATTGGAAAAACAAATGGAAGTTGAAAATTACAAACAAAAGACGTTGTCAACTCCTTGAAGAGGAACCTGATAGAACAAAATATTATAAGGCAGGTAATGCAAATGGAAGTTCCTATGAAACTGAATGACCTTACAATACATCAGTTACGAACGACAATACTGAACATGACACCACTCTTGCAAGCAACGAAAGAGACAGGAAAGGATGGCAATGAAACGACTGCAACAGACCCAGTGCTACTGACACTCACAATGGGAAGACATCTTGCGGTAGTAGAGATGGGTATCTTGGGAACCATACTTACAAACACAATTGTCGATGGAGGGTCAGGAGTGAATGTACTACCAGAAAATGTATGGAGGAAGTTGGGACAACCTACATTGTAGCCACCTACATTTCAATTACTCACTACCGATTAACATAGAATCAAGCCTTTAGGGACCCTGATTGTGCAGCCTGTAACCATCATAACGCAACCATTCTTATTGGATTTCGTGGTCATCCCGTTAAAAAGAAAAGGGTATGACGCCATCCTCGGACAGGGCTGGCTGGTACAAGTGAAGGTGAAACATGATTGAAAACGGAATACCCTGTTCATGGAAGGCGGAGGCAAGAGATTTGCAATCGACTTACACACAAATGGTAGGTGAGGAGGCAGCATCATCGGATTTCAAAGGCGAAGGTGGAGGGGAAGATGAGTGGAAGAAATGAATGGAACCTGATGAAGAGGGGATATTGAGATTGGAAGGAGAGTCTAACGATGATGACCTGGACTCGATGAACAACCTACTCCATTGGCAGATGGAGGACTATGAGCTCTTTTCGAGATGTAACATGTTAGGGGTCGAAAATGGAAAAGAAGAGAATGAATTTCTAAAGGAGTATAGAGAAGTGAAGGAGGGAGAAGCACGGATCAATGAAACATCAGCGCATGAGTTTAGTGAAGACAAACCAATTAAGTATGAAGAGCTTAAAGTAAAAACAATGAACTTAGGAGATGAAGCCAATCGGAAAAATATATTTGTGGGAGATGACTGGAAGCCAGTCCTAAAGGCAAGAACGTTCAAAATATTCATGGAATATAAGTACGTATTCATGTGGATGTATAAGGACCTAAAAGGGGTGTCGCCGGAGTTATGTGTCCACTAGATACCATTGATAGAAGGTCCAGTACCTGTACGGAAGTGATTGTACTGGATGAACAAAAACTATGCCACAAGGGTCACTGATGAGATTGACTGAATGCTAGAAGTAGGAATTATTTTTAGGGTGCAAACAAGTGAGTGGGTATCACTGATTGTGATATCTCCAAAGGACACCACTTAGATAAGAATATGTGTGGACTTTTGATGCCTAAATGCAGTAACGATTAAAGATCCATTCCGATGCCATTCACCGATAACATTCTGGAAGACGTTGCAGGGCACGAAATCTATTCATTTATGGATGGATTCTCTGGATACAACCAGATATCCATTGCCAAAGAAGATAGGCTTAAAACAATGTTCATCATTGATTATAGAGTATATGCCTACAATAGGATGCCATTTGGACTGTGTAATGCTCCGGCAACATTCCAGAGAATTATCTTGCACATATTTGATAAAAAGTTAGTTGGGAATTTTAAGGCATTTCTGGATGATTGGTCAATTTTTAATGTGGAGGATACGCATATAACTGCACTCGGAGAATGCATGGTAAGATGTAGACAGGCGAGACTAGCATTGAACCCAAAGAAGTGCAGGTTCATGGTTTCGCAGGGGAAGCTATTAAGGCACATAGTATGCAAAGCAAGAATAAAGACGGATCTTGACAACGTTTGGCAATCTTGGAAATGCCACTGTTGATGGATGTGACAGAGGTAGAATTGTTCCTCAGGCATATTGGATATTACCGAAGGTTCATTAAGGGCTTTGCGAAAGTATCCTACCCACTGGACAAACTAACCCACAAAGGAGAACTGTACAAATGGGATGCAGAGCAGAATGAAGCATTCGAAGGACTGAAAACCCTACTAGCTACAACACCTATCCTAGCTTATTCAAACTAGAATAAGTAGTTTCATGTTCATGTTGATGCATCGAACTACGTGATTGGAGCAACATTGGTGCAGATAGGTGATCACGGATTGGATCATCTAGTATACTTTGCGAGTGGACTATTATCTAAAGCAAAGAAAAATTACAGTACAATGGAGCGAGAGGCACTTGGAATGGTGTACACAGTACAAAAATTTAGACATTATCTACTAGTGGCGCCATTTGTATTTTATGTAGGTCATCAAACACTGCTATACCTTGTGAACAAGCCGATAATCCAATAAAGGATAAGCAGATGGCTATTACTATTGCAGAAGTTTATATTCAAGATTGTGGTGCAGCCGGGAAAGAGTCATGTAAGTGCAAATCACTTATCAAGGGTAAAATCAGGTGAGCCATCGAAGGGGTAAACGACGATTTTCCTGACGCAAAGCTATTTCAAATTGTCGTACTGCCATCCTGGTACATGCGTATCGGAGAATATCTTTCGATGAGACAATTTCCTAGGGAGATGCTGCCGAACAAGAGAAGGAAATTGGTGCTAAGGAGTCGGATGCTTCAGTTGATCAACAAGTTACTATACAAAACGGGACCTAACCAAATTTTCAGATAGTGTGTTCTAGAAGAGGAAATTCCAAAGGTGTTGAAGGAAGAACATAAAGGACCAGCAGGAGGACACATGGGACCAGATACAACTATGCAGAAGATATTTTTGGCAGGTTTATGGTGGCCAACTGTGCACAATGATGCTAGGGAGTGGGCCGTTGCGTACAATACATGTCAGAGAGATGGAAAACCACTGAAAAGGAATTTGTGCCTCTAAATCCTTCACACGCACAGGAGTTATTTGAAAGATGGGGGTTGGACTTTGTCGAACCCCTCAAGGTAAGTAAAATTAGCAGATGCAAGTACATCGTGGTAGCATCGGAGTACCTTACCAAGTAGGTAGAGGCATGGGCCCTACCTAACAACTCTATGGTAAGCACATCAAAATTTATTTACTAGCAAATTGTCACAAGGTATGGGATCTCACTACAATTGACAAGCGATCGTGGGGGACACTTCGTTAACAACGTCATCCGACTGCTGACTATAGAGTTCAAGATATACCATTCCCTGTCGAGCCCATACTACTCGTGAGCCAACGGTCAAGCAGAAGCTACAAATAAGATCTTAGTTAGAGTGATTTATAAATCTTGCACACTCGAAGGAGAGGATTGGGAAGAGAAGCCACCATCAACATTATGGGTGTACCGTACTTCATACAAGGTAACCACGGGACACATTCCATTTCAGTTGATGTATGGATAGGAGGCGGTGGTACTGATGAAATTCATGGTACCTAGTTTAAGGATTGCGATCGAAAACAAACTAGGAGATATGGAGAGTTTGAGGGAGAGATTGTATAATTTAAATAAACAAGATGAACGACCACTGTAGGCACAATGGGCCACAAAGGTTACACAGAATAGGCGAAAAGAATGGTATGATAAGAACTTAAAATTGAACAAATTTCAACTAGGCCAACTAGTGTTGAAGTACAATGGGAACAACAAAATCAGACCACGCAAATATAAAGTGAAATGGGTCGGACCATACAAGATCCGCAAAGTTGGTGATAATGGGGCAATAAAATTATGGACGCTCGATGGGAAGGAAGTGCCTGATGCAGTGAATGGGTCAAAGTTGAAAGTCTATCATGAAAGAAATGTCCCTCTGCTGACGAATAATTGATAGAGAATAAATAATGTATATATGTAAAATAAATAAGTGTAAATAATGTATAAGTAAAGCACATTAAAAATTTTCATAATATGACCATAGAGGAGAAGGAAAATAAGTAAATACATGTTAATAGAACAATGACATAAAGTCGACCAAGAAAGGAAAAAGGTATCGTACGGCCAGTAAGAGGAAGGAAAAGGTACCGTATGGTCAATAATAAGAAGGGAAAGGCACTGTATAGTATGCAATTGGAAGGAAAGATATACTGTACGGCTTTGGAAAATAAAAGGAGGCGATTAGCACCATGCACTGTATGGACTTTTGGTTAGGAAGTTGTGCATCTAGACAAAAAGAAGTCATATGGTTAACAAGGAGGAAGTAAGAAATAGGAAGCCATACGGCCAGATAGGGAGCAAAGACAATGAGACATCCCGTAAGAACAGGGCATTAGAAGACTAGAGGAAAAGAGTGAGTATCGTACAATCATAAATTTGCATCAAGTGGAACACAGGAACCATACCATATGGTAATATCCTGAGAGACAAATTTCAACTGTACGGCCATTCATAATAGTTGTATGATGGTTACCGTATAACATAGACAAAGGCAACTATAAAACAAAAGTATTTTCACTATTGTATAGCCACACAGA
The DNA here is from genome assembly GCA_028749045.1 of Cupressus sempervirens. Lineage (NCBI taxonomy): Eukaryota > Viridiplantae > Streptophyta > Pinopsida > Cupressales > Cupressaceae > Cupressus > Cupressus sempervirens. Next base: position 256,548,618 of record CM053786.1, on the reverse strand, counting down.
GAAGAAGGATTAAAGTGAAGAGTGTTTAAATATAGGATTAATATCGTATGGCTTGGGCGACTAAAAATACAAGGAACCATATTGTACGGTATTAAGGGAGGGCAAGGAAGCATACCGTACAGTCAACAAAAGACCATTTTATACTAGGGACGCTACTGTATGGCTATTAGGAGAAGAGTGAATCACATATCAACAAGGAGAGCAACATACGGATGTGGATTTGGATCAACATACGGATTGCAAAGTAGGTATATCTTTCAATACTATACGACCACAAGATCAAAGCACATGGAAAAAGAGACCACCGTACGTCGGCTTAGCAAGTAGCAAAAGCCATGTTAACACCATAGCACACAAAGGCACAACACAAGGAGATTGTTGTACGATTTGAGAATTGGAAAGAACTTTCAACAGAGTATAGATTGTAGTACGGTTAGTGAAGACTTCAGTAGAGGCAGAATATACCAAGGAGCAAGAGCTATAACAGCATACAGTTGGAAGTGTTGCATCCATATGACCACAACAAGAAAAGGAGTGAATAAGAATTGGTTAAAAGCTACCGTACTATCATTCAAAGAAAATTGCAACTGACTTAACCATCTTTGCTCTCTTCACAAAAAGACAAAAGAGATAACAATATGCATTCAGTTGAAAAGAGAGTGTGGAAGGAGAAACTAGAAGAGGATTCATCAAGTAGCACAATGAACAAAAATATGCAGTCTTTAGCATCACATGTACGTATTGCAAGCAATATAGGAAAAAGGAAAGCAAGGGCACAACTGGCTGCAACAACACATCTCACACCTCAAAATGTGGCATTCAAGGGTTTGAACAGATTGGAGTGTAGAAAATGGTGGCAGGAGGCTCCGACTGATCACTTTGCAAAGGACATCATACGGAGGGCACAAGTGGAATGGGCATTGCAGATGCTAGTATTCTGCATTCACAACTTCGAGGAGTTTCTTCGCACAATGCTAGAAACCTGCCACAGGTTCTCGTGTACATGCTCATTTGCTTACCTAGGATAGAATTTGGTTATATCTCTTAGAGCCGTAGACTTCACCAAGGTATCCGGCATACCAAGTCATGTGTAGGAAGGAAAATCAATAATAAATCCAATAAACTTGACTAGAAAACCAAGGACCAGCTAGTAGAATTAGTATGTGGGAAACAGCCAGAGGCAGAAAGTGAGGCATTAATGGATTCTTCGAAGGCAAGAGCACTAAAGAAATCTGAGGTGTTGAAAGGACATTGGCGTTGTCTGATTGATTTAGTGAAGAGTAGAGTCGTCGGTTCGAGTAGAGCATCGGGCATTTCATTTTTGCAGGTGATCGTGATGAACGGTATCATGAATGGCATAGTGTATGAGTGGGCATCCTTGCTAACTGAGCGCATGTAGGAGTTCATGTTGCTGCAACACAAAACCTTTAACATGCCACACTATGCCATCGGTCAATTTCTTGATGCTACCAAGTGATATGTTGGAAATCAAGCCAAGTTTGACAGAACCGAGGAGCCACCGATTATGCGGTGGAGGCGTCTTGGTACTCCTAGAGGGCAAAAGACCATTGGACTAAAAAGGATGCGACAAGAGTTAGAAAGTGCTGAGCTGGAGAACACGGATATTGGGAGACAGGACACATCTTCCGAGGATAGTGACGACTCAGAAGAGGAAGTGGAGGATGAGGATGATGAGGAGGAGGTTGAAGTTATTATGGCATCACCACTACTATTTTTGAGGACCCTAACAGCTACCTCCCACTCACACTTAGTCCCCACAGGCGTTTACATTCTTGGGTTCACAGTGTTTAGGCAACCTGTTGTTATGACACCAGTTATTGTAGCAGCTCGACCAACAGCACGAGTAACCATAGCAGCCTGACCAATAGCACGGCCAACAGTATTAACAGGAGGTAGAAAGTGTTGAACACGAGAACACAGATATTGGGAGACAAGACACATCTTCCGAGGATAGTGACGACTCAAAGAGGAAGTGGAGCACAAGGATGATGATGAGGAAGTCAAAGTTATTACAACACCACCACTACTATTTTCGAAGACCCTAACAACTACCTCCCAGTCGCACTTAGTCCCGACAGGCATTCACATTCTTGGGTTCGGACAATTTAGGCAACTTGTTATGACGTCAGTTACTGTAGTAGCCTGACCAACAACACAACCAACAGTATTAACACCGTCAGGAAGTATCTAGCTTTCAGTTGATGTCGATATAGCAGTACCTGATATAGCCATATTAGAGGTAGCCATGGGGTTACTTGAAGGGGTTTTTGAAAGACTCTACTAGCCGTACTAGAGGGAGGGATTGAGATACTTATACCGAATGAGGAGATGGACTCTCAGGAGGGAGTGATGGAGATGCCAGTAGGTGAGGGTTTGAGGACATTGGGTGTTCATTTGGATGTAGTGGGCTCAGATGCAGTGGTTACTGTAGATGCAACATTGCTAGCACCGCCTGAGGAGCCAAATAGAGAGAATAGAGTTTAGAGGTTGAGCACATACTTGAGTACGAGGTTTAACCATATACCAACACCATGAGCGATAAGCATTCTCACACCTGAGCAAGAGGTAGCTTCAGAAAGAGATCCTCTACAAACACAAGTGGAGGAAACTCACTCGACACAAACCAATGAGGTACCACCTAGCACTGTTGAGAGGATGGCGGAAGCAGTGGAGACTGCCATGGGTGCCCAGTAGCAATCGACAATGGGGCTATAGACAGCGATGGGAGAGGTTATGGAGACATTCCTCACTGATGTAGCAACTTGGGCTCGCCAAGTGGTGGCCTCTACACAAACAATTTCTTTGGACTCAGTGGTAATAGAGCTGGAGCACATCGTATCCTTCATGAGGGTAGCTTGTTCAGCAACCTTTACAATTTATTTTGAGGAGCGCGGATGGCCAAGTGTAGAGACTATTGAGATGCGCCAAGATTGGGCCACTACGAGAGGGACGGGTGTGGAGAGCCGCATAGAGGCTTTGACTGAGGAGATAGTCCGAATACACAAAGAGGCTTATTATACCCTTCGGAGGAGCCAAGCAGGCCAGACAATTGTAGAGAGGGCTCGGGAGGATTCAGCTGTTAGGGTAGCAACAATGAAAGTGGAACTAAATGCAGAGAGGGCAGCTTGGGAATCCGAGCGGGTGGCACTTTTGGCACGACAGAGTGGGCTACAACAGGTGGTAGTAGAGAAAGAGAAGGTGGCAACAAAGGAGAGGGAGCTTGGAGACATTGTTGAAATGATGCAGTCAGCCTTGGAGCTTTAGATGGTGGCTGAAGCAGATTTGAAAGTATGGATAGGACAAGTTTATCAGCTTCAAGCAGAGCTAGACGAGCTTAGAGCACAAATGTCTACTACACCAAGGATGCTTCCCTCTTCTTAGTTGTTTAAGTCTTGATGTAATTAATTGGTTTGGTTATGTAACAAATGGATTAAGGTAATCTAGAAAGAGTTTTGCTCAACAACTTATTGAACAAATATATTGAATTCCTTTTCATGAGACATTAACTGCTTTTAACTACCAATGATTAACTAAAATAACAAAGCTCAACTGAAATAACTATATCAATGATCAACTGAAATAACTGTAGCAATGATCAACTATATGAACTATAATAACAATTAATTGAAATAACTATAACAATGATCAACTATAATAACTATAATAACGATTAACTGAAATAACTATGATAATGTTCAACTGAAGTAACGATAACAATGATCAATTGTAATAACTAAAATAACGATTTACTATCTTTCTATACATATATGTAAAATAAATGTTTAACATGAAAAAGAAAGATCATATGAGAGGTATCTGGTGAATCTTTAATTGGTTGTGCAAGTCTCGGTTTTCGGTAAGAGGAGAAGCATTGACTTTGACTTAACCTCCCAACATTGGACTATATTTATCTCCGCACAATCTATTGAATAGAACGGCCCTCCCTACCCCAATATCAAGCTTGGGATACTTTTAGTCTAGCCACCTAAGCATTCCGGTGTTTAGAATGTCTGCACAATTATGGACGGACATGTCTGAATAACTGGCTTTAATGACATCAAGTGATCATAGATGGCAAACATGTCTTAAACAACCTAGGCCAAGGTTTTTTGATGGGTTCAATGACCCGATCACCACTGCTCGACTTGAGAACAGGGGAACAATAATATGAACAAGCATGAACTATTAAATGATTTTAATTTAGATTTGTATCTCATGTCTGACTTTTATTTCCATGTTATTGTAGATTCCATCTCACCTCTTCACCTTTTCCATGGTTGTATAGCAGGTGAGTCCTAGTTGACAAAATCTCAAAGCAATCAGCTCTGTCTATTGATTCTCAACTGATATATGAATATTATATGTTCCAGCTTATCACAATCTGTGATTTGAGGTGTAATCTTTAAGACTTATAGAATAAATATCATTTCATTTTGACTTTTAGTAACATAAATAAAATATGATAGCATGTCATGGAAACTTGGCTTTTATTTATCATAAACAACTCTATCTTAGAGAAGGTCTAACTGATGATATTTAAGCAAGATGATTTGCATCATGGTACAAGATTGTATCTTACTGCTATAATAAATTGGAATGCAGCAATATCTAATAATAATAAAACATATTGCAATGCTTGGAATATGAACACCACATAATCTAGTAAAATCTGAAATAGAATGATGTCTTGTTGGATGCTATCAATTAGTAAATTATCAATGGAAAAACGTGGAAGGAATATGCAATGTTTAACAATGGTAAATTGTAGATATATTCGTAATATAGAAAGAAGATGGCTGCTAAAAAGAAGAAGTCGGATGGTATGGAAAGTAAGTCGGGTGTAATAAAAAGAAGTCGAGTGATACATATTATGCCTTCCATCTCTCTTGGCTTCATAATAAAAGGTATTTGAAAGTCTCTTTGGCTCTAGAAGGTATTATGCCGTAACTTACCAAGAAGAGACTTGGCTCTAGATCACCAATAAAATATGCCAAATGTTCATTTTGGTTTTTGGCAAGAAGAAATGAATAAATATGGAAAAAAAGATTTGAAGTTTTTAATAGAGGATAATTATAATTTATATCTATCTACTTGCACGTAGATATACTTATGAGGTGACATCATATTATTTATAAAAATAATATTATGGTGTCACTTTATTTCTATGTCTATGTGTGCGTACATAGGTATACATTATAATGATGTGGTGAAGAAAATCAATCAAAAACCATTTGAGGTACGTATTATTTTAATTAAATTAGTTTATGTTTTAAATGTTTATTTAATAGCTCATGCGGGTCCATCGATTGTATCCTAATGTTCAATTTGCTAGGTCCTTACCAAGGCAATTAAAGGTCATACCTGTCAACCTAATAATTGGACTAAGCTAGTATCCTATTTCGTTGATCCCCTTTAGTAATGCTTCCCCCCCTTCATTTTCTCCTACAATCACCTATGTAATATTTCCACAATAATAACAAGTTCCATAATAATTTCATAATAACATTTAGTATAGATAAAGAATTTAATTATTAACCATAATTCCAATATCAAGCAACTGCTAAACATCACATGACAAATAATGGATAACAACCGTCTTCATTTAATAGTTAACATAATGAATACAACGGATATATATAACTACCTTTTCGACATGATTATGAAAGGAAATCCGTTCAATCTAACGGCTATAAATAAATTTAAAATTAGGTCAAAATTTGGGATCTAACATGTTATAGTTGAGTTTTTTTGTAAGAGTTGCCTCTATTTTGTCATCCAGAGATGACTTTACTTTTTGGAGGGATGATGTTGTCGGTAAATTCTATATTGTAGCTGATGGGTAGAATTGTATCTAAAAGGGCACATGACGGTTGAGTCACCCCTTCAGGAAAGTATATGTACATCGTCAGTAGGGACTATTGAGACATCATAATCATTATCATTGGAAACATTGTACTTGGAGTGCATATTGCATATATGAATAAAGGATATATTCTGTGTTGCATCTTAATCTACTAAATGCGATAAGTATCCTTTTACCTTGTACGGTAAACAGTGTGCTCTTTATGGTGGTGGATTTTATGCATTAAAGGGTTTTCTGACTTTTCTTGTTTTGTAGGTAATCTTGTTTTTGCATGATATTATACTGTTGTTATATGATTTATCATGGAGGTTTAATTGGATATAATTAGCAATCTGAATCTTTGATTGTGATCAAGAATGACTATTTAAGTGTCACTAATTAAGGAAACCAATAAGACAATAATTTAATTAATTAAATGGGGCTTCCTTAAAATAGTGTGGCCTAATTTTCTAAGGTGAGTTAAGCTCAAAGTATATTTCCTTGGAGTTTGCTAAAAAAGGGACCCAAGGATGTGGGGATGAGTTTGTAATAACCCCAATAGGTTATAACTTCTCCAAACACCAAAAAAATCTTTATACTTCAATTGTTTGACATTTCGTCAAACACTTTGCAAGCAAGCTCTGATACCACTATAATAACCCTCCTCATATCTGCCCTCAAAAATGCTGATGAAAGCTCAAGGAATTTCATCAAACAATTCACATGCAAGGGACGTATGACTGATATAGTATTTCAGCTAGCTTCAAATGACTTTTTTACAATTTGCATCAATGAAAATCTTGTGCTAGAAGACTACAATGGACTACACAATGACCTAACATGAGTGTGCTACTAATTTTGACAATATTCAGTGCATATATATGATCTAAGCATGAGAAATGAACACCTACAGGCAACTGGGATTTTTACAAACAGTTGGTATGCAAACTAACTAGCTGATAAATAATGATATTAAATTGCTTAAATGACCCCAGCAACTATTATCTTCTTAATTGCAATGAAAATTACAATGCTCATGAAATATGGCCAAGACTTTGGCATTTACATGGATTACAAAATGATAATGTTGGTATAATGCACACTTACAGCTGAAAGCTTATAACACCCTAAAAAACAATACTAACAAAAGAACCTAGTTGTAGATGGCTGTAATAATTTCCTTCAATGCTGCCCCTTCTACTTTGCTTTTCCGATTTGCTTTTTCGGCCTTTTTTTTTGGTTCTGCTTTTTCGGTTCTTTTTCCGCCTGCTTTTTCGGTTCCGCTTTTCTGGACTGCTTTTTCGTATCCGCTTTTTCAGCCTGCTTTTTCGGTTCCGCTTTTTCGGATTGCTACTATGTTGAATCTCAAGACCATATCTTTCAATGGCGTCAAGATTTTCAGCTTGAAGGGATTTCGTCCTCCAAACCATTGAGACATAATCTCCAGCAAATTTTTCAATTTTTTTGATATTTCCAAGCATGCTTAAAAGAAGCTCTTCCATTTCTTTTATAGTGTTCTCACAAGAGCTCCATCCTTCGTTTTCTCAATGTGGGATAAAACGTAACTCCCTTTATGTAACTTATGTCTCCAATGTGTTATAAAATAAAGGGGACTCTTTTAATTTAAATATTTCTCACAAACTATAGTCTATGCATTAATAAAGTTAAATTATTAAATTTAACTTTATAAAATAGCTTTATCAATGCAAAACAAATCTTATCAATGATAAACAAGTCTTCTTGCCAATTTTAAACAATTACCATCGACATACTATTGCCACTGGATGTCCACCCATGCCCAAGATGACTTACTATAAATAGTAAGTATGCCCAAAGTTACCTCAAAACCCCTCAGAAAGACCTGCAACTGAAACTATCTAGGTCAAATGGCCTCTAAGCCCCTTTAATGTCCTAGTTAGCCTACGGAACCGTGGGGAAATAGGCTAACGACAACATCATGCTATGAATGCTAAAAAGGGGACATTACAGTCCGCCCTTCCCAAAATTGCTTGTCCCCAAGCAATGGCCGAACAACAACCCAATCAATCCACCTGGATCCCAAATGTAGTCATGAACTATACTGCTATTAGTCAACATAGGCTCCTGCAACAACCTCTGAAAATTAACCAAGAGGAATCCATAATCAAATTGGTGAATACAACTCACCCAAACTCCAAAGATAGGAACCCATGAGAAACAAGCTCTCGAAATATCGGAACCCAAGTAGAGTAGATAACCCAAACTGCCAACACAGTAAATACCATTAACGCATCCCACTGGTCTATATGGAATGTACAATCCAACTCTGCAACAATGGTGACTACTCCCACATGAAACTACACCAAATACAAAGAATCCACACACTGTACATCTACTGCAGTTAACACAACTCTATAGATTACGGGCCACTGTCTCATAACCATAACTCCCATGCACCGCTGATGGTGAAAAGACATCACAAGATAAACAGTAAGAAATGGAACTCAAACCAAATCTGCCTGCCACCAACTCCTCAACACAAGGATCAAATGCTAACTGATGTACATACACTGCAGTATAATGCTGATAAAAAGAACCAACCCCAGTCAACAACTCACCATGAACAAGTGATACAACCCACTATGACTGATCACCAGCTAAGTCAGGAGATGTCATAACCAAAGGAGTAGAATCAATAACAACAACCGCTGAAGCATCACTCCCAAACTCCTGCTCTAAGTCATGTATTATCAAGCTACCAACCACAGAACCTATTGCCATGTCATGCCCATCACAACTCTCATCCTGTGGCGTCAAACCGTCCCATAACTGATGACAAGCACTAGGAATCAAAGTATATCTCCATATCATCATCTCATCAACATGGTCATCAAAGGTAAATTGATGAGCATACCTCACAGTGTAATGCCGATAGAATGCACCAATCTTAGTCAGTGGCTCAG